>CM052187.1:3181284-3206864 GCA_028455805.1 Lasioglossum figueresi
CCTTCACGGGTCGATTTAACAGATTTTCTTGACTAATTGTTTAGTATCGAACGACGCTTAAACGAAGTAAGAGTCTAACCTCAAATTAGTCTTCAAAGAGGTTAGAAAAGCGGAAAGATCGGAACGTCGGAACGAATGACCACGGAACCAACGATAAGTTTATTTTCCATGGAAAAAAATTCTATTCATCAATTTCCCTGTTATTTTCTCACGTAGACTCATCTCCTTCACGGGTCGATTTATCAGATTTTCTTGACTAAATGTTTAGTATCGAACGACGCTTAAACGAAGTAAGAGTCAAACGTCAAATTAGTCTTCAAAGGGGTTAGAAAAGCGGAAAGATCGGAACGTCGGAACGAATGAGCACGGAACGGACGATAAGTTTATTTTCCATGGTAAATTGAGAATTTCTCGAGGCTTGTGGCGGGTTGTCCGGGTTGGTTAGACGGCCGTGTCAGCTGGCGCTCGCGAAGAGCTGCCCTACGGAAGGACCTACATCGTGTATAGAATTCCTTGTCGTATACTAAATTAACTTGGACGAGCTACTTTCGGCCTGTCCTGTATCAAGTTCCACGCTACCGGTATACACTGGTGTGTCATTCGATCCCCACGAAGTTTCACCAATCTGGCCACCTGTCATCAGCACACGCCTAATCCGCCGACACTGAATGATAAACCACGATGGGGGAGTCAGCGGCGCATAAAAAGTCAACCGAGGACAGGACTTAGCGGTGATGATTTTTCGCCGAGTGGATTAGAGCCGATTCACAGGGACTTTGGCTGGGCTCAGACTTGTTCTAAGCCTGTCCTAACTTTCAAGGTGTTCCATAATGGTTCTAATCATAACACAGCTTTAGCGAAGACGTATCTGTGCGCGAAAAAACTCCGATAGAGATTATTTACCCGCGTTCAGTTCCTTCAAAATCTACCATACGCAGGGAAATTATCAATAATGTAATAATGTATTTCATTTTGGACGCGATATTCGCGTTTCCCGCATATGTAAAATATATGTCGATCAAATTTCATTGGAAAAGTCGACTCTCTATTCTTTTATATACCTGTTCAATGATATACAAACGCAAACATTTAAAATAGCTACTGAAATCTCCCCGCGAATTTGTACCAAAAAATTTGGAAAATCGCCCGCGGTTGAAGGGTTAATGTGTTATCTATATTTTTAAATTTACATGAAACGGTATAGGTCTTACACGCAGAATGAGATTTTGTGGCAGCTGGCTAGTATTAAATCTGACTCTGACCAATTTGTGGTAAAACCCTCTTTTGAAGTTGTACTAGAGTACCATTTTATGAATATACTTAATTTAAGCGCCTCAGATGACGCTTTTAAATCACCAAAAAGTTCAGATGAAAATTATAGAGGCTTCTACAAAGTGTCAGTGTATCACCTCGCGAACAAGATCAAATTCCGGAAGAGATTCGCCGCGAAAAGCATAAACAAACACACCGAGAGGCCTACAATCGGGAAGTCGTTGTAGCAGGGATCCCCGAGCGATCGGAATGCCTTGAAATTAGTAAGTCAGCGCCAGCTCGATGGAAGTAACACGAAAAAGCTATTGGAGATGTGGACCGGGACGCTCCCGGGTTAGATTATCGTTCTTAATGCAAAAGCCATGACCGAGTCGCCGACAAAAAGAAGAAGAAGAAGGAAACCGTCGTCGAAATTTATCGGGGGCCAGGCTACGTGATAGCCGGGGCCCTTTCCGTCGAGATCGAACACGCTAGAACGGTCGTCTTAAATTGTTGGGACAGAATGTACGGTTCTACGTGGTAGGAGTCATCGCAGGGATCAAAAAGACGCCTGAAGGATACTAGAGAAAGGAGTGGCTGAACTGGATCCCGGCTGAGATAAGGTCGGGGCCACTACCGTGCTACCACCAAGCATAGAGATAGGATACTACCTCGGGAGAAACTCATTACCCTCTAATAGTTCCTCGTACCGTAAAGGCTCCGCGAAAGGGCTATCCAGAATTTCAATTTGAAGGAGAGCCATGCCGGAGCCACCGAACTGGCCGCGCTTTGCATAATAAATAACCGAGCGTTTCGAAGATCTCGCCGTTTCGAGAACACGGTCAGACGCCCGGATATTTTATACATGAAAGCTGAGCCGACTTTAATAGACTTTGATAGTCCACCGGCCCCGGTGTTTACTGGCCCCGTGAATGAGCTATCGGCACTTCATTGCCGAACAGGATGTGGGAAAGTACTATCCTACAGTTCTATTCACTGTAACTCTCATTATATGCTGTACCATTCTCTTCGCAGCTATCAAAGTCAGAATCGCCATTTAACACGTTGAGCATCGTACACTTTTCAGTATAATTTTATTTTTCGCGACAACAGTGGATCGGCAAATTCAATTTTGTTTAAACGTATGTCGTTACTTGGATACTGGATTCATTGTTCATGTAGAGATTTTATGGATAATTAAAAAAATACCATTTGTTTCAGTTATTTAATAGACTTTGATAGTCCAACGGCCCCGGTGTTTACTGGCCCCGTGAATGAGCTATCGGCACTTCATTGCCGAACAGGATGTGGGAAAGTACTATCCTACAGTTCTATTCACTGTAACTCTCATTATATGCTGTACCATTCTCTTCGCAGCTATCAAAGTTAGAATCGTCACTTAACACGTAGATCATCGTACATTTTTCAGTATAATTTTATTTTTCGCGACAACAGTGGATTAACAAATTCAATTTTGTTTAAAAGTATGTCGATACTTGGATACTGGGGTGCATACGTACAATTCATCTTAATGTACAGATTTTATGGATAATTTAAAAAATACCATTTGTTTCGGTTATGTACGTTCTAAAAAGTTTTGCATTTTGTGCCCAGTGCGAGTCGACATTTCTCAATATTGCCAGTTTAAATATCCATTATATTTTCTAATATCAATTTTTTATACTTGATCAAGCAATATACAAAAACATAAAGAACTTTAAAATCAATACGAATCAAGAAACTGTCTTTTAAAGTACATTTTAAATGAGACACTATATGCCGTAACATTTCTTCACAACTATCAAAGTGAGAATCGCCACTTAACACGTTGAGCATCGTACACTTTTCAGTATAATTTTATTTTTTTATTTTTCAAAAGTGGATTAACAAATTCAATTTTGTTTAACCGTATGTCGATACTTGGATACTGGGTTGCTTACATACAATTCATCTTTATGTACAGATTTTATGAATAATTTAAAAAGTACCATTTGTTTCGGTTATGTAAGTTTTAAAAAATTTTGCATTTTGTGTCCAGCGTGAGTCGACATTTCTCATTTTATTATCTAATATCAATTTTTTTTACTTGAACAAGTAATATAAATGTATTTACCTATTTTCAATACAATGAATCAAAAAACTTTAAAATCAATACGAATCAAGTAACTGTTTTTAAAGTACATTTTAAATAAGACACTTATGCCGTAACATTTCTTCACAGCTATCAAAGTGAGAATCGCCACTTAACACGTTGAGCATCGTACACTTTTCAGTATAATTTTATTTTTCGCGACAAATGTGGATTAACAAATTCAATTTTATTTAACCTTGTCTCGATACTATTCATCTTTACGTACAGATTTAATGGATAATTTAAAAAATACCATTTGTTTCGGTTATGTACGTTCTAAAAAGTTTTGCATTTTGTGTCCAGCGTGAGTCGACATTTCTCATTGTATTATCTGATATCAATGTTTTTTACTTGGACAAGCAATATAAATGTATTTACCTATTTTCAATATAATTCATAAAAAAACTTTAAAATCAATACGAATCAAGAAACTGTCTTTTAAAGTACATTTTAAATGAGACACTTAAAATGACAGAGTGCGGTAAGAAATAAAATTGAAAAAATAAACGTGCAAAGTTTAAAACCATTCTCGAATTGATTCTTTTAATTTCGGAACCGCTGGTCTACAGCATAAACGAATTTTCTAACGCTTTTCGTGCAGTAACGAACGAAATGCCAGCGTGGATGTTTCGAGAGGAGTGTCGGAAAATTAATTTCCTTATCGCAAACATCAGTGAAACGGTCTACGCGTCTTCGAGTAGCAAACGGTTCCCCGGAGCCGCAGAAAGGAATGAGAAACAAGATTTCGTGCGTCGTTAGAACGGCCTCCAGTTTTCGGTAGTGCGACGGCCGAGCGGTATTTTAACGATCTAACGACACGTCCGTCCGGTTGACATTTTCGAGTCTCGTGTGGTGCCCCTTTCTGAATAGATAGGGCCTGAACCCGGCCGCTTAATTGGGCCCCGTGTTGATCCACTATCGCCGCCTCGGTAGCGGACGGTAGTTGAGCCGGTGCCTTTTCCTCTTTCGCTCTTTTTCCACCATCCTCCGTCGATCTCCTTTCTATTTTCGGTCTGTCCGTGTCTCCTTGTCCTTCTTCAATCCCCTCGGCTCGTCGTTCTGCTCGTTTTTCGAACTTTTATCTCGGCGTTGATGCACGCTGTGCGCGGGTGCGCCTGATCCTCGGAGGATAAACGAGAAGCTGAAGAGTAGAGGCAGCCACCGCGGGCATGTAAACGCGGCCAACCGGGGTGGCTTCTTTGATACGTGCGGGAGGATAACGTGCTTGCTGATTTCTCGGAATGGAAAGTGAAATACAGATTCCTAGACCTCCGCCAACGAGCCCCGACGCTCCGCTACCCACGCAAAATATCTCGAGCGTTCCAAAACCTAGAATTTATCCACGAGCGAACGAGATTTATGCTGCAAATTCAAATATCTGTTTAATTTTCTATAAGAAATGTCCGTTTGCCGACGAAAAGGTTTCTAACTAGACTGGGGACCTTATGCAAAATAAAAATTATCTGCGTCAATTTTAACAAAATAATAGATTGTACGTCGTTTGTACGTCGGTTCAACCAGTTTCCGAACCTTCGACTTCAAAAATCGCCTCGAACCACCAAACCGAGTGACACGACAAAAATTCTGTTCACAATGAGTGCTGAAAATGCCGCCAGTCCCAAGCGTAAGACCCACAGACACAGTCCGAATGCCTCGCAAGAAGACAACCGGCATACACCGGCTCGTGTTCGAACCAATTGGCGAGTGGTCATTGCGTCTTCCGATCGCATTGGTGTATCGAGAGTAGAGTCGTATCTCGATGGTACAGGTGGCCGACTGTTGAAGGCAGGCCCGATCGGGCCCCAGTCGGGATTAATATTTCGGGCACGCTCGCGCAAATACAATGACTCGCGTAAAAAGGCCCAGGTGAGGCCTCCTTGGCAGGGATTGTCGGGGCCCACGGCGGGAGAGGGAAGGGCCCGAAAGAAGGAAGGGGCCCGGAACGCGGGGAACGCGGCAAGATTGTACCAGTTTTTCGATCGGCTATTGATACCATTGAAACGGTCCTCCCCTGTATATGCATGAGCTGGCGAATTTCTTTCGCGGCCGCACGCCCTCCGTGACCGTAAAACGAATCGCCGTCTACGTACGGCTTTATGCGCGTTTTTCGACGGTTCCACGTCAACCTGTCCCAACGCAAGACGACCACGCCGAAAAAACCGCGCGCAGCTCCCGTGCTCCCTTGCGCGATGAAATTTAAATGTCCCGCCGCGCGGTCGCTTTCGCGTCCCAGCATTCCCTGCGATTTTTTCCGACCGGCCGATTCTGCTTTATCGGTTTCTGAAGACCGAGCTTCCGTCCGGTACGATGGAAAAGTGGGTTTTGTTCGGGACCTTTGTGTGATTGAAGGGCCGTTTATGGGACTATACCGCCGGCAGTTACTAACTCTTTTATAGTGGGATTAAGAAATTATGTTCTTCTGGGATGCGAGATACGAATGGTCTTGTCCCGTTCCGGAATTTATATTTCTTCATTCTGTGACTTTCGAGGATTGTTTCCAGGCTTTTTGTTCGGAAGTGTCGGTGCCGTCGTGGATGTTGAATTTGATCGGTGCATTGTTCTCTGAGTAATGTATTCCGATTCGAATGGGGATGTGATTGTCAATGCGCGTCAATTAATTTAGTTATTGGGATTAAATTAACCACTTGCCGTATTTTGACGAGTCAGACTCGTCATGAAGATTCTTACAAAGTCTAACAAATACGAATGATATGTGTTTCTTGTCAGTAATCGATATTTAAGCACTAGAATGAATGTTTGCCATACGAAAAGTATAAATTTTCTTTTCCCTCCTAAGACATTTTTGCGTTTCAATCGCTGTAACTGTAAAGAAAATGATACGGCAAGGGGTTAATACTAAACTTACGGAGCCTTAAAAGTAACTGGTGCATGTTCCCTTATAAAAATGACAAGATTGATTTTATTTAGATTTTGTGCAGCTTCTATTGTAATATATGCTACACCAAAGATATCTATACAATTATTTCTAATGAAATTATTTTTGTTATATCAATAATCGTAAAATAAAAAATCTGGAACCGGTAATTTTGACCGGTGGTGGTAGGTTTAGTGTTAAGGGGAATACAGACTCTGGATATCAGCTAATTTTCTTAAATGTTCTATCGAGGCTAGAACAGGTTTATTGAACATTATTCTCTATCGGAAGAAATTTAGAACGTTCAACAAATTTTGTAACGTTCATTATAGAATTTTTTCTAAATTATAGTTCCTCAAGTTCGTATGCCGTATTGTCTGTATTATCAAAATGTCCGAGCTTAGCGAATCATTTTCTACTTATACAGTTACGCTGACTGTAAAAGAGAAGAGTTTTCCTAATCAATCTTCTGTCAGGTTCGAGCCCGCCCCCGATTGGCGTGAGTTAATTAGAGGCGCGCCTGATAGTTTAAAATCGGTATTCAATGCAAATATCATGGTCCTAGTCGCTGCGCTGCTTTCGCGCACGCAGCGTTTTCACACGTCGCGAAAAGAGTAAATTCTCACGGTGAAAGATCGTCAGTCGAGGTAAGAGAATGGAGAAATATGGCTATTGTTGCGGGACTCATTGGTGTATCCTGTTGCGGATCGGATCGGCAAAGAAGAAAAGTTGCAAACTCGACCGCTCCCCAGTCTTTCTTTTTACATCAACTTCAGGTTTTTTCGAGAAGTGCATCGTGAAATACGATTGAACTCGTTTTAGCAGCTTTCAGCAGTTAGATCTGGGTTGGGTCTGAGTTAAGTCTTAGATTCCTTACAGTAGAATTGAAAGTTTTACCATTTTTTCGTCGGATCCTATGATATTCCATTCAGAAATGTTGAAAATGTTTGGTCCCCTGAGTGAAATTTTAATCAGACTCGGCATTATTGACTCGGTCTCCCAATTTTTGTACAGAATAACTAGTACGCTGTTGAGTACAATAGCTTGTGGATCGGCTCGTTTCGCCAGCCTAGTTGGAACGGTGATTAATCCAAAGCTAGTTCGAAGGTGGAGAACAGGACAAACATTTGACGCTCGCAGCAAGAGAGTTGGATGCCGGTCGCGGAACCGTTGACTAAATTAACCGGGATAGCAGTGAGGGCTTTATCCAGCCGGGAGAATAAACGTATCGGATGCTCGTTAGCTTTTTCGAGCGGTCTCACGCGATGCCCCGAGATCCGACGATCCATCCGAAGCGGAGAAAAGGACAGCCGATGTTGGGGCCGAGGTTGTTTCACCGAGGAATTAACGTTTATCCGACGAGAATAAATTCTCGATACATCCAGTAGCCAATTATTCGCCCCACGCGGCGAATATAGGGCCCCTTCGGCTTCTTGTTTCCCTCGTGAATGTGTCCTCTCGTGGGTCGAATCTCTGTCGAACCCTCTGCGGAACTCGGAACGTTCGCGTTCGACACCTTCGCGGCCTCATTAACGCCGCAGGCGTTAATTATGTTCCCGAGAAACGGCCTAATTGCCGACAACTCGCCCGGTGCCGCCGCTCCGTGGATGGTTTCACCGATTTAGTTGAGAGAGACCGTCCGCGACCAGTCTGAACGAGATCAACCGTGTTTGCGTGCTAAGCAGGCTAATAGAAGTGATCCAGAAACTGGTTGCTGGCCGGATTTCGGGGTAACGGGCTAGGCTGCTTAGAGTCTGCCTACCTTAGTAATGGAATTGTTCAATATTTAACTCGAAACTTGGCTTCTTTCGCTTCGCATCGTGCGACGAAGCAGCTACCGTGCCATGCTGAACTTGTGCTAGCTAACAAATTTCTCCGTTGCTTCTTATACGATCTAGCATCTCCTGTTCGATGCTAAATTATTTCTAGCTGTACAAATTTCTTCATGGCTCTTTAACGATCTAGCATCTTCTGCACGATGCTGAATTATATGATGAAACGTTTCGACAAATTAAAATTTCACCCACATGTACGTCTCGGCAACCTTGACAAGTTGAAAAATTATACCATAATACCAGAAGAATATTTTTCAAAAGAGAGCGAACTGGTTAATTTGAAATGAACTTTGAGTCAACGTTTCTACGCAACGTCTTCAAGCAACTATTTCATTAAAAATGTTTGTAGGCCGAGACATGCAGAAATTCGCAATTATAAATGGAATTTTGTACCATCCTCGGACGTTATCAATTATTTTTAATAAACTAAGTTGCGAGCATCATCCTTCCGGCAGGGCCGTCCCTAAATAAACGAATGGTTAAATCGATGAGGCATTCTTCTTCGTCGGCCAGGACGAATACCGATCGGTATCGGAACAAAAAACTCATTTCGGCCTTTCAATCGATATCTATCGACGATTTGACGTGCGCCACGTGCAACATATTTCGCGAGGCAAGCCTCCCGATGAATTAAAGATACAGCGCAGGTGTCGATGGAACCTCTCCGCACCTTCGTCCAGAATCTGGTTCCTGATTTGTCCGAGTATGGTGTACCTCGTACTTTTTTCGTGCCCGGCGCGAAAAACGACAATTCGTCGACGAATTTCTTCGAGACCGCGCACCTTGAATAAAACATCAAGGAGTTCGGCAAATTTTTAAACGCACTCTTGTTGCAGAAAAAAAAAAACCCGAACGTTTACATTCGTTCGTATTATTTCCTCGAAGAAATGCCTTATGCAATTGCTGTCTTTGGGGGCTTTTCTCCTCGCTTTAAAAGTGAAATGTGGCAACATGTGACCCGGATTGAGGAAAGTTTTTGCAATAACAACGGGAATCAAAACTGGAGTACCAGCCGGTGTTCTTCGTGGTGCACTTTCAGGTGCGAGTGTGCCTTTGGTATTGTTTTTTCATAATGTATAGTACCCGATTTTAGATGCCGACATATTTAATAAAGTAAGCAATATTGTGAATAATGGTACAGCAATTTTAAAAAATTTTTTGCTAATCAAAAATTTCTTTTTGTCTTCAACAACTTGAAGAGGCTGAAGTACATGCTCTTAAATTCTTTCGATCTTTGTTCGAGTCGCACCTACCCGTTTTTGTTAGAAACGAATGAAAATTGTCTAGCTATGGTGGAGGAGTTATGAGGAAGTTTACAGGGGCTTTGCCTTCCGTGAAAATGAGGATCCCGGAGGCGTGTAACAGCATTTCAGCGGCCGCTAACAAGGAATCTGTTCGAGGGGAACACGTCACGGTGGTTCGATACAAGCTGACAAGGCCTCGCTAGACGATCGAACAATAAAAATCAGACCGGGCCCGCGGAACCCCTCGGACACCGGTCGCATGTCGATCGGTATCGCTGGCAGATTTAGGTAAGAGAGCTAACTGTCTGTTTGCTTTAATTGGGACGTGGTAATTTCACGTGTGACTGGCATAAAGCGGGATCGAGCCGTTCGGAATTCATTTCGCCCGAGCCAAATGAATTCCAACTGCTCCGTTCCGAACGGAACGGTCCCGAGATCTCACTAAATTCCGTCCAATTTCGACCGGCGTTCCCGGTCGGTAGCGGATTCCCCGTTTCGGAAAAAAAGACAGTCGCCAATAAACGCTTCGGGATCTCTTATTTTACTGGAAGAAATTTGCCAGGCGCTCGCTAAAAACAGAGCACTTCGCGCCGCGCCACGGCGCGAAAGGAACGTCCGCGTGACGCCGGTACCCTCTTTTATAACGCGTTTCTCGCGGCCGCATCTGTGTTTCGCGATAAGCGCGTAATTATGCAATCATCGGGAGAGATTTCGTGGGTGTACTTATTAATCTTCAAGCTCCTTAACGACGTTTTAACGATGTTCGATCGACGGAGCTTGTTTCCAGGTTTCAGATGTCCTCGGTTTTAACCAGATCAGCGCCGTCAATTTTATCTCCATGTACTTTTACACTCTCTGCAAACTGGCTTTCGGTAAGATCATTTCCGATGCCATTGTGTACCATCGAGTGGCCGTAAACAATATCTGCGAACACGTAAAATTCAATAAGAGCCAATATTGTAAAATTGTTGACGTTGCTGAATAAAATAAAAACACAGGGTGGCAGAATAAAATAAAAGCTACTCCGCTTAAAACCATTTAAATTGAATCGTTTCGGAATTTTGTGCAAAGAAATTGCAGTGAAAGAAGTTAATATACCGACTGGATTTTAAACGATTATGTGTATCGTGAATGGTATTAATAGTGTATGTATACTCGTTACTGAACTGCGAATTTTATACGTTTATTGCACAATTAGGTGGATGCTAGTTAATTTAAGAACATCTACTTTAAGAACATCTATTACAATTTAGAAAAATAATCCAATTACTCGATCATCGGTCATTCAACGATGACATAATAATTCACGGATCGAGTTCGGAGAAGAATGCGAGTTTCTGGCGGAGATCGCGGAACTATGGCCGTTATAGTTCGCGTGGACGTCGGCCGTCAAGATTCTTGCCGGTATTATAGCCAAGAGAGCTCGGGGGCATAGTGTTGCCTGGATTTTTTTTCGACAGGAAAGATTACGAGCGACCATTGTGCGGTCGCGTGCGATAGTCACGCCATGTTCCGTGCATCTAGCGCATCGGATTGTCGGCGCTATCCTATATAGTCGTTCTTCTATCGAAGTCATTATGCGCGACAGATGTTCCTGCATTATCCGTCCGGCGTTTTAGATGTTTAAAAATTTAGTTCGCTGTTGTCCACAGGAACAGTCCTGGCTCTATTGAGACAGAACAATTCTTACAAATTATTAAAAATTCCACATCGAAATTTAAATTCTAACAAGAACGATGCAAAATCGAAATAAATTCAATTCTGATTGAGACACCTTCTATCGGATCTACAAGGCAACCTAGTTTCATGTTAATAAAAGCATAAACAAGAGAGAGGGGGAGGGAGAGAGAAAAAGTCTTACAAATTCATAAAAATTCCTCATCGAAATTTAAATTCTAACAAGAACGATGCAAAATCGAAATAAACTCAATTCTGATTGAGACACCTTCTATCGCATTTACAAGGCAACCTAGTTTCATGTTAATAAACGCATAAACAAAATAAAGGGGAGCGAGAGGGAAAAATTCTTACAAATTCCTCATCGAAATATAAATTCTAACAAGAATGATGCAAAATCGAAATAAACTCAATTCTGATTGAGACACCTTCTATCGTATCTACAAGGCAACCTCGTTTCATGCTAATAAAAGCACAAACAACAGAGAGGAGAGGGGGGGAAAAATGTCTCGCAAATTCGTAAAAATTCCTCATCGAAATTTAAATTCTAACAAGAATGATGTAAAATCGAAATAAACTCAATTCTGATTGAGACATCTTCTATCGTATTTACAAGGCAACCTAGTTTCATGTTAATAAAAGCATAAACAAGAGAGAAGGAAAAATTCTTACAAATTCTTAAAACTTCCTCATCGAAATTTAAACTCTTAACAAGAATGATGCGAAATGGAAATAAACTCAATTCTGATTGAGACACCTTCTATCGTATGTACAAGGCAACCTAGTTTCATGTTAATAAAAGCATAAACAAGAGGGAGAAGAGGGAAAGAGAAATTTTTGTACAATTTCTTGAAAATTCCTCATCGAAATTTAAATTTTAACAAGATTGGTGCAAAATCGAATTAAACTCTATTCTGATTGAGACACCTTCTATCGTATCTACAACGCAACCTAGTTTCATGTTAATAAAAACATGAACAAGAGATAGAGGGGAGGAAGTGAAAAAATTCTCACAAATTCTTAAAAATTCCTCATCGAAATTTAAACTCTAACAAGAATAGTACATAATCGAAATAAACTCAATTCTGATTGAGACACCTTTAATCATATCTACAAGGCAACCTAGTTTCATGTTAATAAAAGCATAAACAAGAGAGAAGGAAAAATTCTTAAAACTTCCTCATCGAAATTTAAACTCTTAACAAGAATGATGCAAGATGGAAATAAACTCAATTCTGATTGAGACACCTTCTATCGTATGTACAAGGCAACCTAGTTTCATGTTAATAAAAGCATAAACAAGAGGGAGAAGAGGGAAAGAGTAAATTTTTTACAAATTCTTAAAAATTCCTCTTCGAAATTTAAATTCTAACAAGATTGATGCAAAATCGAATTAAACTCTATTCTGATTGAGACACCTTCTATCGTATTTACAAGGCAACCTAGTTTCATGTTAATAAAAGGGTAAACAAGAGAGAGAGAGGGGAGGAAGTGAGAAAAATTCTTACAATATCTTAAAGATTCCTCATCGAAATTTAAATTCTAACAAGAATAGTACAAAATCGAAATAAACTCAATTCTGATTGAGACACCTTCTATCGTATGTACAAGGCAACCTAGTTTCACTTAATAAAAGCATAAACAAGAGGGAGAAGAGGGAAAGAGTAAATTTTTTACAAATTCTTAAAAATTCCTCATCGAAATTTAAATTCTAACAAAATTGGTGCAAAAGCGAAATAAACTTAATTCTGATTGAGACACCTTCTATCGTATCTACAAGGCAACCTAGTTTCATGTTAATAAAAGCATAAACAAGAGAGAAGGGTGGGAAAGAGAAAGGGGGAGAGAGAGAGTTTCATTTCGCCCAAGCTGAAACCCGTCTCCCTCCATCAAAGTCGCCAGTGTCGATGTTCGACGGCGGCCATTAAACGCGAAATTCGTGCAGCAGCAGCAACAGCAGCATGCGAAAAGGCTGACAAGAGGAGGAAAACGGAGCAGGCACTCGGAGGCAGCAGGCTCATTGTCAGTCACGGTTATGGGAGGCAGTTTCTTGGTTTATGCTTGTACTCGGGTCTGCCATATACCCGTGTGCTTAACACTGTACTGTACGGTGTGCCGCGCGGTGTGTCCAGGGCCCCGAGTATCGCGAAGATTCGTGGGGCAGAGCCGGTGTTCTTTACACCTCGTTGTTTCTCGCAAATTCTCATGGCTGGGAGCCCTAAATCACCGCGGCAGACAGTCGCCGGGCTGTAAAGCCTGCCGGATTGCTAACCGGCGTGTATTCGCGTGAGAGCCGGCGCGGCGTGTGCAGCTACGCTGATGAAAGGATGCAACTCGGGGGACGGGTAAAAACCGTAGGAAAGGGGCCAGGAAAAATGCTGATAGTTGAGAAAGTCGGAGGCCTTACGACTTCCGAGGGATACCTCGTTAATGGGCCTCGAACAGCCTCTTTCGAACTCCTTTTGCTGAACCTCCGACGTTGTGCTCGGTGTCGGCGAAAAATTATGTGGATTCGACAGTATTCATCCGTTCGTGTAGGTTGGCTGTGAGATGGAAACGTTTTTACACCAATTTTTTAATTTCATTCACCCCTTGCGTAATATCATTGTAATTATTTCTTATTTTAATCCTGAATGAATATAAATTTTTTTCTCTCAGAAGGGGCATCAACGTTTTGTACATCGTGTATTATATACTTTGGAATATTATTTTGTATGGAGGTGCACAGTCCAGGCACAATATTAAATAATTTTACGTTTTCTATGCGATATTCGAAATCGTGGTTGTCGCAAATGTATGCCGGCTAAGATGGAGCAACTGCAGATGGAGCGAAATAAAATAAAATCTGTGAATGAAAGTGGCAGTCAGTTAAATGTTTTTACATTGCAATGAAGACAGCGTCGTTGACACTTCGAATGCATTAAAACGTGGTCAAATTTCTCAGACGAGACGCTTCCTTTTCGAGCAGGTATCTCAGTGGATGTACGAAAATAAAATGAAATCTCTGATTGAAAGTGGCGGTCCGTTGAAATATTTTTGCATTTCAATCGGGCCAACATTGTCGATGCTCCAAAAGTAAAATAAAGAGGCACTTCGTATGCCGAATCGCCTCCAATTTGACGCGATACGGACGCCTTTAACGACAACCCTCTCGCACCGAGACACCCAACGTGATAGACCGAATAAAATTAAAGGCCAAAATATAATTCCCGAGCTCGAAGCCATTTATTACGAGAGATTCGGACAGTGTTGGTTCCCAGTAGGATCGAGTGCAGGTGATGTATACCTCAGGAATGTTTAGCAACGAGGGTATCAAAATTACATTCATTCGTTCGGCTCCACCTGCTCGGGGCGAAGCCGAACCCGCGCCGTTCGCAACATTAAGCTGCATTCGTTTTGTATAAACACATCTTGTGTCGCTCCTCGAACGATTTCGGCCGTCCAAATCGTCCCTGTCGCTAATGAACGCTTTTCTCGGCATGTCGAAACGGTTCGGCTCTTTAATCGAAGCCGGGGATTCATCAATCCATCGCTTGGATCACTGTGATCAGAGAGTCGTCGAGGTGTTACACTCCGGGACAAAAATGCAATTTAAAACAGCGAGAGGATTAAAAGAATTTAAGATCGACAACGTATTATTTATATATTTTTTAGGACATTTTTTTGGGAGAATGACAATTTCATTTGACTCATGTTTTTTACAATTGAAGCAGACAATTTTCATTTTGCATGAAGATACTCAGTCTATAAATCAGTGTACCATGAAAATAATCTACTCTAATATTCACTCTGTACACAAGATCACGTGCACATCGTTGTTTTTGAAAAACACGACGAGACCCAATTTGTTTAAAGATCCTCAGTCTATAAATCAATGTACAATCGAAATAATCTACTCTAATATTCACATTGTACACAAGATCACGTGTATATCATCGTTTTTGAAAAACACGAAGAGGCCCATTTTTCATAAAGATCCTCAGTCTATAAATCAGTGTACCATCGAAATGATCTACTCTAATATTTACCCTGTGCACAAGATCACGCGTACATCGTAGTTTTTTAATAATACGACAAGACCCAATTTGTTTAAAGATCCTTAGTCTATAAATCAATGCACCATTGAAATAATCTACTCTAACATTGACCCTGTACACAAGATCACGTGCATATCGTAGTTTTTGAAGAACCCGAAGAGGCCCATTTTTCATAAAGATCCTCAGTCTATAAATTAGTGTACCATCGAAATAATCTTCTCTAATATTTACCCTGTACACAAAATCACGCGCACATCGTAGTTTTTGAAAAACATGAAGGGACTAACTTTTTATAAAGATCCTCTGTCTATAAATCAGTGTACCATCGAAATAATCTACTCTAATATTGACCCTGTACACAAGATCACGTGTACGTCATAGTTTTTGAAAAATACAAGTCGCAGTTTGTTTAAAGATCCTCAGTCTATTAATCAATGTACCATCGAAATAATCTACTCTAATATGCACCCAGTACACAAGATCACGTGCACGTCGTAGTTTTTGAAGAACCCGAAGAGGCCCATTTTTCATAAACATCCTCAGTCTATAAATCAATGTACCATCGAAATAATCTACTCTAATATTCACATTGTACACAAGATCACGTGTACATCATCGTTTTTGAAAAACACGAAGTGGCCCATTTTTCATAAAGATCCTCAGTCTACAAATTAGTGTACCACCGAAATGATCTGCTCTATTATTGACCCTGTACACAAGATCACGTGTACGTCATAGTTTTTGAAAAATACAAGTCGCAGTTTGTTTAAAGATCCTCAGTCTATAAATCAATGTACCATCGAAATAATCTTCTCTAATATGCACCCAGTACACAAGATCACGTGCACGTCGTATTTTTTGAATAACCGGAATAGGCCCATTTTGCCTGGGACTGTACGCGACAAAGCCGCCGCGTGCTTCCCACGGCAGGATCGATCACTCTCCACGTTCAGTGATTCCCTGAAGACTGTTCACGTTCATCTGCACCGCGAGGCACCGCTCCTAATTGACGAGGAATATCGGTGTTGATCACAGCGCCCACAGGTCCCGCGTTTATTAACCAACGAGTGTCCGGTTAGGAAGGGTTAGCTAACAGCCAGCAATCCCTGGGACCGTATTAAATGAGATTGCAGGGCAAAGTGATTTTAAGCCGGGACCAGGCATTACCTATCCGCGAGGCTTCGATTTTCTCGGAGGGACACAGGAGAGCACGAAGGGACAGAGACAGAGGGGCCGGTGCTCGTACTGACTAACAAGGGTATCAAAATTGCGGCGTCGATCGCTAAGTACCCATGGGGCCCCCAGAGGGCCCGATATGCAAACGGCGCGGCACATTTCGTTCGGTGCCCCGAAATCGCATTCGTACCCTCGTTCGACGAAAGACAGTTCCCCAGCCCCCTCCACCGGCAATCATCCGAGCTGGATGCTCCCCCGGCCGAGCTATCATTCGCACATTTGCAAACCCAACTGGCGAACGGTGTGAAAATTACAGGCGCGAGCCGAGGCCCAGCTCAAGGAACGAGCCTGTCCGCTGGGCACAGCCCTAGAACAAGGATGATTGCGGCCACTAAAACTCGCGTGGCCCCGACACGTGTGTAGACGGTCAAAGCTTTGGGAACATGCGCCTTCCTCTCCCCTTTCGTCGACCTTCCCCTCGGAGAACCGTCTCTCTTTCTTTTTTCCCTCGATTCTTTCTCTGTCGTTCGTTCGCTCGCTCTTTCTTCCCCGGTCGACTCTCGTTTCTATTATTTCCTTTATCGTCCACCTGCTTTTGTTTTGCTTGAAACGCGAGAAACACCGCGCTAGAATTCACTCACAGATTATCCTCCATTAGCTAGAACCTACATACCACTTAGTCTGATTGTTCGCGGCTAACTGGACGCTTAGATCACCGCCGATCTGCTCGCGTGCACCGGATCCTGATCCGGATAGGTGCAAGAAGATGCTGCAGACGTTCGTGAGCTTTGCACCTCTCCGCGTTTGTTTACGCGCCCTAATTAGTTCGGACCTAGCTGGTGTCGGGAATCAGGCTCGCGTGGCTGCTTATGGAAATCTCTTGGCAACTTGTGACTTTTGTCCATTGTTCTTTTTCGTTGGTTCCTCGTGGTCGTGTGTAGATCTTCCTACATTTAGAAAATCTACTTACTAAATTATTGCAGAAAATTTCGCGCGAGGGTCCTCGATCTATCAATCACTAAAAAATTGTTGAATATCGTCTAGACAGTTTCTGAAACAGAATAAATCGTGAAAGCACCTCCTAAAAATTTGAAATTGATAGAAGGTTTGTGCAGGTTCTTCGAGTAAACCATAATTGAATGCTAGATACGTAACCGTGACCTCGTGTGCACACAGGCCACAGCGCAATTAGCAATCGACGACGATAATTATACCCGCGGGAATATCGAGTCTTCCCGCAGTGATCTGTACAAACATTCTGGCAAGTTAATCGGCCCATAATTTTGTCAAACACGTCGGTGCGCATCGGTGAAAGCACGGATACGAAGTTGACTTGCGGTCGTAAAACATGAAGACGTGGCAGATGCTGTTGCGACTGGTCCGAGAGAGCCGGGTATGCAAATAGTATAAGTTGCTCCGGTAATTTATTACGGGAATTATATAAATTACATTAGCGTACGACGCCGTAAATAACTGTGCTCCGTAATTTTCGTGGTCTCGAACACAGAGAGAGGTTCTATGGCTGCGATCGAATGGTATACTAGAAAATATATCAACCATCGGAAAAATATTTTGTCATAAATGTTCTTTAAGAACGGAATTTACTTGAGCCTGACCTCACCGGCTGCATGAACTTGTACCTTTCTTCCAAACCCATTGCAGGATGCGTTAAACCACACTGTTGACGTTTATGCGTCTTTAATGCATTCGAAAAGCACGGATAGCTTTAACTTTAGTGACGAGAATGTTTAACTTTGATGGCACGAACGAGTTCCTTTTGTGGACCTACTTCTTCAGCGACAACCATTTTCTGTTTAGCTCCGATCTAAATTTTTCTATTTTTATTTGACCTCTTTATAAGTTATACTGAAAAACTTCCTGTTTCATTTTATTTCTATATATTTCTATATTTCTCTTTGATAGCTATCTTCATTTGTTATTTCTTTTTCTATTTAATTGCAGCCTTCGCAAATTATACTTTATATACATATATAAACTTTCTACTTCTGTTTGCCTCCATTAAAAATTGCATCGTTATAAATACTTTGTGTTTCTTTCAATTTTTATATAATTTCAATTTTTCTATTTTTTTATTTTTATTTTGCATTAAGATCAACAATTTAACGATCAATTTTCTACTTCGTTGTACTTCTACTTACGTTATTACTGCACAGCCGATTTTCTACATTTATGACTAAACTGAGTAGATCAAATATAAAATTTATTTATGTTCCATTAAGATCAACAATTTACCGACCAATTTTCTACTTCGTTGTACTTCTATTTACGTTATTACTGCACAGTTGATTTTCTACATTTATGACTAAACCGAGTAGATAAAATACAAAATTTATTAATTTTGCATTAAGATCAACAATTTACCGACCAATTTTCTACTGCATTGTACTTCTATTTAAATTATTACTAGACAGCTGATTTTCTACATTCATGACTAACATGAGTAGATGAAATATAAAATTTATTTATTTTGCATTAAGATCAACGATTTACCGACCAATTTTCTACTTCATTGTACTTCTATTTAAATTATTACTAGACAGCTGATTTTCTACATTTATAACTAAAATGAGTAGGTAAATTATAAAACAGTAAAGACATTTACGGAATTTAAAATTACTATTGTCTCATTCTCAACTGATTGAAATTGTCAATGAAAGAAATACACGTCTACATAGTTGCTGTATCTACAATAATTTGTACTTCCATTTACGTTATTACTACACAGTTGATTTTCTACATTTGTAACTAAAATGAGTAGGTAAAATATAAAACAGTAAAGACATTTACGGAATTTAAAATTACTATTGTCTCATTCTCAACTGATTGAAATTGTCAATGAAAGAAATACAGGTGTACAAAGTTGCTGTATCTATTTTGTACTTCCATTTACGTTATTACTACACAGCTGATTTTCTACATTTATAACTAAAACGCGTAGATAAAATATAAAACAGTAAAGGCATTTATGAAATATAAAATTACTATTGTCTCATTCTCAACTGATTGAAATTGTCATGAAAAAAATACACGTGTACAAAGTTGCTGTATCTATTTTGTACTTCCATTTACGTTATTACTACACAGCTGATTTTCTACATTTATAACTAAAACGAGTAGATAAAATATAAAACAGTAAAGACATTTACGGAATTTAAAATTACTATCGTCTCATTCTCAACTGATTGAAATTGTCAATCAAAAGAATACACGTGTACATAGTTGCTGTATCTAATTGATACAGACAATTTTTCAAGAAATGTTCAACTGTTCGCCATCGATTTTAAAAAACCGTAGGTACGTAAAGCGTTAAACAAGAGTTCGCTCTTCCAAAAAGTTAATATATTCCTACGGGAGGCTGCCAAAAACGCTACTCACCTTTTGTCAGAATCGTTTCTCGAAGGAAAACAGATTATTTGGCACGGAGTCAGGTACTCGAGTATCCACCTGTTAATCCGTTGGCCCACCGGGGAGTATCCGTGATCTCGAGCTCGCTTCAGATGATTTCTGAGGGTGCGCTGTCGAAGGATCAGCGTTTCGAGGGGGAACGAGCGTCGATCGTGAGGTTCGAAGAACTATGCCATGCAAATCCCCGGGAATTCTCTTCCTCGTTTCACCGTATTGTTTGCCGAAGAAAGAAAAATGCTGGTGGGTCTGCCGCGAAGCGTGGCCAAGGACAATGGTACCTGCCAAGATTGGCAATCGACAATGACGGAAGAAAAAGGGCGAGAGCAAGGTAGAAGAAACGAAGTTCGCGCCGTTGAATAGGCCGGCTGGTGTTTTCCTTTTGCCTCGAGAAAGTCCTCGAAGATGAATGGGATCATTAGTCCGCGGGGGAAACTGCGAGAGGAGTCACTGATCGTGATCCGTTATCCTTGACCGGCGTATTTTCGTAGGATCGCGAGGCTGGGGGATTTCGTGGGATCGACAGAAAAATGAGAAAGATCCTCGGAGGCTCGGTTGTCGCTGACAAATTGTCTTCGCTTCGTCACTGGGACCATCCCGAGTTCCTGTCGTTCGACGTTCGATCTTTTTACCTCTTGGGAGCTCGGAACAAGCCGAGACGCGCCGGCTGCTTCATTAGTCATTGAGAAAAGGAACAGAATCGTTTCCGGGCCCGTGTATTGTCCCGTGCCTCACCTGTCGATCATCTGTACCCTTCGAGTATCTCTCGGCAAGTTTTACATAATTTGTGCCGCATCTTTGTGAGGGATTTATTATTTCTACCCGGCACGCCACCTGCGTAGAAAACGCACGTGGCATGACGAAGCATCGCGGATTACACTTGTCCAACTACAATTCTACGTTCCGGCCAGGCTATTTGTATTTTCGTCGTTTTATTCGACGCGATGAGTCTCCGATTCGAATTGCGATATAAATGTAATCTCACTGCGAACCTTGGTTCCGATGTACATTTAAAATGTTAGGTGTATAAATGAATTTGTAGCGAATTCGTTGATTAAAATAACTGAAATAGATTCTACGCATTTCTATGCATTTGCTGCACCTTAGAAGCGTAACAGTTCATTCTCGAAAATATATAAATCGTTGGACCGTGAATTCTATGCATTTACGACGAAATAGAGTAGATAAGATTTAAAGAATTAGAATGATTAGAGAAAGAAAGAACAGTTCGATCTTCAACATTTCTATGGACTTGACTAGATCAAATAATGTTTAAGAAATATTTAGTTAGACAAATTTGAATGAAGGCCGTTTTATTCTCCATCGTAATTCAAAATTAGCCATGCACCTTCTGTTACGCCATTCGAAGAGCCGTCGAAACGAAGAGATAACACTGTCCTTAGGCACTCAGAAAATATTAGCCATGTGGTAGACACCCGAAATAATGATTGAGAAAATAGTTCTTGGTTAGACAAGCTCGAACGAGGGTTGCTCAATTCCCAATGTAATTCAAAGGTAACCGCACACCATTCTATATTCAGAGAATCATCAAAATGAACAATGAACTTGCAAACCCGCGTCTACCAAAAATTACACTCGCTGTAATAGGCGCTCAAAAACCATGTACCATGTGTTAGACATACAAAATGATTCCTACAAGAAGATAGTTCTCGGTTAGATAAGCTTGAATAGCATACACAAAAGCAGCCACACATCTATCACACCATTCAATTCGGGGAACCGCTAAACATAAATCTGCAATTTCCTTAAAGTAACGCTTGTTCTCACTGTAATAGGCAATCATTTGGTATTTCTAACACATGGTACACACATTCCCGGATAGTTAGAGAAATAGTTTTCGATTAGACAAGCTTGAATGGGGGTTTCCCATTGAAATGTAGCCACGCATCTTCTGTTGCGCTTTGCATTCGATCGAGCACAAAGGAAACCACAGTGGTTTTCGACGAAATGTCCGAACGCTCGAAATCCTGAATGCTCTCACGAGAACAGAACAGAGAAACGAACCGAACGGTTTCCTCTAAACCGATCCCGAGGAACGCACGTGTGTAACGGCGATCCATTTGGTGCTCGTTAAGCAACGAGCGCCGGCGAAAGAAAGATTAATCTCGTTGTAATTACTCTCCCCTCTTGGTCGGGTTACAACTCGCACCTCCGTGATTTTTCACTCGTAATCACGGCCGGTAATGCTCTCCCGACGATGATGAACAGTTAGGATCCTTTCGAAATTTCTAGGCCCCGGGCAGCGTCGAAAAAAATGAATTATATGCGTAAACAGGTAACGGGAGCGTATGGTCCCTGAGGATTTTCGTCCGAGAGAGGACGGATATCGGAAATTGAAGGTTCAAGATCGTTTTTGCACCGCATTAACCCATCCCGATGTGCGAATGCTCGAAGAAAGTGCGCGATCAGGTTTCGGAATTAACGCGCGAGCTGATGCCGGGCCGAATTTTAAGATGCTGTGTGCTTAACGATGCCGTTTCTTCTGGGTTCATATCCCTCACACTTTTTTACGACTTTTTCATTGTTCTCTGTCATAACGATATACGATTGCTGTTTTCGTGTTTTAAACAGCCAAGGCAGCCCCAAAACTGGTGAAAGAGGCGCAATTCGGAGCACCCTCTTAATTCGCACTCGTCAGCGTCAATTAATGCTGGACCAGCGCCGATAAAAACTTTCGTTGAGAATCAACCTCGCGAGATTCCTGAAGAGAAGCCACCCAGACGAGAGTGTCGATGCGGCAGCCTCGTAATAAGTCGATAATAACAGTAATGGCAGCGACAAGGGGACCCCTAAACACCTCTAAACGAGGTCTAATTGTACGGCACTCGGGCAGCGTCGTCGATGATGCCGAAAATTGTAGCGAAAGAGAAATCTTCCTGGGTGAACGGCGGCGAACAGATTTCACGGACTGGTGTCATTAATTTTGAACGCCTGCCGGTAACATTGCGGAGGTATTTTTATATTTTTAAGACGTGACTCTGTTTTTACGTGGGCGCTGTTTTATTGAATTATAATTATTTGCGGACGATTCCGTATACGCACAGAGATTCAAGTAGGGATTGCAATACCGGTATTTCGTGCTATTTTGCAATTTCGTGAAACCGGTATTTCCTAAGGTGAAATTCCGATATTTTCGGTATTAGTTATAAATAATAAATATTCTTTTTGGACATCTACTCTTATGTGAAATACGTATTTACAGTAGTACCAACATCAATCGTTTGCTGTCTTGTCATTTGCTGAAACCTAACCTCGCATTTATAAGGGTTCGCCGCTGACGATACGTGTGTGCTTGCCAATCAAGGCACATTACCGCGGAAACAAATATTTAGAGGAAGTATATCGCTCGTTATTGACAGTACCATCGACCAGCGTGGATGCGGAAAGAGCATTTTCAACTGCGGGTAATTTGTGCAGAAAAATACGTTCCAGGCTTAAGGACAGTTCAGTGGATGCATTATGTTTTTTACAATCACATTTCAAGAATATGCAGTTAATAAATTGGTTAGTGTCTTTTTCTATTAATAGATATTATACAATACAATAGACTATACAACAAGATTTTATATTCACTCTTAGCATCTATACTATTTACTCTTAGTTATTGGTATCTTCTTAATAATAATACTGTACGTTTTGTTCCATTATTGTATTACAATACTATGTAACGGTTTATTTTTCATATTATATCTTTTGTCTCTAACGTTAAAAATTGTTATTTTACTGCTCTTATTAATAATATTTGATTATAACATTTGCTCCTTTATTTTATATTTGTACACAACAAAATAGTTTATATTTTTATAGCGTATTATTTTTTGTATAAAACTAATAAATATGGTAAAAAAACAGCTGTGTTTTTGTACCATTTTGAAAATTCCTCGTACCGGTGTTAATACCGGTATTCCGGTACAACGTTTAAAAAAATACCGAATATCGGTATTGTATTTTTGGTTCGGTGTTGCAAATCCTAGATTCAAGTCTCTTTGCTCTTTGGTAAACGAATGGAAATTTATGTCCCCGATCTGGAAAGTGTCAAAATGTTGGCGGATGTAAAAAAGAAAGGCGTTTTGTTCCACAACGTGGCGGCACGAGTAAAGACTCGTCACGACGCACGATCGACACCCGAAAGAACGTCCCCGGCGAGAAGATAATCTGTACCCTAAGTGGCGGGTATAACCACTTACCGAGTACAGGTGGCACACTCGCATTAAGGACAAAGTGGGCAAGGGACGTATTTTTAATAAAGATTATCTCCGTTCCGGCCTCTCCCGAGCCTGACACACGCTTCGCTTTTTCAAGGCGACGCGACACGGCCTCGATTCCTTTCGAATCTGATCACTCGCGATTCTACTGGATACAAAATGGAACATCGGCGTGTAGCGAACAACCCTCGTTAATCTTCCGCATCAATGTTTGTCATGCAATTAAATTAATTATTGTGGAGATTTATATCGAGTGAAAAAATTCATACGCCAATCAAGCATTTCCTTCAAAGTATATCCCCCGCAACAGAAAATCTGGAAAGAGCTGCGAGGCCTCG
This sequence comes from Lasioglossum figueresi, assembly GCA_028455805.1. Taxonomy (NCBI): domain Eukaryota; kingdom Metazoa; phylum Arthropoda; class Insecta; order Hymenoptera; family Halictidae; genus Lasioglossum; species Lasioglossum figueresi. Next base: position 3,205,498 of record CM052187.1, read on the forward strand.
CGAATCCTAACCTCGAGACTTGTGAATTTTACCCGGAGCAACACGATAACCAACGTTTCAAAGAAATGCAGACGAACGACAAAAATGAAACTCAATCTGCACAAGAATTTTTAAGACAAAATCGAAATCACCTTTAGAACGTGAACAAACGTGCACTTCTCTATATTCCGTATACACGGAGGCCAACGTTAGAAATCGGGAGAGGCATCGCAATATTTCCAAGAGAATACACTCCGCGACAGAAAGATGGCACACCACGAAAATTCAATGTTTTCATCATTTGGACATAATACATCTAGTCTTTCTTGGTATTTATACATTTTTATTACAAAATAAATTACATTACAAACAATAAAATTGAAGAAAATGTCCGTTTGTTCGTGGAAACAAAAAAATAACAAAAATCGGTACGACAAAATGATGGCACATATACAAAAAAATACGTAATTTACGTACATAAAATATATAACATTGTGTTTAATACTCTGTGTGGCCTTCCTTATTTTCCAGAATAGCCAACATACGTTTCGGAAGTGACTTCAAGAGTTTTTTAATATATTTTTGTCCGTTTTTGTTCTATGCACGTTTTTAAATCTGCAAGGCTTTGGAATTGTCTTCCGCCTTCGTAAACATGTCTTGCAAGTTGTGCCCAACAATTTTCAATTATGTTGAGATCTGGCGATCTTACTGGCCACTTTAAGACACTGATTTTGTTTAGCTCAAAGTACTGCTTAACAGATTTTGCAGTATGCACGCTTGCATTATCCTGCTGAAATGTAAAATATTCCCCGGAAATTGTCTGTCCGAATTTAGTTAATTGTTCGTCTATCGAATCTACATAAATTTTGCTGTTCATAGTTTTCTTTATAAAATTTACTTCGGTCACTCTGCTGTGTCTGCGGCTTAATATTCTTTATTCTTTCCACAGATCGTGAAAATAGTGTGCGAAACCACCTGGCCCATCTAGATTGAACCTTTTCGCATCGCTAAAAATAACACGACGCCATTTTTTTCTTCAATGTATGTACTCTTCTGCAAATTTCTGTTTTTTTTCAATTTCATTCGAATTAAGTGCGAACATTCTTTTATTATTCTTTGCACATTACGTACATTTGTATGTACGTCAGCTGCTTTAGCGAAGAATTCGAAGCTCTTTTTAAAATTGCACGTTTTCCGCGATTGCTTACTGCTTTCGGTCGACCGGAACTCTTTTTTTTACCGTATGTTTTGGGATTTTTTAATAAATTATACACCACTTTTCTGCTTCGACGTATAAAACGTGCAATTTTTGAAACAGAGTAAAATTCTCTTTATGCAATGTCAAAATTTATATTTATTTATTTCAGCATCGGATAAAGATTTTTCAC
>CM052187.1:3215166-3227250 GCA_028455805.1 Lasioglossum figueresi
GTTACAAATAAGAAGCAAATACTGATTGAATTTTGCTTTGTCTGTCGATGAATGCAGACGTTTCTCAGAAATATAGGTACGGCGTTCGAATTAAATTTCCTTTAACCCCTTGCTCTTTTTAAAAACATTGTATGAGTTTGGGTTTGAATATTTTCATTATTCTTTGTAAACAGCCCACACAATTTGCACTATCTCTGTAATGTACATTACCAAAGCATGTATTTTTCATTGAAAGATTTACTGCATCGTTTGATCTAATCTCCGCACTTTGCCAATTAGCAAAAGTTCTATCGTTGTGAGATTTGGACAGATTTAATTTACGTAATGCAGCTATTTCAACGCTGTTTAATTAGCGTGATAGATCATTTCAAAGCCGTTTAATTTGTGTAATGCATTTTATTTTAAGTATACATGGATTGTCGGTGCCATAGGGGTTGCGATAGCATGCGATCCGACACTCTTTATTAAAGATGGTGCAACTTAGATTTTGATTGAGGCTCAGATGAGTGTAACACGCGATCATAAAATCAGGGGATGATAATCGACAAAGTAGTCCCAAAGGCGGTAATTTCCGATAGATTTCGATGAGATACTTATCTCGTATATGGATGCCAAAGGAGTGCGCGAGACACCGGCGCCACAGGGCTTTGTAGAGCCCGGCAATCAATGTCAAAATGCTATAGCACCGAATGATCGAAACTAATCATGGAACACCTTCTACTTCAAGGTTCTCGTCTGTTTCTTTCCAGCTTACATCCGATAAATTTTTACACACTTATCTACTCAATTAATTTAGACCTTTTTGGAAGAAGAAGCAACTGCAGATTCTCACTCTGTTGATTCAAAAAATGAAGTCCATGTAAAAACGTTGGAAGAAAAACTTCACCCTTGAAAATGAGAACAGCCATGATATTATAAAATCCCTTGACTCGCAGACTTTCAAAGAGTGCCATTGTCATAATTTACCATATACCATTTACCGAGTCTATCAATTAATTTCAATGTTGCCGTATAAAAACGCTTGAAAATCAACAATCTCGCATAAAGAAGGCTCGGAAAAAAACCGCTCTACAGCAGTCGAGTCGGGGGATCATCGTCAGAGGAGAAGAAACGTAGGACCGCCCTCGCCGATCAAAGTCGGACAGTTAAAATTCATACGGACAGCGGCGATGGCAGAAGCGAAAAAGAAACGTTGCCCAGGTTTATGATATTAATTCGTCGTGTTCCCGGTATCAAGAACCCGACCACCGTTCGGCGATCCCGCGATCATCGCTCGTCCTCTCTCCGTTGCTCGTTTTTCTCGTGTCCGGATCTAACAAGAGGAACACGGCGAGCCGGGGCTCTGTTCGCGTGTACAGGAGGCGCATTACGCGAGATTTAAGGTCGCCCTTAGCCATCGACAGCGTCCATGGGGCCCCGAACAATGGCTGACCATTTTCAGAGAGAGCCTCCTGCGGGAACATTTTATTCCAGGAGCGTAACGAGACGGGGGCGCAACGAAATCGGACCCCGAGTTCCAGAAACGATACACTGAGCCCCTCGCAGTGATCCACGACATCGTTTTAGCAGTTCAAGAGTTTCATTTTGATTTCTAATATCATTTATAAATAGACTGCGAATTTTTATGCAACATAAAAATTGTCTGCATTGGTTGCAGAAGACGGGAGCCAATTAAATCGAGCCAATTGCACTGAGCCCCTCGCAGTGATCCACGACATCGTTTTAGCAGTTCAAGATATCATTTTGATTTTTAATATCATTTATAAATAGACTGCGAATTTTTATACAATATAAACATTGTTTTCATTGGTTGCAGAAGACGGGAGCCAATTGCACTGAGCCCCTCGCAGTGGTCCACGACATCGTTTTAGAAGTTAAAAAGTTTCATTTTGATTTTTAATATCATTTATAAATAGACTGCGAATTTTTATGCAACATAAAAATTGTCTGCATTGGTTGCAGAAGACGGGAGCCAATTAAATCGAGCCAATTGCACTGAGCCCCTCGCAGTGATCCACGACATCGTTTTAGCAGTTCAAGAGTTTCATTTTGATTTTTGATATCATGTAAAAGTAGACTGCGAATTTTTATGCAACATAAAAATTGTCTGCATTCGTTGCAGAAGACGGGAGCCAATTAAACGGAGCCAATTACACTGAGCCCCACGCAGTGGACCACGACATCGTTTTAGAAGTTAAAAAGTTTCATTTTGATTTTTAATATCATTTATAAATAGACTGCGAAATTTTATGCAACATAAAAATTATCTGCATTGGTTGCAGAAGACGAGGGCCAATTAAATCGAGCCAATTGCACTGAGCCCCTCGCAGTGATCCACGACATCGTTTTAGCAGTTCAAGAGTTTCATTTTAATTTTTAATATCATTTATAAATAGACTGCGAATTTTTATGCAACATAAAAATTGTCTGCATTGGTTGCAGAAGACGGGAGCCAATTGCACTGAGCCCCTCGCAGTGTCCACGACATCGTTTTAACAGTTCAAGAGTTTCATTTTGATTTTCAATATCATTTATAAATAGATTGCGAATTTTTATGCAACATAAAAATTGTCTGCATTCGTTGCAGAAGACGGGAGCCAATTAAATGAAGCCAATTGCACCGAGCCCCCGCAGTGGTCCATAATTTAATTCTCTATTGCATGAATTTTGATGACGAGTTGAGAAACATATACATGGCTGTTAGTCTACTTAAAAGTGAGTGTGGTAATGAAATAAATAATAAAATTTTATTAGGAAATGTTATTCATTGCATTTTATGACTGTTTCTGTATGGGAACTTTATACATATGCGGTTTTATTCATAAGCTTCCACTTGGAATCAACATGCTCAGAGTCTTCAGTATTGTTTACTTAATTTACTATAGAACATTTGAAATTTAAGTCCCCTATTGCGAACGGAATGCAATAGAGGGTTAATTCATTTGTGGGCAAATAATTTTAATATCGTTTATAAATAAATTGCGGATTTTTAAGCAAAATAGAAATTGTCTGAATTGGTTGCCAGAGACAAATAAAGGTATCCTGCTTCCTTTAAAATATATTTGAAGTTGAAACAAATACACCAGCATTTGTTAAATGTTTTCAATTTAATATGTTCATTTCAATTTCCATCGATGATGTTTCTGTTGAACTTTTAAAGAATTGTTTGCGTCGATTCCAAACTGCTAAATCCCGATTCGAGACCACTGTACAGCGGCGTGAAATAAAACGAGCCACGGGACTCGATGGAATCCGAATCCACGGCGACCCACCGCTGCCACCGACGCCACAGTGAATTATACCACGTGGGGATGGAACAAAGGGTTCGATATGCAAACAAACGTTTCAATTATTCAAGCCGGCCAGGGCGTCGCTTTATTCGATTCCTTAAAATTACCCCCGATTACCTGGGGACAATGTGTCCTGTCGACGCGACCCGAAGCCGATTTTGTAGGAAACACGGCGCTCCGTGAAATATTTGCATAATTACGGCCACGAGAACTGGACACAAGTTCCCCCGAGACCGAATTTTTATTTAAATGCATTTTCTGTGTTAAATTGAATGCTGGGTTCGAACTTCCCATGGAAATGTTAGGGGACTATCGATCGGGATTGGAAAAATGGGAGACGAAAGTGGAGGACGATTTTGGAATTGTAATTGTGAAAGGATCGTTGTCTGGAGATTTGTGCCAGCAGTACAATTTTGATTGATTTCTTTTTTATGGGGAGAATGATTTTTGTTTTGTACATTTTACCGTCTCAGCTTGATTTAATTTATTCTATCTATATTTTATTAGAATGATGTTGTTGCTGTTTTTGGTGCACGAAATACTAGAAACTCGAGAGATTAAATGTCATAAAGTAAAATAATTGTAACACTATTTCAACGTGGCTCAGATTACGTCATTGAGGGTGAGTTTTCGTTTTACGATTAAAGTTTCCATTGCTGTTGAAGGATCTATTAAAAAATCCATGTGCCACAGACTTCCAAACAAGTTATGGATTAATCGCCGGTTGATAATGCGTTCAAAGACGTTCCCCTTGCTTCAAACCATTCCCAGTTTGACTTCCCCAACCCCAGCATCGCAAACTCGAAGATCCCCGGATGGAAAGCGCAGATCGGTCTCCCGACAAACATCGAAACTCCTACGAAAAGGCTAGCAGCGTTCTAAAGCCAGGAAACCTTTCAGCAATCAGATAGCCTAATGCCTTCAAAGAGAAGCCAAGGATTATCCAGAGCAATCGTTTCCGGCGATCTCCGAGTAAGTAGAGAAGCGGATCATGGATCTGTGCTGGATCATACTCGACGCAAGTGCCTCGCAAAGAGACAGATGAAGATACGAACCTTTTACGAACCGTCTCTGACCTCTGGGGATCCAGATCTAGCGGCGATGATCGCGTATCGATCGCCATCTGGGTGAATTATCGCGCTTTCGCTGACGGCTCAATCGGCCTTGCAACGGAACCGGAGCAACCCAAGGGGAAAAAAGGCGAAACCATGGCGACACGGGGAAAAAGTATCCGTTGCCATAACCCGGATCGTCAATTTTTCACGGTTCTGCACGGCTTTCCTTCGCATCTTTCAACGTATCCGATCACTTTCGCTGTAGCTGCGAACAAGTGTGACGCGGCGTATCGTCGCGGCTATTAACCCCACCGGGGCCCGGTTAATAAAATTCATGAGACCGCGTTGTGAAATCCGATAGTCTTGCCAACTTTCGTCCGTGGTTTTCGTGACCGGCAAAAACGCTCGAACGATTTATGGTTCATCCCGAGGGAGACCCAGTAAAAACCGGGACCGGAGGACTCTGGGCGAACCGTGGAACTAGTCGTGAAACCTCGTCGAAGTTTAAGGTCGTTTCGATGTAGAAATTCATCCGTACAGTGTTGTTTACACTATAATCTTGTATATTTCTGGAAGCAGGGTCAAACAAGAATTAAAGAAGTTGATAAGCCTTTCTGGAAAACACCACGCCATTGCCACTTCTACTAGAAATTCTTTGGACGTCGTTCAATAACTTTGAAGCTCTTAAATTTTGTTATTTTAAAGAATACTTTCAAGCCTCGAATGAACAGCGATTTATACTTGTCCGAGAAAGTAGACATCTGTAACAGTCCACAAAAACTTGGGCATTTTAAAGACAAATTGAAAGTACATACCGAGGATACCTCTCTATTGACTTAAATGTTATGTGTGCTCTTAAAATGGAGTGGAGAATTTAATACCTCAATTATGTATATGTATATTGCATTCGATATTGCTTTTTATCGAGTTGATACATCATCGATTTTTTCGTTGGAGATTGTTTGATTACACACGTTACTAGAATGTATAATTTCTGTAAATGTATACTTCGGTCGTCCTACAATGCGCTGTTTCTTGTAAAAGAATTCTCTCTTTGGTTTTTCGTATTGCCTCATCACTGAAACGTGGATTTTTATGCAATATAAGAATTTTCCACATCAATTGCTAGAAGCAGACAGTCAATAATAAGTAGATATTTATTTCCATCTCTAACAATCTCGATGCGCAGGAAATTGATAGCGATCTTCAATTTCTCGAACGTTTGTATTATTTTTTATTTCATCGACACATGTCTTAAATGCATAAAATTCGCAGTATAATCACCATCGTTGTCCGCATCAATATTTAAACCTCTCTGACTTTCACGAAGTACTCCAAGCCAATTTTCATTCTTATCAAGGCACAATCGTATTTTTTGCGAACCACATAAATTCTAGCCTCGTTTAAGAAGCGATCAATTATTAAGATTATGATCGGAATGGTTTATTAAACTTCGAAAGAGAAAGGAATCATGAAAAATACTTCGCCAGCAATGCATCACCGTAAACTTCGCGAGTTAAGAAATAATACTGTGTACGTGCATCGTTTACGTTTGATATAGATGAATTATTCATGCATCGAACAGGGTGCAATTTCGTCACTGCACCATATAATGCGAGGATATTAATAAAAAATGTGCATAATGCATACCGGCATCATCGGACATGTGGGATCGGATGCAGAAGGGTTAAATTGTTTTATGACTGAAGTTGTGAAACCTGAGCTGGAATAATTGTGACGAAATAATATGTAATTTCGGTTTCGTATCTGCCACTCTTCTGCGGGATTTCTCTCGTGATGCGTGGTGATAACTTAGGTTGCTGAACGCAGCGTTGACAATGCGAATGACACATTCAAATTATTCGATTTGAATAATCTAAAGATCTCTATGTTCGGACTCTCCTTTGAATTTCAATCTGACCTTCTCTATGTTCGGACTCTCCTTTGAAGTAACAAAAATACGATCGCAACACCAAGATTACTGTCCACCAAAAATACGGCTGTTGGCCAGTAATCTCGACTTTACCGTATGTCCCGTTTCTACCTTATCGCTAGAACATGTACAGAGCCTCGGCAATAATCAGCATAAGATATAACAAAAAGTTAAATCTAATGAACATTTTTTTTTCAATTGTGTTGCATCGAATTTGAACCGTATTAACGTTTTATAAAGTTATTTTGAGATACAGATCTCTCGTGATGCGTATAATAAGACGCCAACGCATGCGCAACGATATATCGTCGTTGGCACTTTTCGCTAGTGTAAAAAGGGTTAAAGACTGTGCCATCATTTTGTCGCGCCGGTGACCCCGGTTGTTTACATTTAAACTAGAATCTGTAACCTCCGCTCAACTCCGTCGATGCACATAACCTTGAAGCTCCACCGAAGTACATACACGGAGAGAAACGTATAAAATTTCATCACAGTTTTCAGAAATAGCAGTATTTACGGGTGTGCCATCTTTTTGTCGCGGACTGTAACACTAGATCAGAAATCATCAAACAAATAGATCACCACGAAACAAATTCCCGCATCGCCCATCATCCGCAACTGCTCATCATCGCCAGTAAAACTGAGACTTCTCACGAACATGTCCAGAGTCCGCTAATTACAAAATCATCCCGACTTCCGTCTTCTGAAGGCCCAAAGGGCGGATCGAGCATGACGCAAGAGTGCATGGTTGTCTGTTGCTTCTCGCGATGAATACATACTTTCTACCTCAAACAGAAGCGGCTCGCCTCAGAATCTCTCGCGTTACGTTTCGTAATGTTCACGATTCATCGTGAGCGCATTAAAGCCGTGAAGGCGATGCTGGGTCCAGTTTGAGTCCCGATTACCGTCGATAGGCGCTGGGCAGATTAAATCGCGGCGAGATTACCGCGGGGCCCCGAACACGAAAATTACGAGACACGCTCGGTAATTATCGAAACCAGCTGAGTCAGTATCAAAAGCGTCCCGTGGTATCCGATGCGGCACTAATTCGGGGGAATTATAATGAGGAACGCCGCGCCGGCACCTGTACAACAGGAGGAAATTGATACCCATAGCCCGGGCCGAAAAATATTCTTTCGATTCGACGCGACGCCTTCGTGATGTTCGTGAGCCGAGCCGCAACACGGTTGAAAGGGATACGCAATCGTTTAGACGTCATTAAGACTAAAAATACACGAATCGACGGTATCCAAATGAATGCTGATTAAGGCGCGTTCTCGCGAGGCTGTTCGCGCGTTGGCCACCTTGCGGCCTCGTTTGCAACACCTCCGGAGGCGGAATGTATGACATTAGCGATCAGAATTACGCGAACGGAATCACGGGGTTCGTGGCCGGTCACCTTGATCCCGGTAATTTATGCTAATGCGCGAGCAGAAAATTTTAGGGTCCCTTAGAATCTGGCACCGGCCAACACCAACTTCTGCGCGCCACGTGATTGTTGGATCTGGTTTCGATCCGCCGAACGTAATCGTCCAGGTCCCAGCCGATCAAGGGCGGCTGATATTGGTATTTCCCTTCGAACTCTGTTTCATTGAATTCATTAGCAATTAGGCGTGTGCAACAACCAGGGCCGAGTTATTATCTTGCCGGGTTCGTGTCTAGTTAGCAATCTGGAGGAGATCAGGATTTTGGAATCTCTTCTGGGAAAACTGATCGACTCCCTTCTTAAAGGAGCGCTTTGTGTTTAGAAGTGCGTATATCGTGCAGTTTGTTGGAATTATTTTGCAACGAAATATCTAAACGTGACTGAGTGGCAGCCTCTTCTCCGAACGTCATTTTCTTGTCTTGTTAACAATCTCATATAAATAGGGACTTTGGGAATTTTTTTTTAAATATCTCAAGAACATCTTCATAAAGCAGTACTTTGTTTAAAAGTGTATATATTGTGTACAACTTCTAGTCTATTAAAATCATCTTATCGATCTCGTTGCACGTGTAGCATAATTATTAATTTGTGTATACTACGACGTGCGTGGTACAAGAATTAACCCTTAGCGCTCGAGTGGCGACTCTGAGGCGCCACTAAAAATTACTGTGCCATTATTCAAAATATTGTTTACGTTACTGTATACGTTGGTATCTAATGAATTACTAAACATTTAAGTATTGTGTGAGGTATTATATCAATTTCATATTCATACAGAGAAAAGAATATAACATAGAATGGAATTATTCTAGGTCGAAAGAAATGTTTAATTTTCCATTTAAAATAGGTCCGAGTGCAAAGGGTTGAAACGTAACCCTATACGAATGTTTATGGATATCCCTTTCCGCTGAAAACTTTTCAACGAAAAAAATTGTAAACATTGCTTGACCACAATACAAATGGCCCTGAACGTTTCGGACAGCGCCGTTCCATAGTTCGATGAAAAAAAATATCTATAATGTCCCTCTATTTTTATCGTTCTGTGCCGCGTTTCCACCCTTGAGCGAATTTGAAATTATGCCGGCGAAATTCGAAATGCAAATGGGTAAGTGGCGGGGGTGGCGCGGGGGTGCGTCTGCGCGACTATAAATTCTGGGTTTAATTGGATCGGATTATTGTAATTCCGGTCGGCCTTATTTATGAGCCCGTTTCGAGGCTTTAAACTTGTTCGACGGCGCGCGGTCTTATTCTCTTTCTCTCGCGGTCAAGTCTCAAAACTAAAGGGCGAATCGGTTATTAAATTATGGCCGAGCTTCGCTCTCGTTTTTGTCGGCAGGTGAGCGCGGCGTCTGCTTCTCTTTACGCATACCAAGGACGAGCTTTGTTAAAGGCCAATTTATGGAAGCCAACAGGCAAGGCGAATTTACATCGCGTTTTGACGCGGAGCGGCGGCGGCGGCGGCCGCGCCACAGACCCGTGAATCAGGCTCCTCGTTTCGTGTCGGTGCCTGATTCCCGGGGCTGACGTGTCCATCCCCAAAGGTACTACGAAACTACCCTCGATTTATGATCGACAGAGCTGATTTTTATGAGCCGCGATTGGTCCACGTGCAGCCTCGTATTTGTCGCCCTTTCGAAATTCTACCGCCTCGAGCCACCACGCCGTAACTGTTACGGCGTAACATATGAAACCAGACCATTTTTATACAGCGACTCACATCAATATCCGTGCACTCCTTAAAAGAGAACAACCTTTTTCAAATTGGTCCAAACGACTTGACTTTTTCTGAGAAATTACAGAAGAATTTGGGGATAATGCCAAGGATTGTTTTATACCATTTTTCTGGTCGAGCCTGAACGTAATTGCCAACTATTAGTGGTGCAACAAAATATTTCAAACTAAAACCGTTTCGTAGCAAATAGATTGTACGTTGTAACAATTAATTATTTTAATATTTCACTGCTTTATCGTTCGCGTTGATCAAAAACTAATAATTCTTTAAAATTTGCAAAATTTTAGATAAAATTACTATACTTCTCCACTCTCTACATGGTGTAAAAATCTGTAAAAAAAAAGGAAATCTCAGTGGATCATCGTACGATTTTTTCACGATGTTACAACAGTTTAAATATTCATAGTTTTTGATGATGTTCCAACTTCAACGAGGCCAGATTTTCATGAAATGTTGATGTCGGTAAAAAGCGTTCTAAAAATAATCGTGGTTTATGAAAATAGAAAGGGTGTGGTAAAAATGCATGTTCCAATTTATTAAGCTTTCATTCCCGATGCACGGGACCTTGTTACAACGAAACAAGGTTCGCCCGATTTGCATAACGAAATGAGATCTTCGAATCTTTCTTGAACACGATATCAAAAGTGTTGCGGAAAAATAGTAGTAAGGAATATACTGAACTTACAGTGGAAAGCTTCTCGTGCATAAACAAATGCAGATTCTGATCATAAAAAATAATACCGATCCCACCGTTTTCGGTATGAACAGCACACATTGAAAAAATACACGAACGATTCCCATCAGCCGGTTCGCCAAACCAGCCGAAACTTTCAACGCCCCTGTAACCGTTTCGCGGTCCGGAGGAACTTTTACTGCTCGGGGGAAGATCGTATGCGAACGAAACATTGTCCTGAGCAGTATTCTGCATGACTAAACATCGAACAAAATACCGGGAACCCTTTTACAAGCCATCAATCAATACGTAAGAGAGAGGAAAAAAAAAATAGAAAAGGTTGATCGTTGAACGCGAGAGACTATCGTATTCTCTGCGCGTTCTTTTTTCTTTCTCACCCTCTATCTTATCCGAGTATCGGTGTCTTCCCGCGGTGACTTGCACTAATAAACCCTATTCGCATAATGGGGAGACGGTGAATGAGCACCGAGGAAATTTTAATGCCGCCATTGCGCCCGTTTAGACACAATAAACGTCAACAGAACGGGTTGCGCCCTCCTTACATATTTTTTTCCGCGAGTCATTACGAAGGGGGGGCATCTGGCCCAAAAAGGGCACGGAACTCTTTAGAACTAACCCTACCATCCCCCTTACCTCTTCGATTCTGTTCCACTAGCTGGATATTAAAATGCACGAAAATTATAATGGCATCGTGACCGACGGGTTTCGCTGAATCGCGCTAATGACGATTCCCTGGAAAAAGGGTTGCTTCGATGAAATATTAAAATTCATGAGCGGGGTTCCGGGGAGATAGGGGTCAGGGTACACCGTATGTCGTGATTTCTAATAACCCTTTCACCATCGACTTCGCATCTGCATGGAAGAATTAATTCAGCCGGAATTTGAATTATCATCGCGCAAGATTGATTGCGAGCGATTTCCGCCCTGCAATCTGAAATATCGATTAGCGGGAAAAATTGTTCCAAAGCGGTGGAACACGATTTTTGAGGGGCTCTTGCAAAACACTCTGTATTTTTAAATTTATTGGCGTGACAATTAATTATTGACATTTTCTGAAATGTTGATAATTCATTGAAAATTTCTATCTATACGATTTATTTTATTTCTATATACGATTTCTATCTTACATACAAATCTACTGTCTGCGTGTTAATATCGATGTCAATTATCCTATATTGAGTGACGCCTCTGAGGCGCCATTAATAATTGTTGTACTATCATTTAAAATATTGTTTACATTATTACATCTGTCGGTGTCTAATCAATTACTAAAGATTTAAGTATTGTACGAGGAATTATATCAATTCCGCATCTACCAAATTTAAAAAATCATAGAGAATGGAAATATCCTAGGTCAGAAGAAACGTTTGATTTTCGAGTTAAAATAGCTCCGAGTGCGAAGGGTTAACACTGTAACATTAATCCTTAAAAAATAGAAGCTCACTTTTTTCAACAAAAATAATATTTTTCACTCCCAACACATGTATAACAAAATGCTCAAAGAGTGAAAGAAGCCGCAGTTCTTCTAAAAAGAATTTTTTAGAATCACGTTACCCAAGATGCATCACTCGCCTCCCTAAATTCCTGCTCGCGTGCGGAAGATCGCCTCGCGAGCCTGTTACAGGCATTATTTATTAGGCCCGGAATCACGTGTCCCGCTAGCAATCGTTATTTTTCCATTACGACTTCACCGAAAAAAATCTGCTTAACTTTAGCTGTCTTTTCTGCAGTCGCTTCGCTTTTCAATTGAATTATCATCGCGCAAGATTGATTGCGAGCGATTTCCGCCCTGCAAACTGAAATATCGATTAGCGGGAAAAATTGTTCCAAAGCGGTGGAACACGATTTTTAAGGGGCTCTTGCAAAACCGTTCTGTATTTTTAAATTTATTGCCGTGACAATTAATTATTGACATTTTGTGAAATGTCGATAATTCATTGAAAATTTCGATCTC
>CM052187.1:3227350-3247261 GCA_028455805.1 Lasioglossum figueresi
ATTGACATTTTGTGAAATGTCGATAATTCATTGAAAATTTCGATCTCGTCTTCTATCTCTTGGAATCGATGCATACGATTTCTATCTTACATACAAATCTACTGTCTGCGTGTTAATATCGATGTCAATTATCCTATATTGAGAATATATAATAATTGCTGTACTATCATTTAAAATATTGTTTACATTATTAGATCTGTCGGTATCTAATCAATTACTCAACATTTAAGTATTGTATGAGGTATTACATTAATACAGGATGGAAATATTCTAGATCGGAAGAAATGTTTAATTTTCCGGTTGAAATAGCTCCGAGTGCAAAGGGTTGAAGCATAAAAATGTTTGGTAAGCTGCAACTAGGATTTCAACGAACAGTATGATGAGAATTTATTCATCTTTTTCGCAATCGATGCAATATTGCGAACGACTTCGTTTTGATGTTAATAGTCCTACATGGAAAATAAGAAAGTACCTTCGTATAAAAACCCATGGCCTATTTATTAATATGAACAATCCTCGATGGAAAGTACGAGAGCCTAGAAACGAGAAGTTGCAGCGAGAACTGCATGGAAAAGTGCATAGAAAATTCGTTTGGAACCGGCACAAGATGCAGTTGCACAAAGGGAAATTATGCAGCGTAACTGGGTACGCGGCAACTCGGAAACGGAAAGTAAGAGGGACAGGAGGGTTCAAGGGAAGCGGTTACATAAGAAATTCTCCGTCGACTGCATTTCGTTGCGTCTACTGCATGCCGCGCGCGGCCTATCCTGCCGGTGTTTTACACGGGTCGGTGCATCGATTAACCTGCATTACGAGGGGTTCGTCGCTAGTCATGCTGCATTGGTAACTCGCGAGCACAATGTGCACGCCAGAAGAAAACGAAAACCTCAGACTCTATGGGGTGCCTCCTGCATCGTGCCTTATCAGTGTTCCCGACATTTCGTAGTCGAACTTTTGATCTTTCCGTTGTGCAACCGCTATAACTTCCCGACAAAATTCGACGCTCAATCTCTGACACATTATCATGCATTCCCTTTCGCCCAATTTTCCAATTCATTTTTGCATTCGACCATTACAATCATACGTTTGCAAGTTATTTCGTTTCAATTTAACGACCATTTATATTTAACTTGAATTTCTTGAAGCAACACGAGACTAGTTTGTATTTGCACAAGTAACCACTGTACCGCAGATTTTATGCATTTATTATAAACATGGCTAGGTGGAGTACAAAACTGTAAAGGTATTATATATTAAAAGAATTTAAGAATTTTATTATTATTATGTACGGACCGAAATCCATTTATACAAATGGACCGTTTATTTTGAAAATGGTGCAAGTCTATTCTTTTTTAAATGAGACCTCGCATAATTTGTGATCAATTTAGTGTAAATAGAAAGTCATTTTTTTTGTTGTAAATGGACTTGCACCACTTTCAAAACAAACGGTCCATGTTTACAACACAAAAGAAAAAGAAAAATGAAAGTCTTAACCTAAAATTACTTATAATTTTATTGATCGCAAGGAGAGCGAGAGCCAAATAAAAATTGTGATTCTTCCTTAAATCATTTTAATAGGTTAAAAATAATATATATTGACACTGTTCAATTCTTTCGAGCTCTCGACTGTTTCAAATTCCATCTACTCATTTCTCTCATAGATGCATATAATCCTAGTTAACACAATATTTCCAACTGATTAAAATGACCAAAAGAAGGAGTACATTTCTATAGATCCATTGGTTATCTCTTTCGCTCTCGACGCGCCTCGATCGCCGTCCTCTCCACGGTGTTAGTCGCGTGGCATCGTGCACGCTAACCAATTGCATCGCCTCAACCAATTCGAAAACAAAACGACATAAAAACGAAGAAGAACTCGACGACTCTAACATCTCCAGCTCCGGCATCAATCCAATGAGCTGAACCCCATTCGAAATCGGTTTTATTGCATTCCTGCATGCGGAGCAGGAGCTATTTAAAAAGTACAAGCCTCGAATGCTTCAAAGAAAATTAAACTCGCACGCGTTAACCGCTCCGAACGTTCTCCATGCGCCACGAGATTATCGTTCACGCTTCCACGTGCCATTCTGGCATCGAGCCGTCCTCTTACATCTTCGAGACGTCGTCCGCTCGTTAAAAGGGTCGGGAAACAGTTGGCCAAGCTGGAGAGAGAACCTTCTATAAGGCAGTGGCACAGTGAAAGGACAATTTCAATCCGAGCTACGTTGGCAGCTTGTAGCTCAGCCTGATCGAAGACACGCGTGTTCACCTGTTATGAGTCAGCTGAACCTCGGGCCACCTTGATCGGACGTTTTCTCTATGCAGCTTCCATGCAATCATCGAACTGGCCAACAACCTCCGCTATCGGCTTATCAGAGCCGTGACAACGAACGCCGCTTCTACAATCGATGGAGATAGACCTTAACGTCAACGTGATACAATGTGCGCCTACATTGTTCGGATCCGAGGACTCACGCGAAGAGACCTTAATGAGGCTATAGAAAATTTATGAAGCTTGACGACTGTAGTATGCTGTTTAGAAATTGATAGAGACTCGGAGGACGTGTCAAGCTAGAGACGTGAGATTTTTCTTTTAGGATTGCTTAATCCCCAGACGACAGACCTATTTCATACATACAGGGTGGGGCAGTAACTATTAGCACCTCAGATATCTTTGAAACTATAAGTTTCACAGAAATATTTGCTGAAACAAAATTGCACGGTAAGAAGGTGGCCATCCGATGGCGATAGTAGTTTTTTTGCAGATGGACGTACTTCGGACATTTGAAGGTCACCTCCATTTTTTTTAATGGATCGGTATGTTTTGGCTTCCGTATCACGATAGAGGATCTTAAAACGAGTTCAACGACCTATTACATAAGGTCATTCAAGGTCATAGAAAGTAAAGAAATGCGATAAGAAATCGCGTTGCGTTTTGTCGATGGGCTATACGTCAGATTCAAAACAATGAATCTTTTCTTAATACCGTCTTATTTACCGATGAAGCAACATTCACAAATCACGGGAATGTTAATTTACACAACATGCATTTATGGGCAACGGAAAATCCACATTGGCTGCGACAGGTTGAACATCAAAGACAATGGTCTGTGAATGTATGGTGTGGTATCATAGGTGATAAAATTATTGGTCCTTATTTTATCAATGGAAATTTGAATGGCAACATCTATGCTAATTTTATTAAGGATACATTGGGTCTTTTGCTAGAAGAGTTACCTTTACTTACACGACAAACCATGTGGTACCAACATGATGGATGTCCTGCACATTATTCATTGATTGCGCGAAGGGAACTCGATGAAAAATTTCGAAATCGTTGAATTGGACGCGGCGGTTCGATATCGTGGCCAGCTCGTTCATCAGACTTAACACCTCTAGATTTCTTTCTGTGGGGAACACTGAAAGAGAAAGTGTACAAAGAAGTACCAACTACGTCCTACGATATGCAACAGCGAATTATTGCAGCCTGTGCGTCAATAAGTTCTGACACCGGAAGACTTGCAAGTCAATCGATCGTAACAAGAATCCAACAGTGCATCGACAGTGATGGTCAACATTTCGAACACCTACTATAAACATGTTTCGTTTACTACCAAAACCATAAGTATTATCGCATTTCTTTACTTTCTATGACCTTGAATGACCTTATGTAATAGGTCGTTGAACTCGTTTTAAGATCCTCTATCGTGATACGGAAGCCAAAACATACCGATCCATTAAAAAAAATGGAGGTGACCTTCAAATGTCCGAAGTACGTCCACCTGCAAAAAAACTACTATCGCCACCGGATGGCCACCTTCTTACTGTGCAATTTTGTTTCAGCAAATATTTCTGTGAAACTTATAGTTTCAAAGATATCTGAGGTGCTAATAGTTACTGCCCCACCCTGTATATACTTGCTTACTGTTCCAAATAAGGAAATTATAAGAAGCCACTTTTACAAAGTTTTAAATACGAGGTGTGATCAAAAAGTAAGATGACTTTTTGAATTTCGCTGGACACCTACAGTCGATTTTCGGTTTCTTTTTTTTCTTATTCTGCTACACTCGTCCCGAACATATGTTCACAGTTTCAGCTATACAGCATTTTTTGTTTGTTTGCGAGAAGCATAAAGGTTAGAAGTGTTTTGCGCGTTCGGCGATTTTCTGCTGTCGAAAAAAATGGATCAAAGGATTTGCATGAAATTTTGTGTAGAAAATGGAATTAAGTGCTCCAAAACGCTTGAAACGTTGACAGTGGCATACGGTGAGTGTACTATGAGTAAAAAAAATGTTTATGAGTGGTACAAGCTCTTCCAAGATGGCCGAGAAGATGTTAACGACGAAGCTCGCCCTGGACGCCCCAGCACGTCGACAACCGATGAAAACGTTGAAGAAGCGAAGAAAATAGTGTTGGGGAATCGTCGAATTACCATTAGAGAAGTTGCCGATTATGTCGGCATCTCGTTTGATTCGTGCCAAGCAATTTTAACGGAATTTTGGAAACACAATTCATGGATTTTGCATCACGATAATGCACCTGCTCACACCGCAATCATGCCTCGGCCACCATATTCACCGGATTTGGCCCCCTGCGAGTTTTTCCTGTTCCCAAAACTGAAGAGACCCATGAAAGGACGGATATTTGCAACGATCGAGGAGATAAAGACTGCATCGCTGGAAGAGCTCAAAGCTATACCAAAAAGTACATATCGGAAGTGCTTCGAGGATTGGAAAAATCGCTGGCACAAGTGTATTATATCTGAGGGAGATTACTTTGAAGGAGACAACATAAATATTGACGAATAAATAAATATTTTTTGATAAAAATAAAAAGTCACCTTACTTTTTGATCACACCTCGTATACTTGCTTACCGTTCCAAATAAAGAAATTATAAAAAGCCACTTTTACAAAGTTTTAAATACACGAGGCGTGGCAATTAAATAACGAGACTGGTGCGAGAAATGTGATTTAGTGCAAATAAAGTTACATTTCACTTTTATCCCCTTCGACATACTGTCATCCCCTATCTATATATCGCTGCATACGTGTCTTCCATTGTTCAAAACAATGCTGTAGGTCATCAGCTATCAGCCTCTTCAACAACTCTGCCGTTTTTGTTTTTACATGTTCAACAGACTGAAAATATGTTTCATTCAATGAATTTTTGGCTTTTGGCAACAGGTAGAAGTAACACTGTGCGAGATCTGGCGAATTCGGAGGATTGTCAAGCACAGGAATACGCTTGTCCGCTAAAAACTGCTTCGCAGATAGGGCATTGTGGGCTGATGCGTTGTCCTGGTGCAGAATCCATGAGTCGTTCTTCCACAAATCCGGTATTTTCTTCCTTACTCTTTCCCTCAGCTTGATTAGAACTTTTTTGTAGTATTCCTGATTAACGGTTTGACCTTCAGGTATCCAGTAACTCATGATAACACCCTTGATATCGAAAAAAACGAACGGCATTGCCTTCAATTTCGACTTGCTCATTCGCGGTTTTTTCATTCTTAGTGATCCAGGTGTCTTCCAGTGCATCAATTGCAAACATTCCATTGGCGATTTTTTTAATTTCATAAGGAATTTGAGGTTAATTCGCGGCTCGACTTTAACCTCAACCATGATCGCGACACTGGAACGCAACAGTAACCTCTACAATTAACGCTAGACAAGAAACAAAAGCAGACAGATAGACAAAACTACGAATCGTTGCTCCGGAAGCATAAAAATCAACGGAATACCAATGACGGGTCCCATGGAAATCACCGACACAGGTTTTGTCGAAACAGTTTTCACCGACTCCAGATTTGACCGACAACAACTTTAGTCCACGACAGTATTATTCGATATTAACACCGTTCGACAACAACGTTAGCCGACTATATCTAATTCTTCTTATAGTCTAATAATTATATTTTTATACAAAAGTAAAAGTGTCAGTGTAGAATAGCTAAAGGAAGAATATGTCAGCACCATTTTTAGAAACGATGTTACTATCGGATAATACTGTCGACAACTGAAATTGTTGTCGGTTAAATTCGACGACGGTCAAAGTCGTTGTCGACCAAAGTTATCGTCGGTCAAATCTGGACTCGGTGAAAACTGTGTCGATGAAATCTGTATCGGTAATTTCTATGAGACCCACTAATGACAACCTCGCCCGATGCTGTTGCGTGGTGGAAAGTGCTCAGTCTCGTTATTTAACACTAGGTTTACGGGGCCCGTCAAAATGACGGGTTCTAATATTCTTAATTTGTAAAATTAAGCAATTATTAAGATTGTAAAGATGCTTCCCTGAGAAATTATTTACCAAATTTAATTCTTCGGGTATATACTATCGGAAAAATGGCCAGAAATTTGGATGGACACATTCTTGTTATGTTTATAAATTAATTTAGACCTCCGTAAACCTAGTGTTAATTGCCACACTTCGTATTTCATCTATTACACTAATCCTTCTAGCTAGGCAGAAAAGCTGAAGTCGATTGGAACCTTAAAGTTCTCAACGATTGAAGAGGAATCGATTTCTTGAAGTGGATGCACTCCTCGTTCAACAGCTTGCGCGTGTGTCAGCAAATTGCGAAAATATGAAGGCTGCCGCCCCGAGAAAAGAGAAATCGAGAAATTTATTTGTTCCCGGATGAAACAAAGCGAAGATAGGAGTACCGAAGGTCGTAGAACAAAAATCGAAGGCAGGACGTAAATTCTAGATAGGGGACACATAGAGTTCCGACATCTGCCTTCCTGGTATTCCGCCCTCGATCCGGGTGGCTCCGAGCATATCTCTCTATCGTGGGTCAGCGATCCTCTTATTTTTTCGTTCGAACGTAGCGAAATAATCCCGGAATCGAGGTCTATTAGCATCGGAGGCGTACTGGCACGGACCCAGAAAAAAAAGTCGAGTAGTCTGGGTCTCTCCTAGAGCAGCCACACGAAATAGCTGCATCGAAATCAGTTCCCTGTACGGTGAAGGTCTCTTCTCTCGGGGTCTGTGAGAATGCGGACGACCGCGAAATCGCATATAAATTAAGGTTTCAACCTTTTCGGGTGCCCCTTTGTCGGATTCGCGGTGTCTCGGGGAGCCATTTTATCTGGCGGCAGTGAAACGGCGAACGGACCTTAGGTTTCGTCCCGGGAAAGGAGGTCGTGCCATCTGTAACGTGTGCCGTGCACGTGACTCTGTCTACCGATTGATACTGAAATATCAAAACTGCCAGGGAAAGGCAGTCGCGAATGTTTTATATTCCGCCCGCAAACATCTCTTTCGTGCCCAATAGTTGTTAGGGGATGGCGATTTATTTGTGACGCGTGTCGACGTGGAAAACAACAGATTGCTAACTGATACCAAAAATAATGGTAACAAAATGTCTCTCAATGTTGAATGAAATTCTTGTGTTAAAGTAATTTTTACCTATAAAACAGTGTCCTGAAAAGTGGACATGATTTAGTAAAACTATATTCACTTAGAATATTATATTTAAAATTGAGGAGAACTTAATTTATTTTTTCATATCTATTTATAAAATTAATAGTAGGTCGGGGATGGCGATTTATTTGTGACACGTGTCGACATAAAAACAACAGATTGCTAACTGATACCAAAAATAATGGTAACAAAATGCCTCTCAATGTTGAATGAAATTCTTGTGTCAAAGTAATTTTTACCTATAAAACAGTGTCCTGAAAAGTGGACATGATTTAGTAAAACTATATTCACTTAGAATATTATATTTAAAATTGAGGAGAACTTAATTTATTTTTTCATATCTATTTATAAATTTATAGTAGTTCGGAGATGGCGATTTATTTATGGCATGTGCCGACGTGGAAAACACAACATATTGCTAATTAATATAAAAAATAATGGTAACAAAATGTCTACCAATTTTGAATTAAATTTTTGTGTCAGTAATTTTTACCTATAAAATAATGTCCTGAAAAGTGGACATGATTTAGTAAAACTATATTCACTTAGAATATTATATTTAAAATTGCGGATAAATTAATTTAATTTTTTCATATCTATTTATAAATTTATAGTAGTTCGGAGATGGCGATTTATTTGTGGCACGTGTGCCGACATGGAAAACAACAGATTGCTAACTGATACCAAAAATAATGGTAACAAAATGTCTACCAATTTTGAATTAAATTTTTGTGTCAGTAATTTTTACCTATAAAACAGTGTCCTGAAAAGTGGACATGATTTAGAAAAACTATGTTCACTTAGAATATTATATTTAAAATTGAGGAGAAATTAATTTAATTTTTTCATATCTATTTATAAATTTATAGTAGTTCGGAGATGGCGATTTATTTGTGGCATGTGCCGACGTGGAAAACAGAACAGATTGCTAATTAATACCAAAAATAATGGTAACAAAACGTGTACCAATGTTGAATGAAATTTTTGTGTCAGTAATTTTTACCTATAAAACAATTTCCTCGAAAGTAGTCATAATTTAACAAAAATATGTTCACTTGTTTTGTTAAAATTGCAAAAATTGCTTTTTTGATACGGAACAGTTCTGCACGCAAATGGAATACATGTGTTACGGGGATAATTTTGGCAGAACCGTCGTGAATTAATTTCGGGAAATTCGCGAGATTGGTGTGATGAGCACCGGCATTAATCGTTCGCTAATTCCCTTATGATTCGAGCGTGCGATTCCATAAATAAACGAACGTGTAACGGTGTTTGATCTCGCAGCGACGCGACGGTTGAATTAAGTCGGTTAAATGAATCGTTAAATCTGCTCAATATTGTGACGCGTCATAATGGATCCGAATTACCATAAGAGTTCGTTAGCCTGTCACAAAAGGTGAACCGTCTAATGCCCGAATATTGTTATTCAAATGTCTTCCGCGTCGAAGGTAGCGACAACGACCGCGCGTCACACCGATAATCAGCCGATGATATATCGTATATTAATGGCAGAGTGAATATTATACGCAGATCGGATTATAGATAGACACGGCGTTAAATGACGGTCCTAAACTGATGAAATTAATGTGGAAACTCGATGTATTCCGCCGCAGAGGAGAATAATCGATGGGAATCGCTCGGGAAACGCTCTCCCGATTGTCGAGCGGTGATGAATCATTGAAATTCACGGAGAATCGAATTAGGAATCTCTAAGAGGATTTCGTTAATCTTGTTCGACGGAAGAGAGGTGACAATCGGAGCCGATCTAACGCGTTCAACCGCCTCCGTGTTCCATTGTACTGACGTCTATTATGCACCTTATCGGGAAACAAACTCGTCAATTTCTACTGTTCGAACGTATCTTCACGAGATCTTAATGTGCGTTCACATTAATTTACATTATTAGATTCTATCGCGGCTCTTCCAACTGTTTCATGGTTAAGTAAGCTTACAATAATTGTTCCCAATACTTTGTTTCGAGAGTAATCGTGGAATACAATTGTGGAATAATTGCGAAATACAAAAAATGAATATGAGAATAAATTTTCAACTGTAATTCTGATTGCTGTTCGTTAAATCAAAAACTACCTCGAAATGTTTCGACGATGGAAATAGCAATTCAAAAATAGTTCGAGCAATTAAATATAATACGCAGATGACCCAAATTTGTTCAGAATATTCCGCGGATAATCGCTGCGATAAAACTAAACTCTACCACATAAAGAAACCCACAGCAATTAAAATTTGTTCATTATCCCACCTGGTTTCGCACATTGAAAGAAGAGCGATTTTTTTCCAAGGGATCAGAGCCAGGAAGCAGAGACCTACAGCTATCCTCCGAGCCCAGAAAAAAAAACGCCATACAAAATTCATAGAGGCCCAAGGTGTATCTCCATCGGCCATAAAACCCGCGTCATAACGTTGCATATTTACGGGGCCGGAACAAAATCAGGATGCATAAATCTCGGCGATATTTTTTCCTTTTACGACAGTGGCTGCGCGCGGCTAAGCGATTCGGGCTGGAAAACGGAAAGGTGACACCATAAAAATCCCCGTGTCACGGCACACGTGTCACGACGTCCTCCCTTTCGTTTTTTGGTCGTTGCCTCACCTGCCGTGCATTTCGCGTCACTGTTACGTTGCTCAAAACGATCCCATGGATACGTTTAATTGGGCAAACAACGGCGGTGTCACGGGATTCGTTGATCCTTTTCTGTCTGTTTTCGTTTTCTTTTTTTAGCCCGTGTCTTTTGCATAATATCTTTGCCAGTCGATTTCGCGCACGTTCGAGCACGCCCACTGCTGCGGAACAGTTTCGCGGCGCATGCGTTCGACCGTATACAGGGTTTTTCGTTTTATTGACCGAACCGCTGATCGAACTCCCGTCGATCGTAAAGTTTATTTTTCTCCGGGGGGGTTGCAAGGTTGTATTCATTTGCATCGGTTTGCGGTTTACATTCTGTTTGCAGAGCGCCCCATCGTTCTACTCGGTTTGCCATGGTGCGCGCCCGAAGGCTGACGGGCGAACAGGTATGCACGGCGGTTAGCTCGGCTGAAGGAGCTTTGTCTCCTTTGGACGACGCTTTCACCCTTTAATCAACTGATTTTTCAACGAATTTTTCATCCCCGGAATACTAGATCGTTTATGTCTAGGAGGAAGTTCCGCTTCATCAGAAAGAGGAGGGGAGACTAATTTTTTAGGTTTTATCGATAACAATATTAAGGGTGCGCAGGGGCGAACATATAAAGCATCATCGGCGTAAAGGTGAACTAAGAAACAAAGATAGAGAGGGAGATATGTGTCTCGCAGGAGGGACAAAGAAACAGCTTGATTCTTCGATGACTTTACTCCCATTTTCTGAAGCGAAGAAGCAATATTTTGTTATGCTCTTTGCGTTGAAATATTCTTCGCATTATTTCGGAGGGGCTCTCAGAGCCTTTTCTTGCGATTTGTCTCTTGAAACTTTATAAACAATAAAGTTACAATAGCGCACGTTTTTGTAGAAGAAATTTTGTACGGTACACTTTTCTCAAAGAAGGGCTATGAGAGCCCCTCCGAAATAATACGAAGAATATTTTAACGCAAAGAGCATAAAAAATAAACAAGCTGTTTCGTATTCTCTGTCTTTGTCTCTCCTGCGAGAAACATATCTGCCACATATCTTCGCTTTTTAGTTCACCTTTACGCCGATGGTGGTATATGCTCGCTCCCTGCGCACCCATAAAGTAGACGAATAAATATCCTGGAATCGTCTAAGATTCTTTCAAAGCCGAAAACAGTAGAAAAGAATACTACGGAAGGTGCGAAAGATAAGTGTGCCTGAAAATATGCAATCCAGCAACGACGATGTCATTAATCATTTACGAAGACGTCTGCAAAAAACATTTTTCAAAAATCACTGTCTCCTCGCCAGTGGCGCACCCAGGATTTAATCTTGGGGGGGGACGAGTTGAACAAAATGACCTTTGTTTTTTATCAAAAATATCTGTTAACGGTAGTCACACATCCACACGGCCACAGACGCACAACAATAGGCAGAATTCAATTCAGTGTCGGCAGTTTTTGCAAATATGTCGGAACCTAAGTGAGTGTATATGTATAGGGAAAAGTTGTTAAAAATGTTTAGTTTTACATATAACATATCCAAAAATCATCGAAATCGGAGAGGAAGCGGCTATTCTACAGTTTAGCTAATTTTTCAGGGTTTTGTTTCCTTTTTCTTGGGGGGGGGGACTTGGCCCCTAGCCCCCCACTGGGTGCGCCACTGCTCCTCGCGTCGCACGAACTTACGGAAACAATAATAACGTCATTAGTCGCCAACGCAAGCGCCCAGGACAGTCGTATTTAATAACCTGTTCGAAGATCACTGTTTCTTCAAAGTCACGGTAAAAATGAAGACGCGCTAATCCACGAAAACAATAATAACATCGTCATCAGTCACCGAAGCAACCGCCCGAAACGTTTTAATAACCTTGGAAAGACTATTCCAAGACGCTGGATTCGAAAATGTCAGTCCCACTGTCACGCACTTCCAACCGATGGACGCTGCACGCCACAGAAAACACCGTAGCCCTTCGGCACGGCCCATTAAACAGTCCCCGGTACCCGGGCATTACTCGTCGGTGGAACGAGAAAAATTTTCCGAGTTTGCACCTTGCGGTAATTACGGTCCGCCGATGGAAAAGGCAGCTTAACTACCAAGAGTGAGAGAGAGAGAGGAGCACCCTGCCTCCTCGGAGGAGGTCCCTCTGGCCTGTAATCACGAGCAATTACGTAGTTTGTGCACCTCCCATTAGACAGGGCTCTCCTAGAAGAGACACGATGTCCCGAGCAAGCGTTTGTAGCAGCCGTTGCGTTGGCGCTATTGCGAACAAGCCCGTGGCCTCTGACACTATCTACGATCTACCGACACACCGGCCGGCCAATGATAGGGAAGGAAAGGGACATGAGGTATAACCCGGTTAATTGACGGTTCCACTCGAAATCTAACGATTAGACGTACGTAAATCAACGCCCACCACCCGCGTATTCCGTTTAAACGCGAGGATTCGCGAGGAGACGCCTACCACCGGACCGTTCAATTTGCAACGGGGACAGGCCAAAGCGACCCATTTCAATTTTCGAGAGATCGAAACCCTCCCTTTTTTTTCAAAAAATTTTTATTTGCTTAATATTTACAATATATACAAGGAGGCGCAAATAAAAATACTAAAAACTACCTTATAATATCGAGGTTATATAAAGTTAGGGTTATAGTAAAATCGTCGCTTTATTTCTATATATATTATATTTTAATTACTCTAAGAGAGTTTCGACGCTTATGTACTATTAGTCTTGTCGTTCTGTAGTTTGGTGGCAGGTAAAAATAAGGATAGAAAGAAAAAAAATCCCGCTTAAGTATTAGATGCGTGTGTGAGTGTGTGAGTGCGCATGAGTGAGCGAGTGTAAGTGTGTATGTGAGCGTGGAAGGGAGCTGCCCTTAAAATAATCTTGTTAGTAATATGTAATTATTATACATCTATCTTATTGCACTATTCTTATCGGCTAATGTTGTAGAGACTTATACGTATTAGGGTATGTACAGAGTTCTAGCTTAATATAATTCGGATTGCACAGGTGATTGCACTTATATTTATATTTGGTATCGATGATTGCATTAAACTTATTAGTTATTGTTTCACTCGTCGGTGAATTTGGCGTCTTCCGTTAGCCACCAATATTTCTTGTTTAGTCGATGAAAATCATCTTTGTCTCTGTCCGGAATGGTGCTGGAATATTTTAATATTGGAGGGTATCGAAACCCTCCCTCGATCCTGCACCGTGATCCGACTCGCTGCGGAACTCCGGGAAAATTTTGTGAATATTTATTGTTACAAATGGGAATGGGAATTTCGGTCTGTCCATGTTCTCCAGCTTAGGGTTTATTATTATTATTATTATTATTATTATATACGAATCGAAATCCATTTATACAAATGTTTACAATACAAAAGAAAAACAAATGAAAGTCATAACCTAAAATTACTTATAAAGGGACATGCCGTAAACTGTAGGAATACAGGTACAGCTATTTTAACTTGAAAATGAAAGATTTTTCGGACGTAGAATATTTCCATTCCCTATGATTTTCGAAATTTTATGGATATGAAATTGGTATAATACCTCATACAATACCTAAATGTTTAGTAATTGATTGGATATCGATATATTTAATACTGTAAACCATATTTTGAATAATGGTACAGCAATTTTAGTGGCGCCCGAGAGTCGCCATTCGAGTGCTACGGGTTAAATTAACATATAATTGTACGCAATTTTCTCTTGAACGATGGCAACGACCCATTGAAAAAGTCAATATTATGATATAGCGAGGTAGAGTCCTCAATAATACGATTTAAGGGATCCATTAATCCATATGTGGATTTGCACTTAATTGTTTGAAATCCTGCCGTTGTTCTCAAAACACGTTCAGGTACGTAGAAATTGATTTGCTCCAGGAGAGAGGGACGATCAATATGACAATTGATTAAATTAAAATTAAAGCTCTGATCGGATACTCTTCTGCAAGCAGAAACTGTTTCCAGGTTAACTATGTTTAATATTGTGGAGTGATCAAAGATTAACATTGGTTTATTGATCTTATATGAACGCAACCTGAGAAATTTATACTGCACTCTGTCGAGCATGGTTTCGTACTTAAAGCTTTAAGAAAGGTTTAATGATGTTCAGATTTATTTATTATCTTTAGACGTTCTGATTTTACGGTGAACAGTATCTAAGCGATTAGATATCGCATTGTGTACGTTCACTGGGAGCTTATCCAGCTCTTATGATTTCTCGAAAATTTCTATTAGTTTGGTAAAGAACCTGTTGTTATTGTCGTCTTCATGAACACGTCATTCGTATTTAATTAATTATTCCTGTATTTCGCAATCACTCGTTTAAAACAAACAATTAAAATAGTAATTTTGTAATAAATGTAATTTATTTGACATTTCTCGAAAATTTCTGTTAGTTTGGTAATGAACCTGTTGTTTTTGTCTTCTTCATGAACACGTCATTCGTATATAATTAATTATCCCTGTCTTTCGCAATCACTCGTTTAAAATAAACAATATAGTAATTTTGTAATAAATGTAATTTATTTGACATTTCTCGAAAATTTCTGTTAGTTTGGTAATGAACCTGTTGTTTTTGTCGTCTTCGTGAACACGTCATTCGTATTTAATTAATTATTCCTGTATTCCGCAATCATTTATTTAAAACGAACAATTGAAATAGTAATTTTGTAATGAATGTAATTTGTTTGACTTTGTTTTTTTATGAATCAAGTGTACAATTTCTAAATCTTTAAGATAAAGAAGACCGAGCAAGAACGGGGTGAACGATATTAAAAATACACGTCGAATTCGGGGAATGTCCATTTAAAATACAAACTTTGCGGCACATTATGAAAATTAGGATACGGACGCGTGATTAAGAACGTTAATACGGGTTCATTTTGCGGTCCATTCTGTCCGGGCAGGGTAGAATTATCGAGGAGCTCGTGGCTGATCCGAAGAAGGCAAAAATCAGGCTGGAAACAGATACGGAGAGCGATTTGGTCGATAATTTCGATAAACAGAGCTTTACAGAGATCGAGTAGAAAATTGTCGTCGATTAATTTTTCACGGGGCTCTCCAGAGAAGTTATTGCTGGGTTCGGAAATAGAATTACCGAGGAAGTTGGATTCATTACGAAGGGATAGTAGACTCGTAATCTTTTAAAAACATAATAGTCACCTTTTTCGAATCGAAATTAATATTATAAATGTCGTCATCCCAAAAGAATATATTTTACGTATAAGAAAACTTCCCCTTCGAAGGGGTAGTTTCATTGAGTCATTTTCTAAAAAGAAAATAATGTCTTAAAGAATTCTACAAAATAAATAGTGTACAACCTCTAATTTTCTAGTGTCTACAAAATCACTGTCCAGTACATAATCACTCCCAACCTTCAAGAAGAAGAAAATTCCGAAGTCGTCGGAGGGAAGTCATTGTCTTCTTTTGACGTATGACTTGAGCACGAAGTAACGACCATATGAATGGCCGGTTGCGTTCTTGCGCGACCGGAATTTCATTACAGAAGCTAAACAAACCCCTCCGGACACCCTCTCACGGTTTTCGGATGTACGTTTGTTGTCGAACGTCCGCCACGACGCAGTCAGCCAGGCGCCAAAAGTCTCATTTTTAAGCTAATCAGCAGATACGTAAGGACGTCTCGTCTACGCGCTTGGGAACCATAAAACGCGAGGAAATGCAGGCGTCAGCGTACATATTGAAATAGGTAAACCGGGAAGGGTCGTTTTTCACCGTAATCAATATTCCGACTGGCGCTTCGACGTTTCGGAGATTCGATCGCTCGATACTTCGACGGCGACACGTTTGCGAACACTTTCGGCACTTTAGCGAATTGTGGTTGCTGTGATGGATACCCCTTGGTCCAATGTATGAGGTGGTTTCAGCAAAGGGTGTAACGCTTTGGAGTTGAAGTGCGTTATACATATGTGAAAGTAAAAACGAAAAAATTCTACCTCGTTTCGTTGAATAAATATTCCTTAAATTCTACATTTAATCGACACTGTCTCCCATCTATTACAGGCTAAAATTATTTGTAATGAAATACTTTTACCATTTTAAGGGATGAAGAGCATTGGATGTGAAAGAAAAAAGAAAAAATTCTACACCGTTTCGTTGAATAAATATTCCTTAAATTCTGCACTTAATCTACACTGTCTCCGATATATTTCAAACTTTAATTATTCGTTATTAAATATTTTTACCATTTTAAGGGACTAAGGGCATCGTATGCGAAAGTAAAAAGAAAAGATTCTACATTGTTTCGTTGAATAAATATTCTTTAAATTCTACACTTAATCTATACTGTCTCCGATCTATTACAGGCTAAAATTATTTGTAATTAAATACTTTTACCATTTTAAGGGATGAAGAGCACTGGATGTGAAAGTAAGAAGAAAAAATTCTACATCGTTTCGTTGAATAAATATTCCTTAAATTCTACATTTAATCGACACTGTCTCCGATCTATTATCGGTTAAAATTATTTGTAATTAAATACTTTGACCATTTTAAGGGATAAAGGGCACTGGATGTGAAAGAAAAAAGAAAAGATCCTACACCGTTTCGTTGAATATATATTCCTTAAATTCTATAATTAATCGACACTGCCTCCGATCTATTACAGGTTAAAATTATTTGTAATTAAATACTTTTACAATTTTAAGGGATGAAGAGCATTGGATGTGCAAGTAAGAAGAAAAAATTCTACACCGTTTCGTTGAATAAATATTCCTTAAATTCTACATTTAGTCGGCACTGTCTCGGATCTATTACAGGTTAAAATTATTTGTGATTAATTATTTTTACCATTTCGAGGTATGAAAGCGTAAAATCTCGATGAAAAACTTTTCCAGCCCTGGATTCGAGACGAAACTTTTCCAGTGTCCGTCCTCCTAGTCTATTTCCATGGAAACGAGGTCTTCGGAGACCGAAAAGGATCCGTTGGGGCTTCGTTAATTTACCGGTTTAAAAAGCCATTCCGATCGAAAGCGATCCTCGCGCGCCGCAGCGGCGCGACTACGCCTGCAGGTTGGTGATCCAAAATGTGCAATTTTAGAAAATATCCCCTTTCAGGAAACGCGGAAATTACAGGGTGGGAAAAGAAGTCCCTAGAACGGTCCCGAGGGGCTCCGTCGGACGTTTCCGAAAGTCGTGACGCCAACGTAAGTGGCAGCTGTCTGTTCCAAAAATTTCGCCGCCACGCCGATAACCTCTTTCTCCCCCGTATAGAAACGATCCACGCATATCCCGTAGCCCGGAAATTCTTCTTCCAAGCCAATCGGACCGTAATTACGTACGCTCAAGACGTAATCGAAACCGGTGACTAATTTTAAATTGCTCTAATCGCGTGGTTCCCCGTCGAATTCCCCTCGAGATCCTTCCCGGTCCGTCGTCGAACTTCCATAATTCCCCGAGGACCAAACAATTAGGACATGGAGAATCAAAAGCGGGCCAATCGAGCTGATTACTGTTTGTTATGTACGCTCTCTGCTTTTTAGAAGTATAATAGTAATTTTAAATTAAACCTGTTACGCATTACAGGCAATATATTAAGACAGTGAATGCGTGTGTAGATAATCTTGCAGGAGTGTGGTAATTGAGGGTTTTTGGTGACATGTATTCACTGGAAAACTGCATTGGATATGCTGGTCTATTAAACAAATCTTGAAAACAAATTATTGATGTTGTTTATCTAATGACTTTTAAATAGATAATCTTGTCGTTACAACGGTTCTTCTGAAAATATTTGTTAGTCACACAAGTAATACAAAAATGCATTTTATTAAACTGTTCCATTCGTCTAGTTAAACTTATCTGTATGAATAATTCTAATTTTTATGTTATTAATTAAATATTTCATGCACGAATGCAAGAAACAGTAGCTGCATGGCAATTTGTTTCTCCTGTCAATAATTTCCACAATTCATAAACTCTCTGATGTTTTCACTATTTCGTGATTCACCTTTTAACGTTTCCAATAAACGCATAAAATCCGCAGTATTAGTGATGACAAAGGAAAATATGGTTTCCAAAATTCTTGACAGGTTTTGTTCTTCGAGATCCAGGCTGCTGCCAATGCCAAGTCGCATTAACACTCCGTGCCCGAGACAATTCAACCTGTCCGTGGTCTCTTGTTTCCATTGTTCGATCCTGCGATCCTGACAGGGCTCCCGGAACATACCCCATGACAGCCACCCGGTAGTGGTGCTTCGTTACAGTCCCATCTAAAAATATTAGATTACAACCTTTGACGTTCGCCGACTGATCTCGGGCTTGTTGCTGACCATGGACACGATTTCGGTCCCTTCTAGGACGGAGCCCTACCCTGGACCCTCGCGTGACAAATTCCTCAGAAATTAGTATATTGTATTACACTGCCACGTGATACCCAAAGTCACGTCGGGCATCAATTTAGCAACAATTCGAGACTCCGTTCAAGTTTTCTTTCTTAACCCTCATTCGATCCTCCAGCAAGATGAAAAGACAAACGGACAATTAAGATATTCATTTCTAAAAGAACAGCACACAATATGGACCGTAAAAAATAATAAATTCTGTTACCATAATGGTTTCAAATTTTACAAGATGCTTCAACCTTTTAGAACGAAATGTACAAACAAATATATCCACCCTTTTCTTTAAAGGAACAGCACACAATATGGCCGGTAAAGAATTAAAAATTATGGTACCGCAATGGTTTCAAATTTTACAAGATGTTTGAACCTTCTAGCACAAAATGAACAAACAAATATCTTCACTCTTTCCTTTAAAAGAACAGCACACAATATGGCCCGTAAAAAATAATAAATTCTGGTACCACAACGGTTTCAAATTTTACAAGATGCTTCAATATTCTAGAACAAAATGTACAAACAAATATATCCACCTTCCCTTTAAAAGAACAGCACACAATATGACCCGCAAAAAATTAAAAATTCTGGTACCACAATGGTTTCAAATTTGACAAGATGCTTCAACCTTCTAGAACAAAATGTACAAACAAATATATCCACCCTTTTCTTTAAAGGAACAGCACACAATAAGGCCCGTAAAAAATTAAAAATTCTGTTACCACAACGGTTTCGAATTTTACAAGATGCTTCAACCTTCTAGAACAAAATGTGCTAACAAATATATCTACCCTTTTCTTTAAAAGAACAGCACACAATATCGCCCGTAAAAATTAAAAATTCTGTTGTCACAATGGTTTCAAATTTTACAAGATGCTTCAACCTTCTAGAACAAAATGTACAAACAAATATATTCACCCTTTTCTTTAAAGGAACAGCACATAATATGGCCCGTAAAAAATAATTCATTCTGGTACCACAACGGTTTCAAATTTTACAAGATGCTTCAATCTTCTAGAACAGAATGTACAAACAAATATATCCACCCTTTTCTTTAAAAGAATAGCACACAATATGGCCCGTAAAAAATTAAAAATTCTGTTACCACAACGGTTTCGAATTTTACAAGAAGCTTCAATCTTTTAGAACAGAATATACAAACAAATATATCTACCCTTTTCTTTGAAAGAACAGCACACAATATGGCCCGTAAAAATTAAAAATTCTGTTACCACAATGGTTTCAAATTTTACAAGATGCTTGAACCTTCTAGAACAAAACATACAAACAAATATATCCACCCTTCCCTTTAAAAGAACAGCACACAATATGGCCCGTAAAAAATTAAAAATTCTGTCACCACAACGGTTTCGAATTTTACAAGAAGCTTCAATCTTTTAGAACAGAATGTACAAACAAATATATCTACCCTTTTCTTTAAAAGAACAGCACACGATATCGCCCGTAAAAATTAAAAATTCTGTTGCCACAATGGTTTCAAATTTTACAAGATGCTT
>CM052187.1:3247361-3273204 GCA_028455805.1 Lasioglossum figueresi
AACAGAATGTACAAACAAATATATCCGCCCTTTCCTTTAAAAGAACAGCACACAATATGGCCCGTAAAAAATTAAAAATTCTGTCGCCACAACGGTTTCGAATTTTACAAGAAGCTTCAATCTTTTAGAACAGAATGTACAAACAAATATATCTACCCTTTTCTTTAAAAGAACAGCACACAATATCGCCCGTAAAAATTAAAAATTCTGTTGCCACAATGGTTTCAAATTTTACAAGATGCTTCAACCTTCTGGAACAGAATGTAGAAACAAATATATCCACCCTCTCCATAAAATAAAATATTAATCGAACCTCTGCACGCATTCGTCCACCAGCTAATAATTCAGAGTTTCTAAATAAAACTGCTATTAATAATTTCGGCGCGAAAAAAAATCTGAAAGATGAACCCTCCCCGAGCAATCATAATTCATCTCGCCCCCTGTGAAAAAAGGAAGATGATTTACGTCGTCGAGCATAAAACTTTGTGGCATGACAGTTTCTGGCGCCTCATCGAGTTCCGGGTCCTCTCGCCCACAATAATTTCGATTGAAGTCACGGGGGCGAGGTTTCCTGTTTCCGTGATTCACGATCCTGACGCGTGACGGTTGCTTCCTGGCGCCCACATCATATCCCACGCCGTGCCAGCCTGTCCAGGATGTCCAGGAGTCAACAGTCAACAATCAGCAGATACAGGCGAGACGCGTGCCCCGACGATCATCGTCCCGAAACATTACGTATTCGGCCCAGGACGCGTCACCAATTCATTAATAAATTGTTTACGGCAAGCTGACTTGTATTCCTCGGTAGGAACATTGTCGAGACTATGATTCGACCGTTCAGGAAGTCGTGTTTTACAGTGGTTATGACTGGGGCTACCGCTTAGACATGGTTCGACTGAAAATTAGATTCTAATTTGGAGTCGCGA
Source organism: Lasioglossum figueresi (assembly GCA_028455805.1). NCBI lineage: Eukaryota > Metazoa > Arthropoda > Insecta > Hymenoptera > Halictidae > Lasioglossum > Lasioglossum figueresi. Next base: position 3,248,288 of record CM052187.1, read on the forward strand.
TGCGTGGAACTGGAAAATTTTCTGTGTAACCACTTGGACGAGACGATCGAGCTCGGAATCACGAATTTTTTCGGGATTTCTGTTCATCAGAATCAGTCAAATGAGTATCTAAAGTTTCTATGTTTCTATCGATCTTTTCATGTAACGTTTATCTACGTATTCGTGAGATTTTTCTGATTCAAACGACACCAAACACGGTATACTTTGGATCGTATTTACTCGTGTAATACACGATGCAGTAGAACCTTTATTATCCGAACTAACCGGTGAAACATGAGTGTTCGGGAGAAACAGTTACCTAGCTTCAGTGCTGGATCAAATCTTCACAGGTTTGGCTAATGAAGCGTTCAGATGCCATTGGTTCGAATAATCGAGGTTCTACTAAATCGTGAATTGTGGAGGCATATTAGATCCGAACTGTGTCGCGTTTGTGCTCATTTTATACAGAAAAGTGCGAAGAATATGCTGGTCAAAGTGGGGTCAAAATTTTATGTAATACACGATGCAGTAAAACGTTTATTATTTGAACTAATCAGTGAAACATGAGTGTTCGGGAAAAACAATTACATAGCTACAGTGCTGGATCAAATCTTCACTGGTTTGGCTAATGAAGCGTTCAGATGTAATTGGTTCGGATAATCGAGGTTCTACTAAATCGTGAATTGTGCTGGCATATAAGCTCCAAACTGTGTCGCGTTTGTGCTCATTTTACACAGAAAAATTCGAAGATCAAAGTGGGGACAAGATTTTATGTAATACACGATGCAGTAGAACCTCTATTATCCGAACTAACCGGTGAAACATGAGTGTTCGGGAAAAGCAGTTACCTAGCTTCAGTGCTGGATCAAATCTTCACTGGTTTGGCTAATGGAGAGTTCAGATGTCATTGGTTCGGATAATCGAGGTTCTACTAAATCGTGAATTGTGGAGGCATATAAGCTCCGAACCGTGTCGCGTTTGTGCTCATTTTACACAGAACGGTGCGAAGAATATGCTGGTCAAAGTGGGGTCAAAATTTTATGTAGTACACGATGTAGTAGAACGTTTATTATTTGAATTAATCAGTGAAACATCAGTGTTCGGTAGAAACAGTTATCTAGCTACAGTGCTGGATCAAATCTTCACTGATTTGGCTAATGAAGCGTTCAGATGTAATAGGTTCGGATAATCGAGGTCCTACTAAATCGTGAATTGTGGAGGCATATAAGCACCAAACTGTGTCGCGTTTGTGCTCATTTTCCACAGAAAAGTTTGAAGAATATGCTGATCAAAGTGGGGACAAAATTGTATTATATAATATGCTACAGTTTAAAACATGCTATAATTGCTTATCTCCGAAGAGTCGAAATCGAGAGCAGCGTTGGCGGCGTTTCTCGCGGCACCCTGTGCCTCCTGGTCAGATAAATAATCCTGGTGGCGAGCACGTTTCGCGTGGGAGTGTTCGTGGTGGTGCACGCGCGTAATGTGGACCGACCTGTACACGGCTGCCTGCACATAAGTAACGCGGCTGCCACGTGCAGCGAAAGGGCGAAGGGAGGCAAAGGGCTGGCGAAGGGGAAGGTGGGGTGGTCAAGGCACGGCGCGAGGCGGCTCGTCTGATTGGCTGAATTTATGGGGTCTACTTATCGCGTACTTACCGCGTTGTATATCAACAATGACACCCGCACCCGCGGGCGCTCCCTTTCCGCCCCCTTTGCCCCCCTGCCCTTTTACGCCCCTTTCCACGGCGAGCCGAGCTGCCTGTCGCACCTATCCCTTCCCTCGGCCGCGTCCCTCGCCCTTAGACCGGGACGTTTACACCGGGTAAATGGCTCGGCGATATAGGGCCGCTTGCTCGCTGGAAACGCGGAGATGGTGGTAGGATACGTTTCATGGAGGCCGTTGCGCCGAGATTTATAGGAAGACGATAGGAAGTTGTAAAAGAATATTTATAACTGAGACCCTTGAAGTCGCTCGCCTATCAACTTCGACGGAACCGTTCGCGGCTTCTGGATATCGTAAAAAAACGAGGACGACTGGAATGCGGAACCGGAGAGAGTTTGGCAATCAGCGGGGGATGTCGATTTTCCTTCGAACTTGTTGTTGCGCAGCTATGTCTGACTTGGGCAAAGATCTTTGCGTAAGACAAGAACGTGCGCGGTGTAACCCGGGAAGATGAGATGTTTGACAAGCGAGGAAGAGCCTCAGCCGTGCGGTTTCTGTTTTGTTACTTTTCCGCATGTCTGTAAAGAAAAAATAAAGGCAAAGATCTTTGCGTGGTATTGACATTTTCTGGTAATCAACCATGACTTGTAACTGAGGTCCAACCAAATTAGCTACTTTCTTCTGAAAGCTGTAAGCTTTTCATGCATATCGGGACTGTTACTGTAGTCTATAAGACTACCGCAGGAAATGGAAGAATTCCAGGATAATATAAAATGAATAAAATTTAGCAGAAAGATCTATGAATCGTATTAAAGGCACACCCAGTATAGCAGAGTCCTCGACTTCGCCGGCGAGCTCCAGAAAAAGGATCGAGCAGCCTCTCCCCCGGCCAGCCGAGCAAAATGGAGCAAACTTAATCCTCGGATGAAGAGCCTTTCATCTCGTTCCATCAGCGTCGGGCTAACAAAAAACAGTTCCTTATCCCTCGATCAAAGTGATCGAGACCAGGGCCCTGGTTGGAAAAGATCCGATTCTAGGGGCATGAACCGGCGACGATAATTCAACATCGTTAATCCCGTCGGCGTATTAGTAACCCTTAACTCACGTGACCCCGCATCGCCGTAATATCCATCCCATTAATTGCAATTAAGTAAATCCCCGCGGGGCTGACCGCGTTGATCCATTATATCACGCGCGCGCAACTTTGCGGTGCACGCTTTCCACGCCGCGAGATCGCGGTACCCGATGCACCGATGCACGAGCGCATCGGTGAATCGGTGCACTCGTGCATCGCACTCGAAGCAGAGTCGATTACGAGGCGAAGAATATTCTCCGCGAATTATGTCCGACAACCACGCTCGGATTCGTGACGCAATTGCATTCTGCGGCCTGCCCTGACAGATTATGCACACCTGTTAGGAATTTCGAGGTGATAACGCCTCGACCCACGATAACGAACCACTATTTTTACCGAGGGATTTGTTTAAGAATTATGCGGCGAGCCTGATCGTGATAAGGGAGGCTCAAACAGGTGTTACAGCATTTTTAGTTTACTTTTGTTTGTCGACGAACTTAGGCTGCGACACATCGCTTCGCGAGATTACGAATCTGCCATTTTTATTAATGCAGTTTCTGGTCGAATTTGCTTGCGTAGCTTTTATTATGGAAAATAAAAGTTTTCTGTATCAATTGCAACATACAGGAGCTACATAGACATTTATTTCTTTTTCTATTTGACGTTGTAGCATTGGAAATAATCCAATAGTCTTTTTAGATTTTTTAAATGTTTTTCCATTTTTACCATATTATTTTCTATGAAAATTGTTGGGGAAAATGCAAACTTTCTGTTTGGTTAATGCTTCTCACATTTGATGCAGAAAATGTTAGTTTTGCATGAGAAGAAAGAATATTAAAACAATGAGTATTCTAAGTAGTCTGAAATTTTCTGCATTAATATAGCATTCTAACAAAATTCGAAACTGAAGACTTAAAAACGGTAGATTTATTTATTACAAGGATGATTAAGGTCTCTTCGTTAACTATTTGCATACTGCCAGGTGTGCACCCCTGTCTCCCGAATTATTATCTGAATGGAAGGACGCTCGTCCATGCTACGACATTTTCTATCCGGATTATCCTATCCGTGATTAGGCTAAGCCGTATCGGCAATATCCTTTGCGGAATATCGAACCTGTTAGCTTTCCACGAATCCAACAAAAATATTTGCAGACAAACATCGTGGCTTGCGGTGGGAAATCTGCGCGGGTTATTTGACTTAGGCCAACCACAGCCGGAAGATTTATTGCACCGGTTCAAATAGATAATATATTCTTCGCGTCGATAAGGAACGCAAATAAAATTGATTATTTCGGTAGACGTTCCAGCATCGATTTAATACGCTGATTAATCGAGTTCGCTCGAAGACACAAAAGCTTTTTCGGTTCGCTAATTGCTCGACTCGGTTCAAGCGCGGAAGAGATTTCCCTTCTGTCTGCATTCCCTTCCAGCTGACAGTGAAAAAGAGGTCGTTTATAGCCAGTTAAAACACACTCGATCAACGCTCTCTCTTCTAACAATAAGTTATGTAAGACGGTGCCTCCGAGCGATTCAGAAACAAATGAAGAATGAAAAATCGCGGACGATCCTTCCTCATAACGATCCTGCCACAAGGAATTTCCGAATGGCTACGGTGATCCAGGAAACAGTTATGATTCTACTAACAATGATAAAAGCAAAATTAATTATTCACAATTGAATTGTGGAATTCATTTCTAAAAGAAGACATTTGAGGAAAAATTGAATTAAAATAATCCACGATCAACAGCGGAAGATAAAATAATAATTTATTAGAAAATATACAAAATTGACAAACTTCCTGCTAAATTTTTAGGTGGACTTGCGGTTGGACACCCGTAAAAATGAACAATCTATGGTGATCTAGGAGACAGTTATGATTCCACTAACAATAACACAAAAACAAATTTTATTATTCACAATTGATCTGTGGAATTCTTTTCTAAAAGAAGACACATGAGGATAAATAGAATTAAAATAACCCACGAAGACAGCGGAAGATAAAATCATAATTTATTAGAAAATATACAAAATTACCAAACTTCCTGCTACAATATTGAGGTGGAGTTGGGGTTGGACACCCGTACGAATGAAACATCTATGGTGATGTAGGAGACAGTTATGATTCTACTAACAATAACACAAAAACAAATTTTATTATTCACAATTGAACTGTGGTATTCTTTTCTAAAAGAAGACACTTGAGGATAAATAGAATTAAAATAACCCACGAAGACAGCGGAAGATGAAATCATAATTTATTAGAAAATATACAAAATTGCCAAACTTCCGTACGAATGAAAAATCTATGGTGATCCAGGAAACAGTTATGATTCTACTAACAATGATAAAAACAAATTAAATTATTCACAATTAAACTGCGGAATTCTTTTCTGAAAGAAGTCACTTGAGGGTAAATTGAATTAAAATAATCCACGAAGAGCAGCGAATGGTGAACTCATAATTTCTTAGAAAATATACAAAATTGCCAAACTTGTTGCTACAATATTGAGGTAGAGCTGAGGTTGGACACACGTAGGAATGAAAATCTATGGTGATCCAAGAAACAGTTATGATTCTACTAACAATGATAAAAACAAATTTAATTATTCACAATTGAACTGTGGATTTTTTTTCTAAAACCAAGTCACTTCAGGATAAATAGAATTGAAATAATCCAAGAAGAGCAGCGAATGATGAACTCATAATTTCTTAGAAAATGTACAAAATTGTCAAATTTCCTGCTACAATATTGAGATGGAGTTGGAGTTGGACACCCGTAGGAATGAAAAATCTATGGTAATCCAGGAAACAGTTATACTTCTACTAGCAATTGAACTGTGGAATTTTTTTCTAAAATAAGACACTTGAGGATAATTAGAATTAAAATAATCCACGATAAGCAGCGGAAGATAAAATCATAATTTATTAGAAAATATACAAAATAGCCGAACTTCCTGCTAAAATATTTAGGTGGAGCTGGGATTGGACACCTGTGCGTGAACCGACAAAATCACGAAGTCCTTGAAGTATTGGGAATGCGAATTGTTTCCGGGGCCGATACTGTGTTCCCGAGGATTACAAGTGACACAGTGGACGGGGACATTGCGCAACACGGCTTCCTCCGTGTAGCAGGTCGTTAAAAAAAAGAATATTTCAGGCAGAGAGGCTCACTCCCTCCGGTCCGGTTCTCCCGTTTCAGAGGAGAGCGAGGTCCCTCTTTTAGGTCTCGTTGCACTTGCACGTGCGCCACGTGACGAGGCCGTCACAGCTGCCACATGCAGCTCGTCCTCTCCGGTGTCGGCTCTCTTCCCCTTTTCTGGCGCGGCCTTTCTGGCGAACAGAGAGACCGTCCACGAGAATTTTCGGGGCGAAAACGAAAGAGAGACGGCGGAGAGGTGGAGAGGAAAGGGTGATGAAAGGATGCGACTCGCCGCTTGCACGAGGAAGTGTCTCGTGTGTCCGGATTGCTCCGAGTTCCCTCTGAGACACTCGATATTCCGAGCGTGTATCGCGTGCGCCGCTTATGGAGGATCGTGGCTAATGGCCCGTAGATTACCCCACGTTGCACGCAACTTCTATGCAAGCCCTGACAGGTAAGCCCCGTCAGGATACTCGATACGCTCGACGACTGTCTGATAACCACACTGTGTAATCCATTAACCCGCCGGAGAGAGCGCGAGGAACCCGCGAGCGGATTCTTTTATTCAGACCGTCGAGAGGGCTGGGACAATTAGCCCGTTCATTATCGTTTTAACACGTCGATTGCCGTGTCAACCATGTCTGGGTAATGGTTTTACTTCTTCACAACGGAAAATGAATATTTACTTCAATGTGTGGGATGTCCACCAACAAATTTTGCTAATTCGATAGGAAAACGGGTAGCTTCGCAATTAAGACGTCAATTATTGTCTGGGTAATGGATATATTTTTTCAGAACTAAAAAGGGATTTTTACTTCGATGTGTGCGCTGTCCACCAACAAATTTTTCTAATTCGATAGGAAAAGGGGTAGCTTTACAAATTAAGACATCAATTAATGTCTGGGTAATGGATATATATTTTGACAACTGAAAATGGATTTTTACTTCGATGTGTGCGCTGTCCACCAAACAATTTTTCTAATTCGTTCGGAAAATGGGTGGCTTTACGAATTAAGACATCAATTAATGTCTGGATAATGGATATATTTCTTCAGAACTGAAAATGGATTTTTACTTCGACGTGTGCGCTGTCCACCAAACAATTTTTCTAATTCGTTCGAAAAATGGGTGGCTTTACAAATTAAGACATCAATTAATGTCTGGGTAATGGATATATTTTTTCACAACTGAAAATGAATTTTTACTTCAATGTGTGCGCTGTCCACCAAACAATTTTTCTAATTCTATCGGAAAAAGGGTGGCTTTACGAATTAAGACATCCATTAATGTCTGGGTAATGGATATATTTTTTCACAACTGAAAATGAATTTTTACTTCCATGTGTGGGCTGTTCACCAAACAATTTTTCTAATTCGTTCGGAAAATGGGTGGCTTTACGAATTAAGACATCAATTAATGTCTGGATAATGGATATATTTCTTAAGAACTGAAAATGGATTTTTACTTCGATGTGTGCGCTGTCCACCAAACAATTTTTCTAATTCTATCGGAAGAAGGGTGGCTTTACAAATTAAAACATCAATTAATGTCTGTGTAATGGATATATTTTTTCACAACTGAAAATGAATTTTTTCTTCAATGTGTGCGCTGTTCACCAAACAATTTTTCTAATTCTATCGGAAAAAGGGTGGCTTTACAAAGTAAGACATCCATTAATGTCTGGGTAATGGATATATTTTTTTACAACTGAAAATGGATTTTTACTTCAATGTGTGCGCTGTCCACCAAACAATTTTTCTAATTCGTTCGGAAAATGGGTGGCTTTACGAATTAAGACATCAATTAATGTCTGGATAATGGATATATTTCTTCAGAACTGAAAATGGATTTTTACTTCGACGTGTGCGCTGTCCACCAAACAATTTTTCTAATTCGTTCGAAAAATGGGTGGCTTTACAAATTAAGACATCAATTAATGTCTGGGTAATGGATATATTTTTTCACAACTGAAAATGAATTTTTACTTCAATGTGTGGGCTGTTCACCAAACAATTTTTCTAATTCTATCGGAAAATGGGTGACTTTACGAATTAAGACATCAATTAATGTCTGGATAATGGATATATTTCTTCAGAACTGAAAATGGATTTTTACTTCGATGTGTGCGCTGTCCACCAAACAATTTTTCTAATTCGTTCGGAAAATGGGTGGCTTTACGAATTAAGACATCAATTAATGTCTGGATAATGATATATTGTAATATAATGTAATGGATATATTTCTTCAGAACTGAAAATGGATTTTTACTTCGACGTGTGCGCTGTCCACCAAACAATTTTTCTAATTCTATCGGAAGAAGGGTGGCTTTACAAATTAAAACATCAATTAATGTCTGTGTAATGGATATATTTTTTCACAACTGAAAATGAATTTTTATTTCGATGTGTGCGCTGTCCACCAAACAATTTTTCTAATTCTATCGGAAAAAGGGCGCTGTAGCTAATTTTGTGCGCCAGCGGGAATGACAGAAGAGGGTTCGATCGTTTTTCTATAAATTTCCGGCAATTTTCGCGGCTGACCCCAGCAGCCGAAGCAATCGTTCCTTCCCCTCGCCATCCCCCCCGGTCGAAATATATAAATTAACGCACTTATGTAGCCCCCTGCGGGCGTTCGCCGTTACCCTGTTACACCTGCGTTCGGGGCGCTGAGCGCTGACAATTACCTGGCGATCGATGTATGGCCCGGGGGTTGAAGCTCAGCACCGAAAACAGCCACGAAAACGAGGAACGTCGGAGCTATCGTAGCTTGAACGCGAGGGGGAGGCCACGGCGCCGGTATATATGGCAAATTGCAGGTAATTGCCGGCCATTTGTTTGCAAGGGCACATAGTCTTCTTCCCTGTACACCTTGTTCTTCGCCCCCTCCTCTCTTTAACTTCTTTTCCCCCACATCTTTCTATCTTTCATTCTGTTCTTTTGAGATTCTGAGGTTCGTACGCCTACGAAATTGCACCGGCACGTCATTGTTGCATGCTTCGAAAATTCGAACGGCTCGCTCGATTCTGCTCGTAGACGTTTTTCGATGCAGAAACATCGAAAAGGCAAATTACTCGCGATTAGCCCTCTGGATATTCCATCAGGGATTTCCTCCGCGCTCCGGCTGCTCGTAACTGGTCTTGGAACTTGTAACTCGTTTTTTCTGTACGCAAATTGCGGACCAGAACGTGTACTGCTCTACTTTTAACTCGGTTTTAGCAAAAACCTGCGGAGTTTCTTGCCGTCGGGCAGCTGCCGGTTAGACTTGTTTGCGATAATTGTTGAAAAAGGAACTTGCGAGGGAAGATTCTCCTTTGGGGATGCGTGGAGCGTGTTAGCCAAATTTTGTTTGCCGCCGAAATTCATTCCGAGGAGCTAGAATTAATACAGATTCAGGTGATTTTCAATGTAACATCAAGATTATTATCAAAACAGCCTTTCCGAGCGTGTGATAAATTTTTAATTAACCATTCGCTACCTAGAATTCGATATGACATCAAGATTAATATCAATTTGGTCTCTCCGAACGTGGAATGAATTTTTAATGGGAAAGAGGGTGTCTAGAGTTCGATCTGACGTCAAGATTAATGTCAAAGTAATCTTTCCACGTATGAAATCAATTTTTAATTAACGGTTGTCTACGTAGAATTTGACGGAACGTCTGGATCAATATCAATTTCTAATCAAAAATCGTCTGTCCGTAGTTCAGTGCAACATCAAGATTAATATCAGAATAATTTTTCTGATGACGAAATTAATTCCAAATTGAGGATCGACCCTGTAAAATTCGATGGTGCATCAAGATTTATATGAAACCGTTTTTTTTCCTGAACATCAAACAAATTTTTAATCAAAAGTCGTGTGTCGAATGTGCAACATCAAGATTAATATCAAAATCATTTTTCTGAACACGAACTTTCCGGAGTCTTACGCGACACCAAGATTAATATCGAATTGAATTCCTCGACAGAAACTCAATGTTTAATTGAGGTACAACTCTCCAGAGTCCCATGCGCAGTGGAGAGAAATCTTTGATCAAGCCTCGATCGTTTACAGTTCGTTGTAACAGAAAATTTATTTGGTAACAGCAATCGTAAGATTTCGCTGGCAACGGTACCTGACAAATGATGGACCACTCCATTGGTGGAGAAGCGACGATGACGTAGCGACGCGTTCAGATAATATTCGCGGACACGTATTTGCACTCGACGGAGCGCGCGAATTTGAGGAATCACTTAAGAGGGGCACTTCGAAGGCGCGCGCTTTGCATATTACATTGTAATATCTCTTCCCGGGCGGGCGTAAGGAGATCGTAAATGGTCACGGGAGAGGGAAAAGCAACGGGGAGGATCGGATTTCTGCAGGGCGATCGTCGCCTCGGTGATATTTTAAGTCTTATCCGTGGCAATGCGACAGGAGCGAATCGGTCGTGACTTTATTATCGCCGCGTGGGTGTACCCGGTCATCCCGACAACTATTCGCGTGCACGCGAACAAATGCAGCGTGGGTTACACGGCTTCTAGGGGATTCGATTCGCGTCGCCCTGACAACGTCTAAATTGCACGATCTTGTCCAGGTGATCGTTCCTCGGAGAATTTTCTGCGTCGCTACAGCACACGGTATGCTTAAAAAGTTCCCAGACATACTAGTTGACGTGATCTATGATCTCCCGATAACCTCTACTTTCCCTATTCCCGGTTGACACAAGCTGCTTCTCCCTTAACCCTTCGCACTCGAAGCTATTTTAACTTAAAAATGAAAGATTTTTTCGGGTCTAGAATATTTCCATTCCCTACGATTTTGGAAATTTTATGGATATGAAATTGGTATAATACCTCATACAATACCTAAATGTTCAGTAATTGATTGGATATCGATATATTTAATACTGTAAACCATATTTTGAATAATGGCACAGCAATTTTAGTGGAGCATTAGAGTCGCCTTTCGAGTGCTAAGGGTTAATTCATCTTACTACGTTAATTTGTATTTTATTTATAACATACAACGGAATTTAGTCGGAAACACGTTGACAATATATTTCAAGTTAGCGGAATATGCAGTGGTCTAAGATTTTAATTAAATTATTTATTTATTTAATGAAACTAAAAATTAAGGGATTTTTAGTCAGTAGAAAATTATAGTCGAACGAAATGTGTATGTATTAGGTGGGCAACTAAATTCGCGAACTTTTGTTTCGTAATTCTTTTATCGTATCATTATAACCTCATTCAGTGACCATTCCTTTTGAACTGTATATCATTGGAAAGCTCTGAATTTTGCGATTAATTTGATATATAATACTCGTGCTTAACGTACATGTATAAATGACTTTGTTTGAGAAAGTGTGGAGGTCGCGAACTTAGTTGCCAACTTAATATTTAGGAGAATAGAACATTGTTCTACAAATCACGAGTTTGTATCAGAGCTGGGGAAAATAGTACTTAAAATAGTAAATAATAAATAATCCTATTTATTTTAAAGTATGTGTACACCTTCGAAAATAAATTAATTTATTTGAGGCAGTAATTTTTGAAAATAGTATTTGAAAGTAGTATTTTATTTGAAGAATATTGAAAATATTTGTATTTTGTCGTTATTTTCAATTTTAATTTTAAATATTGCTGAAAATAATGGTTCGAATTCGATACATTTATGAGTGTAAGTCGTTTCTTAACGATAAGATAGACTATGTTTATGCGGTTTCTCAGGGTATTATAACGATGCGGAAAGTAAAATATTTTATTTCGTGTTTCAGATTGTTCAAATAGAAATATTTTATATTCTGGATCAAATTGTTGAAATAGAAATAATTAATTTTAGCTTCAGATTGTTAAAATAGAAATATTTTATTTTCTGGATCAAATTGTTGAAATAGAAATATTTTATTTTCAGCTTCAGATTGTTAAAATAGAAATATTTTATTTTCTGGATCAAATTGTTGAAATAGAAATATTTTATTTTCAGGTTCAGATTGTTGAAATAGAAATATTTTAGTTTGTTGATCAAATTGTTGAAATAGAAATATTTTATTTACGAAATTGTATATCTTATTTAAAATACTATTTTCTTTAAGCAAAATGAAATATAAAGTATTAAATAGTATTTGAAATATTTGTTTCGTTAAATAATGCCCACCTCTGCTATGGATGTTTATATAAAAATTGTTGAAATAGAAATATTTTATTTTCAGCTTCAGATTGTAAAAATAGACATATTTTATTTTGTGGATCAAATTGTTGAAATAGAAATATTTTGTTTCCATGTTCAGATTGTTAAAATAGAAATATTTTATTTTGTGAATCAAATTGTTGAAATAGAAATATTTTGTTTCCATGTTCAGATTGTAAAAATAGAAATATTTTATTTTGTGAATGAAATGGTTGAAATAGAAATATTTTATTTTGATGTTCGAATTGTTCAAATAGAAATATTTTATTTTGTGGATAAAATTGTTCAAATAGAAATATATTATTTTGTGGATGAAATTGTTGAAACAGAAATATTTTATTTTGTGGACAAAATTGTTGAAATGGAAATATTTTATTTTCGAAATTGTATATCTTATTTAAAACTCTATTTTGTTTAAGCAAAATAAAATCTGAAATATAATTAGTGTTTGAAATATTTGTTTCGCCAAATACGCCACCTCTGGTTTGTATAAATAGTATTTTGGGTGAAAAACAGGAAGCCGGGTATCCACGTAGAACGAAATGGCGTTGGTATACAATATACAACAACGTTTCGTCCTGACGAAGAATCTTCGGCTCTTGACAGGCAGGCTGGTCCACGGTTACGAATCGACGGAATTAAAAAAGTCAAATAGACTGGCAGGGTCGATACACCAGCTGCCTCGTCTTTACCGTACCACGGACGTATTTTCTCGCTTCTCGAGAAGGCACGTGGGTGGCGGCATGGCACTTTGCCGGTTTTATGAGGCCCTTAAGAATGGTCCCAGGGCCCGTCGGTCCCCTCCTCCCCCTGGGTCTCTCGGGGTCTCTCGCCCCCTCTCGACCACGCGTTCGCCCCTTGTCCCCCCTTTCTCGTTCACGAACTTTTTGTAGAGTCGCCATTACTCGACAAAGTCCTTTGCCGTTTGGTCCGTTGATGGATGCCCGTTGCGTGGGCACCGACGTTCCACTCTCCTCTACCCAATGGACTAAGGCCCACGAAAAGACACGCGTCCACCTCTGTAAATCGTCCTCGCAGGATCCTCTCGGTGTACCAGCTCCTGCGAATTCGCGAAACTGAGAAATACGCGATACGCTTCGTACACTGTTTCGCCGGGGAACATTATCATTCTCCGTTGGGATCCTGTGTTGGCCTCCTCCGCGACGTCGGACGCCTCTCTTTTTTTCTATCCACGCGATATCTTTAAGAGATATACGCACCCCGCGGAGCTGTACCACTTACAAACACCTACCGAACGTGCTCGGTAAAGAACCTCGGTGTTGCAGTTATGGTAGCCATTTTTTCCACGGGATTTTTCAGGATGATTACCCGGTTTTGCTGATACGACGAGTAAGGATCCTTATGCAAAATACAACGTTTCTATTTCTAACGATGGGCGTAGCTCTGCGTGTGAAATATATTTTCTATGGAGAATAGACGGTGAGCGTATGAAATGTTTATTGTAGTTTATTTATGTTTCTGGTTGTTGAAGCAAGACATTTGAAGTTTATGATGAACCATTTATTTATAGAAATTTAGAATTGCAAATAGTTTCTTTAACTTCTCTGGAAGATTTAGGTTATTCAGTTTTAAATGATATGCTTGAAAGGATCCTAGCAAATTTGTAGAAAAAATATTTTTATGAAGATCCTAGTGTTATAGTTTGTAGTCTGAAATTCGTTGAAACGAGTTTCAGACGGAAAAATTAATTCAAAACGAATTCGGTCTGCTACAACTATTGATGAATGGATTAATTCGACGTAGAGGTCCACTAGCTGTCTAGTTCTATAACTCTAACGAACGCCTAAGTGCGGGCCGAGAGTTAGGGAATCGATGATAAATCGGAAACTTATTGAACCGATCCACCAGAGCAGAAACGTTTCACTGGAAGCGGACCGGTGGCCGCCCCGTGGCTCGAACCTCGAGGAGACCTGATTGTTTGGAGTCTTCTATTTGTCGCTTAAAACGAATCATTTGAGAGTCCACCTCTCCTGAAGAAGTGACCCTCGAGAAACTCGCAAAGGATCACCGGGGCGCATCAAATCTTCAGAAAATGCTGAATGAATTGCCACTACAAAGTCACTCGACGGTGTACAGCGTTTTACTCTGTTCAAAATGCTCTTCGCAGGAACCATTGATACCCATTCCCATGATTCTGAATGAATTTCGCATTCCTCGAGCTTCACTTTCTGTGACGAGAGACTTGCGAAGATGCCGCAATGGCGGACGACCGACAATTGTGACGGCCAGATGCAGAAGATTTTTTTTAAACTATGAATGTAGAAACTCGTGAGAAAAGGAATTGCAAGCGTCCACTTCTTAAACCAGAAATGGTTACAGAAATGATCTTTGAATTTACTTTAGCCATTTTGTTTCATACTTTATCACTCATGTTTGCAGGAAGTTGTAATTTTATGTAATTGTTGTATACCAACGTCATTTCATTCCACATTCTACATAAATACCCGGCTTCCTGTTTCTGCTATACAAACTCATGATTTTATCCTTGGCTTATCCTCAAATTCTGCCCCATCCTCGACCTCTGTCATTGCCACATCGTATTCGACCCATTTGCTTGGTACACGCCATCTTCAAAACGCTGAACTTATCACCCTAGCCCTTACAATTCCTAAATCCCCACCATTCAAGTTAGAACTAATATATAAACCTCCTTTCCCCTTAACATTCGGGTTATTTTTGCTCTCAGATTCTTTCTCAGATTCGCTGTTCTCCTTAAATACTTATTCGACTGTCGTCGACTACGAAATATTCCGCTAATGTACCATATATTGTCAACGGGTTAACGATTAAACTCCGTTGTACTTTATGAATAAAATACTAATTCACGGAATACAACAGTTATTCACTTGAAATTTCGTTAGAACTAATATATAAACCTTCTTTCCCTCAACATTCGGGTTATTTTTGCTCTCGGATTCTCTCTCCGATTCGCTGTTATCCTAAAATACTTATTCGACTGTCGTCGACTACGGAATATTCCGCTAATGTACCATATATTGTCAACGTATTAACGATTAAACTCCGTTGTACTTTATGAATAAAATACAAATTCACGAAATACAACATAATTTATCTTCTTCGCTATGAACTAATAGTGCACTAATTTTATTCCTACACAGTTTCCATACAATCAAGATAATATTAACACTTTACCTAGCGGAAGCCTATTAATAGGATTTTCAATAATTATGCTGTACCAAAAGAAAGCGTAGAAATTTTCAATTTTAAATGAAACTATTAGATCACGTTATCGACGGTGATTTGTTAGTTTGCAATGAAAATTGCTGTTGCCATTAAAGGTTTCATTAAAAAGTGTTTAGCCGTGTATCATAGATTTTTCAAAATTATGCAATAATTGCCGGTCGGTAATGCGTTAATGTAAACAGAGGCATGTTTTCACATTTTTGTAGTAAAATTTCGGCACAAAAATGATTCGAGCTGCCCCGGTTATACAGCGGAGCGAAATTATGTGGAGAACATGGCGGAAGCTGCACAGAATGGCCAGCTTCTAGCTCGCCGACGATTTCTAAACGCAGAAGCAGTTTCAAAAGAGGGTATCTCGACCTACCAATAGGTTTTTCAAAAGATGTGAATGAAAACAGCAATAACCTTCGCCCATTTCCCAAAAAGCCGCAAAATGGAAGAGGCCAATTCTCCGGCACTGGGCTTGACAATTACTTAGCGTAATAAAAGAACGATGGGAGTCGATTCACTTGGCATCGTTCGACAATATGATCGTCACGGTTAAACGTATTGCTGGTCGCGACGAGAACGCAACAAAGTGACTCGGTGCAGATGGGCCATCTGTCAAAAATGAACTTCGAGCATCAATGAACTCGAAAACCGGAGGCGAGTCCGAACGTGAATGACTTTCATTCAGAGTGCGACGAGTATTCTGTCCAAAACGATTCTCAATTTCATCGGAAACGCAAACTACCAATGTATTTTGTATAAATGGCAACAATGATTTCGAAACGTTTCCTATTACACGTCAAAAAAGAATGAATATAAAAATGCTCTATAAAAAAACATTGAAAGAACATATTATTTTTGATGCATTAAATTATTGACAATTAAATCGAAAGTGTAATGGGAACACTGTATTAACATTCTTTTCATTTCTAGTGTGTAAGGTTTGTTGCTGTTTGATCTTCATTTCTTCCAGAGTTTTGTGGATTTAGATTGGTCTTCCGTAGTTGTTGAAAACGTCAGCAGTGATTTGCATTTAAATTGGACTCTATGGTGTTCGAAGGAGAACCACTGGTTCTAGAAGGTGGAGGGTGAAGATCGAGAAGCATAATGTCCCATGGAGCGGCGAGCAATTTGAAAGTGCGACAATGGGAGGAACCGGAACGCCTTCTCGACTCTGCTGAAATTCGAGTGCACTCAACTTCAAGTTTCGTGACAATGCGAAGGTTATATGACCCTGCTGAAATCGTCATTTAGTATACAGATAGCAGGGGAGGATTCTTAGAAGATAATCCGCGATTCCGTTACTTTTTAAGTTACTTCAACTATTGCTATCGGTGCTGCCTTTTGATCCTCTTACTAGAACGCCGAAATTAAATGCAAATCTTCGAAATAAGTTGGCATTCGTTCTAGGCTTCGATCTACCCTAAATTGCAATACATTGGCCAGCCTCTTCTTATACTTAGCTTCCCAATTTCTTCTTCCATTCTCGTACATTTAGAAACAAGATCTAGTCTACATATTCTTTGTAATTTTTGCGCGGTTTAATTGTAACTTTGCAGTGTGCTCATAATTTTAAAGTCTATCGAACGTGCAGCGATTTATTAAAGACAGTGACTTTTAGTAATGTAAAAATTTGTTTCGAATTATACTGTAGTAATTTTTAGTGATATCTCGGAAACATCGATGACCTTGAAATCTCATAAAAAAATGACCTTGAAAATTTTTCCCTTACACCGTTATATGTGGCCCTTCACACAGTGTAACTTTGTCCGAAAGTTTTTTTGTACAACGAAAAGTAACGGAGATATTTAGGTGTTCTGCTTCTTCGGACTCACCCTGTATTTCTAATATAGCGGATAAAACGTTGATTTTTCGAAAATTGTGGGAAAGTTTGGGATCACCCAGTATATCCGGGGTCTAGGTACAGAGGCATGTCGGCGAAACTATAAAATTTCTAACTGCGTCCGTAAACCTTCCTTAGGGCAGATGAAAGCGATCTGGAAGGGCGGTTCGCGGCGAAGACAATGGCTCGGATTTCTGCGAGCGAGCGGCGTGGTTCGGCGAGAAAAGGGAAACGACGAAAAAGAGTATTGTATCCCCCTCGCTCACGGATCTCTCCCCTAGCTAAGATGTTTGGCATATTTGTCACATTCGAGTAATTCCACGGTGGTGTGCACCTGCCGCGGCACGAAAACAAGAGGACACCAAGAGGATTCATGGTGAACGTAGAGAATAGAGGTAGGTAGCAGGGCGGGCACCGTCTTGTTCTTATTTGTTTGTTTCGGCCGCGTATCTTCGGGCCTAATCGCTCGGAACCAAAAACTCGCTGAATCTCGTTGGAATTTTTGGGGCAGAAGCGGATCTTGATAAAAATCGTCCCACCAGAAACATCGTCTCGGTCTCTGCTCTACGGTCTAAAACGGAACGAGAACTGATGAAACCGCTTGACCGAGATGAATGACCGCGATCCCATCACCTGTGGAAAAGTATTCCACAAACACGCTATAACGGTCTGTGATCAGGCGTTCAACGATTAAAATCATTTGTACAAATTGCCAGCGGTCAGTTAATCGTTTATGAAAAAATCCTACGTTACATTTTATATATCTTCTGGTTTGGGAATCAGAAGAATGGTGTGTTTCAAACGTTCCAATTTTTGTCACAAAAACAGTGAACAACTCTGCCATGTTGTAATATTGTCTCATGAAGGAAATGGAGAATGAAGTTAAGAGTTCTGTTAACACTAGGTTCACGGAGCTGTAGAAATAACTATTTCACATTATTTTATAAACGTAACAAGGATGTGTCTATCCAAATTTTGGCTATTTTTCCAATAATATATACCCAAAGATATAAATTTGGTACATAATTCCTCAGGAAAGCACTATTACAATCTTAATAATCGCAAATTAAGAATATTAGAACCCGTCATTTTGACGAGTCCCGTAGATTTAGTGTTAATATCACTGTAAAAAATCCAGAAACACACATTTTTACATAGTCAAGGTGGTCCACCTCCTAAGCACTTCATAAAAATTGAAGATTAACCCTTTGCACTCGACAATAATATATACCCAAAGATATAAATTTGATAAATAATTCCTCAAAATAGCACTTTTACAATCTTAATAATCGCAAATTATGAATATTAGAATCCGTTATTCAGACGGGTCCCGTAAATCTAGTGTTAATATCACTGTAAAAAATCCAGAAACACACATTTGTACATAGTCAAGGTGGTCCATCTCCTAAACACTTCATCAAAATTGAAGATTAACCCTTTGCACTTGACAATAATATATACCCAGAGATATAAATTTGATAAACAATTCCTCAGGAAAGCACTTTTACAATCTTAATAATCGCAAATTACGAATATTAGAACCCGTCATTTTGACGTGTCCCGTAAATTTAGTGTTAATATCACTGTAAAAAATCCCGAAACACACATTTTTACATAGTCAAGGTGGTCCACCTCCTAAGCACTTCATCAAAATTGAAGATTAACCCTTTGCACTCGACTGGCGCCTCTGAGGCGTCACTAAAAATTGCTGTACTATCATTTAAAATATTGTTTACATTATTACATATGACGGTATTTGACCAATTACTAAACAGTTAGGTATTGTACGAGGTATCACATCAATTTCATGTCTATCAAATTTAAAAAACCATACAGAAATACTGTAGGTCAGAAGAAACGTTTGATTTTCAAGTTAAAATAGCTCCGAGTGCAAAGGGTTAATTCTTCATGAAGATCGTGAACGACGCGCTACCAGTTCAAACAGAATCAATTCGATTGAAGATTAATTCTTCGCGAAGATTGAACGACGCGCAACCAGTTCAAACGAAATCAATATCAAAGGAACCAAAGAATGAATACCGGCATCGCAGAGATCCGAAATTCGCATTCCACCCCCGCAGCACGAAAATTCGCAGTGAGACGGTATCTCGGTACGAAGGGACTTTCTCCTCGGGCTGAATCACGGCACCTCCTCGCCAAAGCAGCCGCATCACGTATGCGTAGTATGTTATCGCACAATGCGACTGCAAATGCATTTATCGGGCTGGTCGAACGCGCGGCTCTCGGCGCGGCTCTTGTATATCTTCGCGGGCATCTCCGCCGAGGGAATTCCGAATAATTTGCTTCGGTCGTTGCCGAGAATTTAGGCCCGGTAATACCGGGTGTCCAGGTAGTCATTCGTGGTAATTCGCGATCATGGTCGGTCGGCGAGTCTCACGGGGCCGTTTTGTCGCGGTAAATCCGGGCCAATCAGGGGTGACAACGTTGAAGACCGGGCGAGGATTCCGCGCGGTCGCTTCGCATTCATCAACCGGCAATTATTTTACTTCTGCGCATGTCGGGACCTATTAGGACAACGAGACTAATCGTCCTCCTTAAACGGCCGGCCTGCGGATTCCTGCGGCGCTTCGGAACCGACCGAAGCATCTCGCTGCAAGAAAGAAACCGAGGCGAAATGTCACCGACGACCCGCCAAGCGTGAATTGCGATAAGAAGCGGCGTCGAGTTAGGTCGGGATCGTTCTGGAATAGATTCCTTTCCGTTAATTCCGTTTTTCAGACGCAGGCTTGTTTGTGACATCGGCGAACCGTGTTGGATTGCTCGGGGAAATTTTGTTTGGTGCAATTGGGTAGCAGAAAGAATCCTTCTTTCCCAGAATCATTCGTTCCCTGTACTTGTAAGTTGCGTTTTTTCCTTGCTATTGGTTTCTGAAAATCTTTTTCTTATTTTCTTCACTGGATCTCGCAATTCCATGTTAACAGTTTTTAAAGAAGCTCACTGCTCGCTCCACGCAATGCATCGTCAGAACCAGTTCATCGGATTACCATAAGCGCTCGAAACTTTCGAATAACAATAACGTTAATAGCCTCGTTTACGAAGATCCTTTTCAGCTTTCCGTAGCGAAGTCATAAAGTCGGAGCGGACCTATTCGCACAGCATCCTCGCAGACGGCGCAACCCTTCCAAGCCATGAATATAAATCTAAAACAGTTTGAAAGCTGAGCGTACAATTATGTCGGCCGAAAGAACAACACACTCTCGTCAAGCCAATATATTCCGAAAGCACAATAGTTACGAAGTCCGTGGCACGGACTCCAATTAGACCGGGGGTTATTCGATCCCCGAATAAATTTCTATGGGGCAATTTGACGGGGCCGGGCGTTTCGGGAGGCGTATAAAAGTGTTATTTCATCCCTTTCTCGGGGAAAGGACGTACGGATTCGTCTTCTTTCGAAATCAAAAAAATGCACCGTTCACCTCGTACGTGGGGCCCGATGGTAGGCTCTCGAGTGTCAAAGGGAGCAAAACGAGAAGAACCCCGAGATGGTCCGAGTTCGATCTTCGTCGTCCTACCCCCGGTAGGTCCTTAATGACTTGTACAAATGAAGTTTCGGTAAAAAGGAAGACGAACAGTCTTCTGGCGCCCACCGGTGCAAACGGCAGCCACTTATCACGAGGCCCGTGACGGAGCCTCGGGGGAGCCCGGAATGGAAAGAGGACTGAAATCCAACATCGTTTTCATCTACGGGAGACTCCATTTCACGGTATAACGTCAAGCATACCCGGTAAGATAAAAGCTCCCCGTCGAAACCCGGCTAACGAGATACCCGCCTTTGTTTATTTTTCACGCCGGTTGTTGTTGCACAGGCGCGTCGGCCATCGCGCCCAACCTGTCCGTATCGATACGGAAAAAATTGGACGAGTCTCGGTGATGAAGACCTTAATGCTGACGAGACGGATAACGTCTCGAACTGTGAATAAGGTGCTCCCTAAGGGCTCATCAATCTTCGCACCGATAAATAGTCGCGTGCGACCGCACCACTGGAATTCGTAGGCAATTTTCAGGTCCGGGGGAGTCTAATTGGAAACTGTACAGGGTGGCCCGCGAAGAAATCATCGTAGTTTCTT
This sequence comes from Lasioglossum figueresi, assembly GCA_028455805.1. NCBI lineage: Eukaryota > Metazoa > Arthropoda > Insecta > Hymenoptera > Halictidae > Lasioglossum > Lasioglossum figueresi. The sequence goes on from CM052187.1 coordinate 3,269,459, forward strand.
GTGTGGGGCAAGTCATTGCTAGACTTGCTTTATTGCAGGGAATAGGCGATGAGAATTGCAATGTCAAAAAAGCCAATATATGTATATCGAAGTAAACCGGACACTCGATCAGCCGCCAACTTCCAACCTCCAACCATATCCTGAAGATCCTAAATGATCGTTTCGTGAACTCGAGACTTCTTCTTATGGGGAACACGACATCGGGAAGCTATGCTGTGACTTCAAAAAGAGGACAACTTCGGTTCGGGAAGAGGAAGATCAAAGGGGAAGATTTTCAAAGCAGCATGGATTGACGTACTGTGACATGTGTCTACATGATCCGGACATCTTCATAAACTTCAATCTCTTCTTCGCGACTGGTCTGGTTCGCCGAAAAACTCGCGGCCTCCCTTCGCGCGTTAATCCAATACTAGTTTTTACGGAGAGCCAGCTTCCAGCTACGGGGACGGACCCGGCTCATTGTAAATCGATAGATTCCACGTCGATGAGTCCGCGGACCACGGCAAAAACCGTATTCCGGCCCGTTCCGTCCCGAGAACCAGACCGTCCGACGAATAAATATTTCCCAGGGTTCCGCGGATATTACGGAATCCGGGAGGACATCATCATCGAGCAGCTGCTCGATCGAGGACCGAAGACGCGAACAAATTTTACACTGGGTTGGGCACAGCGATGGCATCGATTCGATGCTAGAGCTGCTTCGTAGAAGACGTAAAATGTCACAGCGTTTTTATAGAATTCGAATCGTTCAACCTATTAGAAGATTCGATAATAAACTGCGAATTTTTGTGCAAGATTGCCTGCATTAATTGCGAGACACGGGAGCTACGCAGACATCAATTTCTTTTTGAAAAATTTCAATCAGTTGAAAGTAATGCAACAGTACGTTCGAATATTTATGTACTCGACCTACCATTTTTGTTGTAAACGCATAAAGACTAGGGCTGTAACTTTTCCGAAGCTTCGAAGTTTTCGAAGGAACGAAGGGACCTTCGAAGTTTCGAAGTTTCGAAGTCTTCGAATTCTTCGTAGTCTTCGAAATCTTCGAAATTTCTAAATTTTGAAGTTTCAAAGTTTCGAAATTTCGCAATTTCATACCGTGTCACGATTTTTGATAAATAAAAATATTAACTGTCAGTCACCGGTGACTGACATTGAAGTTTCCGTTTGAACTTTTCGTAATTAAATTATATTTAAAAAATCAAATTATGATTATTAAATTATATTTGCGCGAAGAAACAAGCGCAAATCCGAATGTGGATAGGTAAACTCTCCACCTGCCACATATCTACCGTGGCCGTCATAATAATTTACTACGGAGGTTCGAAATTAAAAACTTTGATTCTCATCGCTTTCGAATTACCAGAAAAAGCTAACCTTCGAAATTTCGAAGTTTCGAAGCATCGACATTCGAATCTTCGACCTTCGAAGGAAAGTTACAGCCCTAATAAAGACCGCAGTCGACATTATTTATAAAGTAGCTAAGAATTCATTTCAGCAAGATTTCTAAAATAATCGTAACTTAGTTGCCAGTGATTAATTCGCAACTCGCAGTCCGCTCGGGCCCATCGCTACGCTCGGAGCTGTGCTTTTCTCTCTCGATTTATAATCGTTCCGCCAAATTTAACGACCGCCATGATGGACGCAACGTCGTGTCTCGATTATTACTGCTAACGATTACGATGGAAGAAGCGTATCCCCGTTATGCGATCCCCGAAAAATTGGAACGATCTGTTTTGCAGAGCTACGCGACCCTCCCCCGGGTTCTTTCGTTTCCGCTTCTGGTTAAAAACCGCCGCGGCTGTTGCGCCCGTTTTCTCCCTCTTTTTCGCATGTCAACCTAAACGACGACATAATGTACTTCGAGCTTGAAGGATACCGTGGCAGGAGGGGAGCACGCAGCCTGATCCAGAACCGCAACCGAGCAATTCGTATACAAATGAGATACTTAAGTGGCGACACTTCATAACAAGGCGATCCGAAAACTGGTCCGGAAGCGAGAGACACCAACAGAGATCCCCTGGATCGTTTCTTCACCCCAAGTGGCGCATCCACCGTCGAAGAGGGGACAACGAGGTGTCTCTTTGTCGTCAACGGCAAGTGTAACGGATTCTGGGGGTTGGAAAGCGAGTTTTATTGAGAGGTGCACACGCAAACTGGTACACTTCAAACCACTCTTTCATCTCACCCCGGAAACCGCTGGATGCTATGGGAGTACTTCAAAAATTGACTTTTAGTTTCTTTGTCGACGTATATACATTTTTCATTGTCCTGTGCGCCGATTTTTATTTTGATATTAACTTCCATATTCACCCCTCTTTTGTGACGATTTTCTATTTACGAATTACGTGAATAATTTTAGTTTGATTTTGTCTCGTCCGACCATAATCTTTATTTTCAAAGAAGAAATTCACAAATTACATTCCTTATATGCCTTTCTATTGTATTCATTTCTAGCGCATTCTGTCCACTTGATATAAACGGAACATCAAGCTAGCACTTCAGTCAAAGGGTTAAATATATTACATTTATTAATTGCGCCAATTTTGTCGTCAACCGAGGTACACAATTTTCACATTAACTTCGCAAAGTGTTTGCGCAATCTAATAATAATAAATAATATAAAATATTGCTGTTTACAGCCTGGATTTCAGCGGAGAATATATGTAAGTCAAGTTTCAGTCCCCTTTATTCTCGCACACATGCGCGCCATTTATCTTCGAATTTAATAAATTTCAATCTCAGAGCCCGACGAAAGCCATAAACTACGGCATATCCCGTTTCAAAAGGGAACTAACTCCGAGTTTTGTATTTCATTGTGCACTGGTCACAACACGTGTTTGTGTGTGTGCGCGCGTGTGTGTGTGTGTGTCGTGATAGAAGAATATTGTCACGTGCTCGGTGAAAAGAAGATTACCCCACTCGAAGAACGAGTTTCGTCCAGGCAATTTCACGTTTGATAAATGATTCGTGTATTCAAATAATTTCATCCCCAATTGAACCAGCTGGCTGCTGTTTACAGCCACCTTTTCTTTTTACATTTTTTGACAAGTGTAACGGACACGCTGGAGACGTTCATTATAATCGCGGTGAATGAATAAAAGAACTGCGCCAGCGGTTTCACTCCATTTACAGATAACATATTACTTTACGTCGACTCTCTGCCGCTCCATTCTTTATCAATTCAAAAATTAAAACGATCCCGGACTTTCTAACATTAAAATGCATCGAAGCTTGTTCGTAAAAGCTGGTGTTCGTAATTTTTAATCTAAGAAATTATTAAGATGATTTCGGGTCGAATAATTTCAACAAAGGCGTTGAAGGAAGAAACAAGTTCCTGTTTCGTTTTTATTTGACATAAAAATGACTGTAATTTAACATTTTATGAAAAAAAGCCCGGAAAACTTGAGAACCCTATAGAAATTAGAAGAATTGAAGATTTCATTGAAATGAAAGAAAATGTAGGCCCATAAAAATTACAAAAATTGGAGGCCCGGTTAAAAATTCGGTTAAAAGAAATTGAAGATTTCATTGTTATGAAAGAAAATGTAGGCCCATAAAAATTACAAAAATTGGAGGCCCGGTTAAAAATTCGGTTAAAAGAAATTGAAAATTTCATTGTAATGAAAGAAAATGTAGGCCCATAAAAATTACAAAAATTGGAGGCCCGGTTAAAAATTCGGTTAAAAGAAATTGAAGATTTCATTGTTATGAAAGAAAATGTAGGCCCATAAAAATTACAAAAA
>CM052187.1:3273304-3306208 GCA_028455805.1 Lasioglossum figueresi
ACAGGTGATAATCCAGAGCGATAGTTAGCAGAAGTGACAAAGCTTATGATCTTAATTTTTTCAATGTTGAAAGCCGTTGGTCCATGTAAACAATTTGTATATAATGTACATATTAAGTCCATTTTTTGGCACAGGTGATAATCCAGGACGATAGTCAGCGAACGTAACAAAGCTGATCTTAATTCTTTCAATTTTGAAAACCGTTCGACCCTGTTAACAATTTGTACATATTAATGTACATACTAAGCACAATTTTCTGACACAGGTGATAATCCAGGACGATAGTCAGCGAACTTGACAGAGCTTATCTTAATTCTTTCAATCTTGGATTCTCTAAACAAGTTATACATATAATGTACATATTAACTACAATTTTTTGGCACAGGTGATAATCCAGGACGATAGTCAGCGGACGTGACAAAGCTGATCTTAATTCTTTCAATCATTGATCCTTTAAACAATTAATACATATTAAGTACATTCTAATAGATTAAAACTATTGGGCTGGCAAGAAAGTAATTTCGGCATTTTAAGGTGAAATAAAACCGAACATCTTTATTCAAACGATGAACTTTAATCAATCAAATATGTTCTTATTTATTCTTTTTGGCAAAAGATCATCGAACAAAAGGGAAAGTATCTTATTCGTTAAAGTGCATTGCTTGAATAAAAAATTACGCTCTATGTCACCTTAAAATACCGAAACTACTTTCTTGCCAACCCAATAGATCGAGGAATATAACAAATCCTGCGTCAAATCTAACGTCATTCCGGCTCCAGAAGCTGGCACGGCCAAAAATTTGGAATTGGAGATCAGGCGTCTTGGGTGTTTCTTTCGATGTTGGAGCCTCTCGGTTTCGAATCCCCTCTGAAAATAAAGGGAGTACGAAGGGCGAGGGGCCCATGGGGCCCCATAAGCAGCAGGGGAACCCCCGCTAGGGTGACCTCGGGCACCCAACGCAGTAAATCCCTGTAGTGGTTCAAGAAACGCGAGACCCGTAAATTACGTACTTTTCTCATGCAGAAAGGATCGCGTTCAGGTGCAGAGGTCAGCAGAAATAATGACGGCATGCCCGCGGAGATGATCTATCCCGTAATATCTTATGGCGGAGCTTGTGGCCATCACGTGGCCGCGACTCGCTGTCTCGCGAGCTCCAAATGAGCTCCCTGTCTTTTCCGAAGCCCCCTATCACTGTCCATTGTGCGATCCTTGAGGAGCTGCTTGATTGGAGTTGGCAGGAATGTGGTGGAAAGGACCTTGTATGGCAGACAGTGGCGGAGATGGCAGGGTTTAGAAAATGTCCTGGAAATTTTTTGAAGGATCATTAAGATAAATTTTGTAGGTCTGATGTTTGACCAATTATTTAATGCCTCTTGCACTACAATATTGTGTCGGTCTAGGTTAGGTTAGCGTTGAAGATTTTGAACACAGTCTAATAAATTTGTATGTTATTAATCTCCTTTGAACCAAGATGAAATTCTATTTTAATTTTGTCAATGTATAGTTATTGAAGAGCATGTAGGGATACAATAGATGAAGATTTTCTCCGTTTTTTTAGGAAATTATACAACAACGAAGGAAGTTCTGATCGTTGAAACCGTAAAACGCAAGGCAAGGGGTGAATCATTTTGATTGGGAAATGTCGAAGGAATTTTTTGAAGCATCAGAAGGATGGATTTAATATTGCACTTCGATTGGTATACATTTTGACAACTTTTTGAGGATCGTAGTAATCGTCTGATATATGTGGATCAGCTGCCTTCTGTATTTCCAATATTTCGATGCTTTTTCTCAGAGTTAAAGTGGAGAACGCAGACGGGTTAAACTCGTTTCGCGTTAGGGCGCTAACGACATTGGACCTCCGTTATCCCCTGCTCCAAGACGAACCAGAATTTCCGTGCGACGAATACGAAATCAGTCTATTTCTCCAGTTTTTCACGGCGTTCACGGCACACGTCCTTCGCTAAACGACGCCACTTCCCGTCGCGTGGGTCTGCAATACCTTGCAACCGCCGCGATGCACCACGAGGAACCGAGTGCATTCACATGCGTGTCCCTCTTCGACGCGGCACGAATGAATGAAATCGCGTAAATATTTATAGAACGTCGAGCCACGGTCGGAGAGAAAGAGCGAACGAGAAAGAGAGAGAGAGAGAGCTGGTAACAGCGGATGCCGTGCGAATTGCTCGTTTTGTCGGCTGTTTACAATTCGATTACAATCGTGTCGGTGGACGCTGAACGGGCGCCATGGATCCGCTAATGAGATTTCGGACGTTTTTCGAGACCGGCGGTTGCATAACAATTTTTCGCGACAACGCGACAAATCGAATTTATTCGCGCGAACGTGAGCTACGTGGAATCCCGTTCCAGGTTGTGGAAAATGATTGTGTGCCGCAAGAAACGGCACCGTTTTTAATGTTTGCAGCTTGTAAAAATGTTGGAACCGTGAAATATTTAATATATTAGCGAAAATAATTACCATTTGCTATTTTTATTTAAATTTGTGTGGTAAGAACGTATTTGCAGATTTCAGTCGTTTGAAAATGCCTCGAGATGAGAACGAAATAAAAAGAAACGAACAAAAGATTAACGAAAGATTCACTTGAAAAAGAAACTGTGTACAGAGTTCGATAAAATATACAATGTAAATATTCGCAAATCTTTGCAATCAAGTCAGTTTGAAATCGTGTTGCACAGCCGAAAGGTTAATAGTATCGAAGAGCTCTGCCAGGGTCTGCCACGAGGAAATTTTTCTACAATTGGAATAATATTAAGGATGGTCTGCGGCTCTCTGGTACCATGAGAAATGGCCTTTCGTGATCACCAATGGTGCCCTTCTTCCCATGTAATCGCGATGTCACGTCATAGGATGAGGCACGAGGCAGGCTCGAGGAAAAAAATGTTCACGCGAACGAACTCTTAGCCGGCACGGTAACCAGAGAGATACACGCTGAAAGAAACTGGCCTCAAACTGCCAGTTCATTTCTGCCTTATTATTAAACGTCCAGTTTCATAGCTGTGGAAAGCGCGGTTGTCACGCGCTGAGTGATGATACACCTTTCCTTTCGGCGCAAAAACCACGTATGAGATTTCGGGCTTCCTTTTTTCGCGGGCAACCTTAATTTAATCCCTTCTCGCCACTTCGAACGCTATTATCGTCCGATCATCGAGATATCGGTGTTCCTTTGGCGATCATAATGGAAACTATTATAAAAATCCAGGAAATGATCTCTATTACGTCCATATCGCTTGGATGTACAATTACCAACAAGAAATTAAACCTCTGTTCCGTACAGCGAATGCAGACAATTTTTATGTTCCATAAAATTAGCAAAGAATAGATTTATGCATAGAATTAGCAAATGAAAATATTGTTAAATTAATTTATCCAGCAAAGAAACTATTTCAAAAAAGCTTTCAGCACAGTGATAACGACCTGTCCCACGAACAAAGCTTGCGGAAAAAAAATTGTTTGCACCAGAATGAAAAGGATCCTACGTTCGAGTATTTGCCCCTTGACACTAGCTATGAAAAGAATGGTGGAGACCGTACGGCAACTTGCCATTGGCAAGGGATACCGTATGTAAATCCTTTTTTCGAAAAAAAGGCAACCGTACAGCCGTCCTAATCCTTACGCCACTGACTGATTGGCGTATGCAAATTTCTTAATGACGGATCAGCTGGAATACCGCTGAGGCGTGTGACGTCATGCTGCGCGGAGTAGGTATCAAAATGATTTTGATAAATTCGAACGTTAGATCCCCCTTTTTCGTGGCGCTGAGGAGGCTGAGGCTCATCTATCAATATTATACGAGCCGTGGGAAGAAGAGACGGTTAGCTCCTTTATTTGTATCCTCTAATCGATTCCAATCGGATGCTGCTTCAGTCGAGAGACAGCGAGCTTGTGGTAGCCGAATGCGAAATTTAATCGTGAACTATGAATTTGGTTGAATATTTCAAAGATTTCTCGGGAGCCTCCGATTCTTGTCAAATTTACGATCACGTTTTCGTGTTTATTTGTGTTTTTGTCAACAGTTTTGGTAAGCTGAGACGATCTCTAATCAAGTTGTCATTTGTAAAAATTTCAATTGATCAAAATTCCGGGGAAAATATTATAGGTTGCCTTTAACAACTTTTTCGTCTGGTGAAATTACATCGTTTCAAAGTTAATTTTGGAAGAATTTTCTGAAACAAGTGACAACGTGATTAGAGATCATCTGATATTACCAAAACTGTGGACAAAAATACAAATAAATACGGGAAGGTGGACGTAAATTTGACAAGAATCGGAGGCTCCCGAGGAATCGAGAAATCTTCAAACAAGTTGGATTGTTTTGTTCGAAGATTACTAAAACACATAAAAATTTTAATTGATCAAGATTGCGGGGAAAATATTATAGGTTCCCTTCTACAACTTCTTCGTCTGGTAAAATTACATCTTTTCAAAGTTAATTTTGGAAGAATTTTCTAAAACAAGTGACAACTGTTCAGTGACAAATCTTCAAACAAGTTGGATTGTTTTGTTCGAAGATTACTAAAACACATAAAAATTTTAATTGATCAAAAATTCCGGGAAAATATTATAGGTTGCCTTCTACAACTTCTTCGTCTGGTAAAATTACATCTTTTCGAAGTTAATTTTGGAAGAATTTTCTAAAACAAGTGACAACTGCATTAAAGATCGTCTCAGCTTACCAAAACTATGCCACAAAAATACAAATAAACACGGGAAGATGGTCGTAAAGACAAGAATCGGAGGCTCCCGAGGAATCGAGAAATCTTCAAACAAGTTGGATAGTTTCGTTCGAAGATTACTAGAACACGTAAAAATTTAAATTGATCAAAATTCCGGGGAAAATATTATAGGTTGCCTGTAACAACTTCTTCGTCTGATAAAATTACATCTTTTCAAAGTTAATTTTGGAAGAATTTTCTAAAACGTGTTCTAGTAAACTTCGAATAAAGCAATCCAACTCGTTTGATCCATCGTTGAAAAATTTGTTCATGATATATACTGGCCGGGTGCATCTCATTGTATATTATTTCTGAGCAGTTGAATCCCGATTTGAGACGAGTGTTCGAGGAGTGCAACAAGAGAAGCAAGCAACGGAGTTGCATCGTGTCCCAAGCTGCTCAATATCAGCGATCTTCGACGAGCACCTAAATCGATCAAAGACAAATTCGAGCAGCTCGGTGTCAGAACGGGATCTACGAAGGCGATCGAGAGAAGATCGGTTAGGAAAGCGAGAGCGTCGGACGTCGCCACGTGGACCGACGATTCGTCTCCCATTTTTATCCCCCCCGGAGTAGTATAAATACCGTTCTCGTTTGCATGTGGAGGGACCGTCGATCGTGAAGGATCGACACGATATTCTAGGGGCCCTCGTAGGTGACAGTGATTTACATTTGAATGAACCGGCTCGACCCGATGGCGAGAGGCTTCCAAAGGAAAACGAGGAGAACGGAATGGGGTAAATAAAGGACTGCAGGGTGCGCAAGGTAGAGAAAGACCGAAACCCACGGGTCCGAGTCATCGCAAACTAATAGACGTCTGATTGCGGGTTACCGCGAGTTTTGACTCGTCAGTTCAAATATTTATCTTCATCCCTGCGAGCATTCACGCACAGCGTGCGCCTCTCTAAGGCGCCGATCGCGCTATCGATGCATATAAACGCATTAATCTTGATCGAGCCGAGGCTCACGTGCTCGGGCCGAGGCTAGCACACGCGCGAGTACGCGCCGGGGGTTGAGTCAATATTTAAATTATTGGTATTGATCGGACGTGATTAATGGTCCCGGTCCCATTGCCGCGGAAAATGTAGAGTTCCTATGAATAGCAAGTCGACGATTGTGAAAAAGAACTAGCTCCAAAGGCTTGTTCAAACCTTTTGACGATTGGAGAGGAAGTTTCGGTGGATGTGGATTTAAAGGGTTTCTGAATGCTTTGGGCCTGTCGATGACTTACGAGTACCGCGGATTTTTATGCAAAATAGAAATTGTTTGCCTCAATTCTAATGAACTTGAAAATTGCTGTACCGTTATTCACATAATATTGTTTAGATTATTAAATATGTTGGCGTCTAGTCAATTTCGAAACATTTAAGTAATAAATGTTTAATTTTCGAAATAGCTCCGAGTGCAAAGGGTTAATAACTTTGACGAGCTGTCACATCGAAGCTGTTAAACTCTTCTAATCTATCTCATGTTTTTAATTACGCCCACTCAGTTTTTCCGTAAACGCATAAAATTCGCTACTTACGAATAGACTGCGTACTTTATCCAAAAATAGTTATTTGTAATAAAGTTCCTAAAGTTTCCAAATTTTCTGAATTTCTAGATTTCCGCTATCCCAAAACTTCCGTGCCTGTTCAAGCACATTCTGAACAGTGTAAACGTATCCACGGCACGAGCTTATGGGTCGGACCTAATAATATTCCGGGATAGGATGCACGGTGACAGGTATCCCGAGCGTTTCGTGCTCGTATATCTGCAACCGTTCCGTACAGAGCTTCTCCATGGTGAACACGGAACTTTATCGTGCCGGTGCAGAGAACCGCCCTCGCCAGTATGCTTATAGATGTATAGCAGTCGCGTTTTTATTTTTCAACGGACCAGCACACCGACCGCATTCGAGAGCCACGTATGCATGCACCGGGCATGTTACGCGGTAGCTACCAAGGGCCATGTCCGGGTCAATGTTGCATACGTACCGGGATGCACGTCGATGCACATGTATGCACCACCGGTTTGCCCTCTCGCGTCTTCTCGCTTGCTGCATGGAAGAGTAGAATCGCCTAGGCGCATGAGAAATTTGCCCATCTAGAGGCTACGGTGGTTTTATTCCGTCTTCGTTTGCCGAAGAATGTCGGAGAGGGATGCGTCTTTTGTGCGCGTACCTCTTTTTATTTTTATCCCTATTGTGCCGGAAGAGATAGTGTCGGTATTGGCTTAATGGCGAAGTATTGTCGGCTTTTTGAACGTGCTCGAATCCTAACGGCTTGGCCGTCTTTCTGGGAATATGGCGGTGGGAATGATGGAAGATTGCTGATTCGTCGGTCCCCGTTAGTTTCTATAATTCTGTGCTTCATACTTATTGCTCTGTGCTGTTGTTCTCTAAGTTGGACATCGTGCAACCGATTAAATTAATTTTCAATCGATTCTTATCGATCATTCTACGTCATTAATTAAACTAAAAATGGGTCCACGAGGTTCTACGAGATAAAAGAAGTTCTACTTGTTGAATCTAATTCTGGTATTAAAGACTCAAGAAAGAAAATTCTATCGGTACTGCTCTGTGCTGTTGCTTTCTACGATGGACATCGTGCAACCGATTAAATTAATTTTCAATCGATTCTTATCGATCATTCTACGTCATTAATTAAACTAAAAATAGGTTCACGAGGTTCTACGAGATAAAAGAAGTTCTACTTGTTGAATCTAATTCTGGTATTAAAGACTCAAGAAAGAAAATGCTATCTGTACTGCAAGTAGATTATGCGGGCACGATCAAAATTCTACTTTCTACTCCTACAAACTGGTCCGGACAAAAAGGCTTCCGTCGGCGAGGATCCCCGAGAGGAAACATTTATGCTCAAAGAAAAGACACCGCGTCGCGTCGGGGCGGACTTGGAATTGGAAACGGGTTGGTTCGATGCAGGGATGCGCGCGTGTGCACCGTGGCATCGGTGCATCAGGTCGGCGTCCCTTGAGGATTCAACGAGATCTTTGAAAATCAGCTCGCGGAGAGGAGACGGCAGGTTCTCTGTCGCTCGGGAGGAGCGTCGACGACGCGACGGCGAAGTGCAGAAAAAGCATGCATTGTCGATGCGCTCGGGACCGTGGACCCTGTCAGCCATAACAAATTGTGAGTCCGGTAGCCGGACGCGGTGTTGCGGCTGCGGCGCGGTCACGTGATTAATTGTAACGTCGTGGACGCACGGCCGGTCGATTTTTTCCAGGAATTATTTGCATGTCAAGGCGGATTGATGGAAACGTGTTCGCGAACGGATGCGATCCGATCCGATCCGATCCCCGATGCAACGGCGATGCGAACCGATGCGTCCGAATGCAACGGCCACGGCTCCGTGTACACATCGAACCAGAGAGATTCCCGTTCCGGCTCGGAATTTAACTTTCAAATGTGCCGCCCGATCAAACGCGCCACGACGACGCGCGCCGCCCGGCTCCGACACCGGGCATTTTCGAGAGCGCATAATTTTCGCTTGAAATGCGAATTTCCGCGATGTCGGTGCTCGATAACCGGCGAACTGCCTTTGCTCTCCCTCTCTGTCTCTTTCTCTCTCCCTCTTCGCCCTCGGAATTGCGAATTATTCGACAGGAAATGCCGCGAGCATCGAAACCCTTTCTCTCTCTACGGATCGTCCCACGGCTTTTACCGTGGCACCGATACCTCCGCTCTATCGAAACGATCCCGATAAGGCGATGCTCGAAATCGATCGATCGGCCCGGCAACTTTTAATATCGAGCATTCACGGGATCGGGTTTGCCAGTTTTTAAAAAGGAAATACGACCAACTACGTTCGTCAAGAAAATATTCGAACGGTATTCTGTTGTTTAGAAATAAGTTCTTTACGGCCAACTTTACAGCGACGCCAGGTATGTCGTGATGGCTTTACACCACCGAACTTGGTCCTCCATTTTATTTCATGAAACAGTGAAAAATATCGCAAATTGCAAAATGAAGCCTATTCCAGAGAACGAAATCTTCTTTTTCGAAATTCATCGATATTCTGACGAAACAAGTATCGTCGTTAAAAAGGAACGGGGATGCTAGGCTAAAATCCTAGAAAATCGGATGGAACGAAGGAGTCGCAGAAAACAACGATACCCGGCGGACTCTGGGGCAGAGAAAGAAGCTGCCCTTCGATTTCTTGCGCTATTGGCGCACAGCCGAAGATTCGGGGCCCATAAAGAACGGCCGGAAGACAATGCAACGACACAACTCACAAAGAGACAAAGCCCCCAACTGGCGGTCGACCACGAAGATGATATCACATGCTTTACGATCGTTCCACGGATACTTTATACCCCACTCCAGGAACGGTTCGACGTGTGTGCGTTTTCTTTGGTTTTCGAGTCGCCACTCGGCGCTTGATATAGGAAGAATATGCAGATGTCGTCGTGATGAAATATCTTCGGCGTTGCCTCTTTCTTTCTTCTCTCCTTCGTCGCCCTGACTTCGCCCGTAGAGGACCCGCGTGTCCTCTACCCCCATCTTGTTTTTCCCTTGCTTCGGCGATCTCCAGAGATAGAAGTTACGCGGCCGTTTTACTTCGAGCTGCTCCACCAGAACCTGATGATATATCTCTTCATAAAGAACGATCGACGCCGCCTACCGTATATGAAAGCTCATTGCATGATATACACCGGCCACGGGAAATACATGTGATCGCTCGCTATCCTCGGAGTTCGCAGAAGAACATAATAGAGGAGACCTGTGCGGTCTCCGTTGCAGCATCATTGCTGCTTCTTTTATGCTGAATTTTAACGTGTACTGGAAATACCGACAGTTATAGGATTTTCTAATTTTAACTTCGATGCCGATCTAATAGTCTTCCGCAGAAACATCATCATTATTTCAAGAAATACAATATCTGCAATCGACCATTTTGACTTGTTTAAACGTTCTAATGTTTAATCTATCCAATGACTGTGAGATGGATACATGTATACGAGATGGATACTTGTGTACGTGTTTGGAGAGGAAGATCGAGTCAGCTGTGCGTGCGGCAAAACGACAAACAAAAGAAGCGTAGCGAGTTATCGATCGCGGAGGAAAAACGAAAGGACGTCGCGTGACTAGGGAAAACGGCCGTTGACCAGGATATTAGAGAAAGGAACCGGAACATATGAAATCGGCAAACGGGCGACGCGACAGTCTGTCGAAAAGGTCGAGTAGACGTACGATTAAATCGAGATACGGTAAAGTCGCGTTTACCGTCCGACAGCCTGTGTTCTGCACGGACAGTGATCGCATACCGATATTATATTTGTATGACTGTGTCTATACCGAACGTAGAGAAGGACAGCATGACAGTGGAAGGGGTAGGCACTGGACAGTGATCGCGTACACGATCGCGGACAGTAAACGCGACTTTACTGTAATCATTATAGTTTGCGAATAGTCGTTAGAAAACAGGCGTCGTCGTTAGTCGAATACTCGTTTCAAATCAGCGTATCGTAGCATTTTTGTGAGACATTTGTAAATAAACGTTTTGTACACAAAGAACCGTAATTATTTCTCATATAACAATTATTTTAGAACTTCTTTTAAAGCGTCTTCGAAGCACCGACTTCGTCGAGTCACCCCTTGCCACGTAATGTACTAACTTTTATCGGAATTATTATATGAAACGGGAGTTTTTAAATTTCTTATTTCACACGATACCTATCGATACGATATTATAGTACGCTACCTATCTATTTCTATTTCGTCCACAAATTACCATCACAAATTCGAGTCGCCGGGCAACAAACTGCCTATTAATGACAGCAGGACAATGAGAATGAAAGAAAGCGGCGATCACGAAGCAGGAAAGGCGGAGAGCAGCATAAAAAAGAAGAGAACCACTGGTTACGTAGCTCCCACACATCCCTCCATCATTGTCTTACCGATCAAACGTTTCGAACAATGACAGTCGCGATGAATTCCGTCACGAATCTTATTCCCAGCGGTTCGTGTCCGGACAGCTTACAATAGACAGCAGCAGTGGTAGCTGCAGCAGCAGCAGCAACAGCAACCTCGAAAGGACGTTCGACATCTCGCCATAGTACACGGGATGTATGACAATCACGTAACTCATTTCCTACACGATAACGTCACCGTGGAATTTCATTATTGAAGAATCGATTGAGGGATCGCGGAGCCGCAAATCTTTCTGTCGGGAGAACGTGAACGGCAGCCGTCAAAGGACCGATGATTCATAAACGTGCGTACGGATGCGTGCAAATTAATGTGAACGAGACACACAGCCATATTCATTCTACTATTCGTTTTACCATGAATACATCGATGAATTAAATTTACAATAATTGCCATTCATCGCAAGTTCGATACACGACTTGTCATTGTGAAATTATTTAAATTAGAAAAGGACTCGTTCATTGAATGGAACGTCTAGTTTTAGAACCACGACGGGAACACGTCCCACAAAAATAGCTGTTAATATTCTTTTAGAAGGATCATTGGAAAATGATGTTCTATAGAGCTCCAACAACAAAGGCGACAGCTACTTTCTTAAATTAGTCGAAATATACAGCTGAACACCGGCTGTATTGATCCACGAGGTTCGAAAATAGCTCGCAGCCTTCCCGGGCTACCGCTATCGAGCAGAATGTTCCGTTTAACCCTAATTACCACCACGACATCTGCCCTGACATCGTTTCTTCACACATTAATTTCACGTCAACCAGATGTATCGCCGGCCCCGGACAGGATAAATCGAAAAAACAGCGGAACGTTAGCCGATTCTCCGGTTCTGTCAGCGGTGGTCCTATAAATCTATTATAAGACAAGATGCCCGACAATTTTTCAGTAGAGATCAGAGACAACAAATACATATTATTTCGTTTTTGACCGTGGCTGTATCCACTTCGGAGGATCCATTTAACGAATATAATCGGGACTGTGCTTCTTTCTTTCAAGTGCAACGAAAGAGGGGGCCCACAAAAGTCTGGTAACAATGGATCCTCATCGGTTCTCCCTCGTGGTTCGATATGCGTTTGATGGACGTGAAGATGGACCAGCCTTTCTTCAACCTTGGCCCCTTGCATGGAGAGCTCTTTTTTAAGAACTATCAATATGATATCACCTGCTGGCCGGAAAGCCAGCTCGGAATATCGGACCACTGTGTCCGATGCACCCGATGCAGTCGATGCATCAAGCTGAGGTAACGTTACACAGTGACTCGTTTTAACTGGGATCGCGATATGACTTAAACGAAACTCTCTATGCTATGTATACTTGTTCTTTTATATTCCTTGAGAAGACAAAGTCGTCTTTTGTTCTTAACCCCTTGCCTTAAAACGACGTCCCAGGGACCGCCATGGATTTCGGATGCTAAACGTATGTCCAAACCATCGAAAAGAACACTAAAAATAATATTGTTCGTCAGCAGGGTGTTGGAACTAGCTTGAGCGTTAAACATCGAACCTCAAGTATGAATAGCGTCTCCAAATAACTAGATTATAGAGTACGGTGAGAACTACATTATCAAGTACCTAACAATTGTTACTAATAACTAGAATACGGTTGGAAGAGAGCGTGCAAGTTGTAAATATAGTGTGTAGATGTTCTCCAATTATTTACTTGATGTTTCCATTGCGTCAAATTTCACCTACTTCGTGATAAATCCGCAGTCCACTAATAACGCCGGCGGCTTCTATGAATGAATCTTTGGTTCTTAACCACTGGCCTCAAAATGTCGTCCCAGGGACCGCCATGGATTTCGGATGACAAACGTATGTTCACACCATCGAAAAGAACACAAAATAATATTGTTCGTCTGCAAAGTGTTGGAACTAGCTTGGACTCGAACCTCAAGTATGAATATCGTCTCCAAATAACTAGATTATAGAGTACGGTGAGAACTGCATTATCCAGTACCTAGCAATTGTTACTAATAATTAGAATACGGTTGGAAGAGAGCGTGCAAGTTGTAAATATAGTGTGTAGATGTTCTCCAATTATTTACTTGATGTTTCCATTGCGTCAAATTGCGCCTACTTCGTGATAAATCCGCAGTCCACTAATAACGCCGGTGGCTTCTATGAATGAATCTTTTGTTCTTAACAACCACTTGCCTTAAAATGACGTCCCAGGGACCGTCATGGATTTCGAATGACAAACGTATGTTCAAACCATCGAAAAGAACACTAAAAATAATATTGTTCGGATGCAGGGTGTTGGAACTAGCTTGAACGTTAAACATCGAACCGCAAGTATGAATAGCGTCTCCAAATAACTAGATTATAGAGTACGGTGAGAACTGCGTTATCAAGTACCTAGCAATTGTTACTAATAACTAGAATACGGTTGGAAGAGAGCGTGTAAGTTGTAAATATAGTGTGTAGATGTCCTCCAATTATTTACTTGATGTTTCCATTGCGTCAAATTGCGCCTACTTCGTGATAAATCCGCAGTCCACTAATAACGCCGGCGGCTTCTATGAATGAATTAGACGAGCCTCGTGGGAAGCGCATAAAGCCCGCGAGGCAGCGAACGTGTTAATGGAAGATCATGGAGGAAGGAGCCGAAATCAGCTTATAACTCAGGCGAGGAGCAGCATCGAGCTGTCGCTCGTTGTCCAGCCGTGAATTTATTAAACTACTCTTAATGCAGTGCGCCTAGTAACGCGGAATAAACGACCGTGACCGGCTACTCGATACTCGTTCGTGACGCCCACGCGACTTCGACGCTGCCCGCGCCCCCGGCCAAACGAACAAACTCCGCCGGGTCTGGTGACAAGGCACGCCGGAGTGAGATATCTAAGATAGCTCGAACAAGATCAGAACGATCGACCATTATTCTTTAGACCGTAAAAGGCGGGATGGGGCTCGGCCAGGAAATACAGGAGCCATCGCCGCTAAGTAGTCCGCCCACGCGACGAGACTCTTAAGTCAAATCCTTCCGACGCTGTATGACGGCCACCGAAAACTACACCTCGAAAATCTATACCTTAACCCCTTGCACTATCGGGTCAGAGCAGAATGCGTTTACATTGAACTCGAGAACAGAATTAATCTTGATCTCGAAGAAGTGAATTGAAAAATACGAAGAAGAAAATTTGTTATCTAAAGATTTCGCGTGATCTAGTTAGAGCTTCCATGGAAAACTACTATTTTCTAAACTTCACGTTGAGTTCATTCAAGTTTTCACCTAAATGTCCCCCTGTGAACAAATTGTTAAGTACATTGGAGTTAAATAAAAAGAATACAGGGTGGTCCGTTTAAACAAGGCCACCTAAATATCAATATAATGTGCATGGTGTCAATGGACCAAACATCTGGCAAGAATATTTTTTTCCGAATGTCATTTTCGTCGGAGTTATCAAGCTCATCGACGTATTTTAATACATAACTACACTTCTTTTTGTATTGCATCGTGTAAATAATCGAAAAATACATCAGATATGTATAATAACATGATCTTGAAGTGACCTTGATCTTTTAGGTCAGGTACTTGATCTCAAGGTCACTTCCAGGTCATGTTATTATACATATCTGAATGTATTTTTCGATTATTTACTCGATGCAGTGCAACAAAATGTAGTTATCTATCAAAAAACATCGATGACCTTGATAACTCCGGAAAAAATATTCTTTGCCAGATGTTTGGTCCATTGAATCCATGCACGTTACTTAACAAATATTTTTTGCATTACAATAACCTGAAGAGATATTTAGGTGGCCTTATTTAAGCGGACCACCCTTACACGAGTCGGCAGAGATCTTTTATTTTTAATCAGTCTATGCATTTTCAGGTAGATTGACAGGGAGACCTCTGTAATCAACTAGACGTCAAGACTCATTTCGTCATCGAATGGTTCTGAGCTGATCATCGGTTCAATAGAATGTGAAGAGTTTCCGGGCCGTGTCGAATCCAAAGAATCGGAATCGTCACCGGAGGAACACTTCTGGTAAGAAACAGTAGGGCAGATACCATCTTCCGAATTTAATGGACCCGAACGTTTTCACCGATATTCTCGAGTCGCTTTCGACTCGGTCCTCGATCCCGAGACTCTTTTAGCCGACCACAGTCCCGGACAAAGGGACACTTTCGATCCTCCGCTTCGCATATTGACGTGGTCTTATCGATCGGTCTCACATTTGGAGCCTCGTGTCTCGATTCTCTCGCTTCCAGAGCACACTTCGTTCGAAACCAATGACAATGGACTCGGATCCTCGGCTGTCTTATCACGCTTTCTATCGCGGAGACAGCGGTCTATAATTTATTTCTTCCTCTGCAACCCCCTCGTCGCTCGGAAGTCGGTATTACGCGTGCAATTATTTCGCAACCAATTGGAAAAGCTTCACCACCTTTCTAAGGGAAGAAAGTACAGACTCCCGTATAACGCGGTCAGAAAATTGTTTAATTGTGTTACCGGTGGTTAGTAAAAGTCTGTAGCTTCGAAATAAGCCCAGGATCATTACTGCACTATTTGTCTCAACTAAAACATCGCTGTTTAAAGCGTGGAAGAAACTTAATCTTGTAGAAAATCTAAAAACAGAAGATTGGATCATTCAGGTCAAGACTAAAACCGAAAAAAAGCTTCGAATGAACGAGCTCCAATGTTCTCTGGAAGTCACAGGTCGCAAATGAGCGGGCGTCCGAGCTCGTCTGATGGAGAAACGAGAAAAACACTGGGCGAGAAGGGAGCGCGTAAAAGAGCTCCTTGAGTGTCGCCGAAAGGACATAAATCCCCGTTTACAATGCCGGCCTGCGGAGCACACGTGTCCGAGCGAGCGAAGTTCGCCGCGCAGATGAATGAAACTCTTTGACGAACACGGTCTGCCCGGTTGGCAGGCTCACCGATTCCCAGCTTCCCGTTCTTCGTTATCATCTCTCTCTGCCAGTTGTCGTCGTTGGTGTTCCCCTCCCGCCTGTACAATCAAAAACGACCCTCATCGGACTTGCCATTAGAAACACTGGTAGAAACATCTACCACCCGACTCTCAACTTCGAGCGGACCCCTGTCAACGATCACCTTTCACACCCTCTGGAACTTCTGATCCTGGTCCGTGGCACGCTCCTTTCTGTCTCACGATTGGTCTGGGTCAGAGTTCATGGAAATGTGTGATTTTTAAGTCCTGGGATTTTAGGAGCATGTAATTTGCCAATTACCAAGTTTAGGGAGGACGTCTGTACATACAGTGCCGGACAAAATGATAGGACATTTGATGTATTTGTATATTTCATATAACACAATAGGATATATGTACATATCACACGCCCTGTATATTAGATATGTCCTTCAAAGTATCCATATACCTAACCGAGCAAAGTCAGCCCATGTTTACACTTCTTCCTCTAATTTCTTTTGCGCACAAGATACAAACTTGCAATTCTATATGGATACTTTGAAGGACACATCTAATATACAGGGCGTGTAATATGTACATATATCCTATTGTGTTACATGAAATATACAAATACATCGAAAATCCTATCATTTTGTTCGGCACTGTACTTATGGACTCTAAACCATGTTTTAAAATTGATCAGAGGTGGTCCATTGGCATCGAGGCTAGCCGACCAAGATCAGACCAACGACCCCGGCAGGGACACTATCGACGGTAGCCCCGCGAAATATGGGAAACCGTGGCTTCATTAGACCACATTACGTTGAAACTGGCGTGCAACTAGGGGATCGTGTACGCCGCCGGTTCGGCAAAGACGCGCCGGGAATTATGCATTCGTATTATGTGCCGAAGCATCGAGCCGCCCACGCGCCTCTCCCGCTAACATTCGAGGTCTCTCACGTTACCGCTTAAATTCCAGGCCCGGCGAGGCCAGTGCAGCACGAACGTTAATGAGTAAGCGATGCTGCCGGGCGCAGCATCTTTTATTCATTTCACGAGAAGAAGCGAAACATTGGCCGCCGCTTTTACGCTACGACCGCTGTTGCTGTTGCTGCTGCTGCTGCTGTTCGCTGGTTTCGCCTTGCGATGCATCCCCATATAGTATACCTATGTATAATACACACGCGCCACGGCTGCCCACGTGCGCCGGCCATATTGCATTTCCGGTTCGTGAAATGTTATAAAGTTGGCTGCTCACTGGAATCCCCGCGGCAGCTATCGCGATTTCCTGTCTGTGATCTGTTGCTCATACGCGGTGCACGCTCCCCGCCGGAGGCAAAGTGTGCCGCTTACCCTATCGACTTCTAGTATCGTAAATTTTTACGGTTCCCCGCCGACCCCCATGGATATCCTCTCACTTTGTCTTTGTCCAGCTTTCTCCCTTTGGCCTGACCGATTACCTATCGAGACTGAGATTCAGGAACGGCGACGCCGATAGGGAACGCCGCAGGAATTTCAATCGCCAGATACCTCGGATACCGTAAATATTGGAATTTGATGCCTGTGTCGCCAGACCGGGCACCAAATTAGCGGAATCTTGGATGCTGAACCGACAACCACGGTCTTTGGTGTGTAAACGAGCCGCCGCCACACAGGATGCTCTCGGGTTCTCTCAGGGAAATTCGATTTGGTTTCTGGTAATCATCTTCTACCCCAAATAGTAGATTTTTCTATCGTATTTTTAGGCGAGTCTGACTTCTCTGCGACGCTAGATAATGGACCGTATTCTTCTACTAAACAATTTTTCTAGTATTGCGTCGTATCATAAATTCGATCGCTTATCTGTGATTGGACTGCGGATTTTAAACATTTATAACAAACTAGCTACTCGTGGCGTGCCTTCGGGCGGCGCACAATGCGCGCACCAATCACATCACAACTTTTGAACGACTGAACTTTCGCATCGACAGAATTTCATATCAACCAAATGATTTATTTTCTTGTATTAACTTTGAAATCACAATAAATCTCAAGGTGTTTTGCAAGATCGACGTTAAAGTAAACAATCAAAACAAAGAAATGCTTTGTTTCAATTGGTTTTCTGTTATATGACCATTCTTTCATTGCAATGCTTTATGATACACTACATTTTTTGTTTTATTTCTGGCAAATATGATGGGATATTGCAACGCATCATATGATCGGTGCGTTTCGTACACACGCTGCAGCTGATCGTTCCGCCGACGTGGAACGATATCACGGGATTCGAAATTTTCACCAACGACGACAATGGCAACATCGTCGATTGTTGGCGCATCGAAACGTTTTGCGTGTTCTCCCGCAGGCGTCTTATCGGCTCTGATTACAATTTTGTGATTATCAGATGGCATGCGGTCCAGTGCGGTTTTAAACAATGCAATCAATTAATTGTGTTGATGAAAAAAAGTTTGCAGTTGTTCCACAATTGGTCTTTCCACAGAACTGTTGTGTGCACAACGCTGATCTACTTCTTGTGGTGAATTGCTCATGAAACAAATCTGCAGAAATTTATAGTCTGCATCCAGCGATGGCAGTAGCGAACCTGCTCGATGATATATTTGACCTTGAATCTTGAAAGTGGGCATGAAATTGTCCCGAACCACATTTGTTGCGCCAAATGAAGTCATTTTGAAGCAACTGTTGTATTTCTGGATTTGTGTCAGGAAATGTGTGGAATCTGTTCCTGTCCCAGAAACTAATGAGCGCAATGGCTCTGGTGGCGGGACCAATGGCGCCAATTTGACTTTGCCACTTGCACAACACAATCCAGGTGTTTCATTTTTCTATCTAAATGCCTTACAATGTGGGCACACAACGCTCATGGTTCCAATACCAACGGATTTTTCTGCACTGTAATCAATTGTCATGTTGTAACGGAATGCAGCTCGATGAGTATTCAACGCAACATTTGTTTGTCTTCTTGATGATGTCTCATTCGATGCATATCTTCGTTTCCATTTTCTCTTTCTTGTGGTGTACGTGCTGAACGTGTTTGGGATAATCTATTCCGTTCAATTTCACGTCGCTCTTCGCGCTGCTCTACAGTTCCGATTAGATCTAATAATCGTTTGCCGTGTAGGCATTGCGAGTTCTGCGACTTAAATTGTTCCGTCTTATTGGCGGCATTGCGATGCGATTAAATTTTGTCAATTCAAAACAAATTTCGTCGATTGCGACACAGTGTACGGTCAATAATAAAAATAAATAAAAATGAAAATAATATTGAAATTTTGTCGGAAACCAACAGAGTACAACAGAGGGCAACATAGGGCAACAGAGGGCAACAGGATGGGTACAGGTTTAACAGATTTGCAAAAATAAAAATAAAAATAATAAAAATACGTAAAAATAAAAATAATATTGAAATTTTGTCGGAAACCAACAGAATACAACAGAGGGCAACAGGATGGGTAGGAGGTTTAGCAGATTTGCAAAAATAAAAATTAATAAAAATAAAAATAATATTGAAATTTAGGCAGAAACCAACAGAGTACAACAGAGTACAAAACAGAGTACAACAGAGTACAACAGAGTACAACAGGATAGGTAGATTTAACAAGTGATACCATAAGGTCAATATGAGACAATATTGGCGAATCTCCGCGCCCCCTACGCATATTAATACCGCCCACGCAATACCTTACTTGCGAGAAACTCGCTACGTCGCGTTGTCCATCTGGCGGTGGCCGCGGTAGGTGACGCCGTCGTGTCCCTCTCGCGGCGGTCGCGGTGTGGGTAGTCTAATTTTTTCCCGAATTTTCATGTTTCCGAGCAAAGTATTCCAACTTTTTTTACTCTAAAAACCTGATTCGGACTACAACGAACATTTAAAAAAAAAATTAGCCAAATCGGTCCAGCCGTTCTCACGTGATGCCGTTACCAACGAACAGCATTTCATTTTTATTATATAGAAGAGAGAAGAGAAGAAGATGCGATTGTGCAGGGCTTCGACAGCTGACCATCATCAAATCGAAGCCAGGATTACTACCGTCGCAGCTCGAGTTTTATTCCGCGAGAGAAACACGGTCATCGAAGACACAGTGCTCGAGGATTTATTTGACATTTAGGGATAGGTTTAGCCGCCAGGGGAGACAGTGAAGATATACGGAAATCGATTTTTAATTCTCCGGTCCTAAGCTCTTCGCTCCTCGTCGTGTTTTCTTGTTAATTGGAGGTAAACGTTCCGACGGACCAGGCCGTGACTGAATTATGCACACTGGTCCTGAGCCGACGGTGTCCATTAGCACTGATCAAGCGGGATTATCGATTCCACCACCTGTTTGTGCTACCGATTTATTGTCGATTTAGATGTGAGAACTTGTGTTGCGGTACTCGGATCGTTTTAGCTAAATTGGGCACGTCTCACCCTCCGTCGGTGTGTTGCTCCGTGTAGCAAACCGATCCACAATTATTGTCAACAGCGGGGAATTTTAATAAATATTATCGCGTTTCTTCGTTTTAAGGGTTTTTACGGACAGGGATCTTAAATACTTTGGTAATTGGACGCGGTTCGCTGAAACGAGCCGATTTTAATGATCTTGGCGAATTTTATCGACGTCATTACACGAATGTTATTTTATGATACGTATAACTTTTTGTTATTACGTGCTTTAATGTTTGAAGGTTTTAATTATACTTTTGTTTGACTATTTTTCAGATGGATTAACTTATTGCACATTATACGAGGTGTGATCAAAAAGTAAGGTGACTTTTTATTTTTATGAACAAAATATTTATTTATTCATCAATATTTATGTTGTCCCCTTCAAAGTAATCTCCCTCAGATGTAATACACTTGTGCCAGCGCTTTTTCCAATCCTCGAAGCACTTCTGATGAGCACTTTTTGGTATAGCTTTGAGCTCTTCCAGCGATGCAGACTTTATCTCCTCGATCGTTGCAAATCTCCGTCCTTTCATGGGTCTCTTCAGTTTTGGGAACAGGAAAAAGTCGCAGGGGGCCAAATACGGTGAATATGGTGACTCAGGCATGATCATTGACGTCATTCAACAGCTCCTGAGCGATGCTCATGCGACGTTTCTTCTTGTCAAAATTAATCATTTTCGGAAGAAACGTCGCTGACACGCGTCTCATTCCCAAAACATCCGTTAAAATTGCTTGGCGCGTACCTGACGAGATGCCGACATCATCAGCAACTTCTCTAATGGTAATTCGACGATTCCCCAACACTATTTTCTTCGCTTCTTCAACGTTTTCATCGGTTGTTGACGCGCTGGGGCGTCCACGGCGAGATTCGTCGTTAACATCTTCTCGGCTTTCTTGAAAGAGCTTCTACCACTTACAAACATTTTTTTTACCCAAAGTACACTCACCGTATGCCACTGTCAACGTTTCAAGTGTTTTGGAGCACTAAATTCCATTTTTTACACAAAATTTGATGCAAATTCTTTGATCCATTTTGTTCGACAGCTGAAAATCACCGAACACGCAAAACGCTTCTAACCTTTATGCTTCTCGCAAACAAACAAAAATTGCTATATAGCTGAAACTGTGAACATATGTTCGGGACGAGTGTACCAGCATAAGAGAAAAAAGAAAACGAAAATCGACTGTGGGTATCCCGCGAAATTGAAAAATTCACCTTACTTTTTGATCGCACCTCGTACATCGTTCAGTATATTTTTTGAGACGGTTAAAAGATTTTTTTCGGTTTCCTATCAGATCGAACGCGATTCAAAGGATGTAACGAACGAAATTTCTGTAATCTCCCATCGTAGGCGATTCAGCACTGTCGAGAGATCAAGTTTTTTTCTCACATTTTTACGACCGAGGGACTTGTTTCGCTATCCCTTTCCGCGATACCGGTCCAGCCTAAACCCCCAATTTTCGCACAATGGAGCGTCTTGAGGATCCTTATAAAAATTCGAGATACAATGAGGCTTTTGTGAGCGGACTTATCCCATCCGTTCGATTGAACCGGACAATTTTTTCTTCCCTTTTCCCGACGGCCGAACACCATGGCGCGATGCACCGATTTCTCGTAAAACGTCCGAAAATCGGACACACTCGTGAAGAGGTTAAACCTATTGTGCGAGGGGAATCATCGTGCGAGCCATTCAACCAAACCTTTTTCCACCTTTTCCTCGGATCCCGTTTTTATGATACCGACAGAGGGAAAAAATGATCTATCAAAAACGGAGCGAGTGAAAGTTACTGTGGTGCGTGGGTTTGCTGTACGCGAAGGGGTAGATTTTTTAAATTAAGTTTTTAACGAATATTTTTTATGCGATCGCAAACAGTCTACGATCGAATCAGAGAAATTAAATTCGTACAAATTTTGGAGGAGACACAAGGGATTGAACTTTAAGAGAACGCTTTAAACCTTTTCCAAATTGAATTTTTAAAAAGAATTCTTTTGGTTTAAGTGAACTATGTTTACAGCATTTTCGGCATATTCTGCCGAAACGAAGGGTCGAGGTTCATTATTTTGATAAAGTGGATTAATTAAAGATCTTGCGAAACCCGGAAAATTCGATCAAGGGGAATCAATATTTGGACCGATCGGAATCAAACACAGGATCAATATTTCCAAATAATCGGTTACCCCAGGAAGAGGCTCAGCTTTCAACCCCATTTTCTCGTGGAATCAGATCGAGGAGAGGAAAAATCCTTTCGAAGACTTAACAATGGCGTCCCCGCGACCACGCGTGTCACTCCATATCCGACAAAGGGGCATTGACGACTCTCGGTGGATATAGAATTTCCAGAAATCTGGATTCGCCGCGGAATAGGAGGGTTGAGATTGGGGTTTCTTAAGGGTTCGCTGCTTTTCTCGGTGAAATAAAGGATCGGTTAGCTAGACTTTCGTCCCACGCACCACCTGCGAGATCTTTTCCCTCAAAAGACGTTGCGTGGAGTTTCTCACGCGTTCACGAGGGAACCACCAGCTGCCCTATGAATCAACCCTTATTCAACATTATCAGGAACGCCAGTGCAACTCGAAAATCTTAGAAACGAAACTAAAAGTGTACTTCGAACGAGCGAGAACATTTTGTCGCGCCCTATAATAATTTATGGAGTTTACGCATTTTTCGATTCTAGGAATATTAACCACTATTTTTTATGACTCTGCACCAGTAAGTATCAAACGAATATGAAAATAAATTATAGTTTATAACTTTATTGCCTCCCCTTGGGATTACAATCCTTTTCACCACTCCCTTCTTTCCATTCTCCAACTCTCATCCTTCTTACACTAATCTTAATTTTATCTTATCGCTAACTTATAACTACCTTAATCTAAAATAGCGAGAGAAAGAGAGAAAAATTATTTACAACAGCTGAAAATAAATTATAAATACTATGGTTTATTTATAGAAGGCGTCGACGACTGTAGAGAGCGTGTTCCGTACACAAAAGCTGTTTTACGCCTTCAATCCTTTCGCACCAAACATTCACACCATTCACAACCCGCACGCTTTAACAAAAGCGAAATTCCCAAAGCATGCATCCCTACAACGGACAACCTCCACCATAAATCACGAGTGCTTCCACTCCATAAACCTGGATCGAGGAGCTCCCAATTAGTGCCACCCTCCGCGCGGCTGAATTTGGAACATTTTAACTACAAAAATTGATACTTTGAAAGCCGGTGGTCCTGCAGCTCGGCCTATAACATTATGATTTATGATAACCCGGAGTGAAAGGGAGGAAGCACTTAACCACCGGGTACACCGTATCCGTCTTACGGCAACGGTGCGTGGAAAGCCGCCATGAATCTCGATCTGTCCCGAATGAAATCGATTCAAAGTTGCGACAGTGTCGCAGAAACCCAAGGCCGAAGTCGTTTCGGAGGCCAGGAGCTGTTATACAAAGCGTCGCGCCGGAATAATAATACCGCGAGATACATAAACGCGTCGCGAGACGATGAAGGCCTCACACGCGCCATAAACTACCCCCTGCACGACGAATTTGTAACATTTTATTAGCGGACTGTTCGCGGAGAGGGTGCCAAGGCTACATTGTAGAGGCACGATGTGTTTTAATGGTCGGACTTTGTTCTCATGGGGGCCCTGTTAGGCGGTTATGCCCTACCGGTTGCATTCATCCGCGGAGATTTATGCTCTTAGCTTCGTACGAGAAGAAGGATACCAGAACGGGAACACTTTTATGATCGGTTCAGTTGCAAAGTTGACTCTTTATACCGGCATGCCAGCCACAAAGAAACCGGGAACAGGAAGACGCCTTTAAAGGAGCGATCCGCACGAACTTCGCGGTGGATCAGCCATCCTGAGACGCTTTCTCTTCCTGCTTAGATCCTCCGGGGGATCACCGCTTTTTCGATCGTTGTTTGGCGGAAGACGTTGCCTCTACAAGCTGAGTTCGATGAGAGGACTCTCCACTATGCAACACGTATGCTAATGCACATCGATGGACCGCGGATTTTGAATTAAAGTAAATTCCTTCAGCGTCGCCACTGTTGTGAGTTTGACCTACCCATTTCACATCACTGTTTTTCACGAGTATTTGCATGCTCGAAATTGAACTCTTTCGCTTAGCTGTACGAAATGCATATTTTCTTATATTAAAAAAATACGATGCACCTTCAACAACATTTTCAGAGTTCGCATATTTCAGTATCTTTACAACCAAACAAGGTAATCATGTGCAGCCTTCCAGGAATACTAACCGATACACCATTTTAATTGACACTTTAGAGCACCGAATACACGCTAATGAGCTTCAATTAGCTAAAAGGACGCCTGATTTCGAGCCGATAATGAAACACAGTAATAAGGCTCGGCAACGTTTTCGAAAGAAGCACACAGCTTTCTCGATGCGCAGACAATTATAAAATACCCGGAGAATCGCTGTATATCGCTTTTACGTTAAACGACGTCGCGTGTGAAACAGGTGCACTCAATAATGATAAAAACCTTCGTAAATTAAAGCGGTAATGCAGAGGGATTTTCACTGCGAAGAAAATATGAGTGTGAAATGAAGCTGTTGATTACGAAATAATGTCTCTGTTGTACACGCGTGTTTAATAAAAATAATACAACACGAAGCCCGGGACAATGACCGTGCTCGTCTCGTGATTTTGTCCACAAGTGTGCTCGCCGTTAAAAATTACAGGAGGGCGTCGAGAGCGTGAAGGTACAAGGTAACGGTCAATTTACGTGCGATAAAATCGTGCACCGTGGAGGGCAACTCAATATATATTAATGCGCAATCCGTTTAGAGGCAATTACGGGCTAATTCGCGCCTTCGTAAATCAGCCCTGTGATCCGAGCGCTCCCCGGTTCGTCTTTCGCCGCGGACGGATCGGTTCTTGATGGGATATTACAGAGATACGCGTACAGGCTGTTCCGGGACCCTTATCTGATTAATGACACGCTTCCATCTGCGACGATACCGACACGACGATCGTCAAGATTTTATACCGATCGTGAAAACGGCCCCGGCTCCGTACTTCCTATTATTAAACACCGATTTATTCGACTCCGGGCCTCTTAATTGACCAGCTCGGCCAGTGTTTCAATTAACTTGAAACTCGCGCGAACTTATCGCTTAGAAAATTTCGCAGCTGTAACGCGATACGCAGTTGCTTTACTCGCCGCGATGCCTGCTTCCTACAAGTGCAACGTGCTGCGTGTAATTATACTCCCGGCCAGGCCTGCAACGCTAATTTGCCGAAATAACTGTAATCTGCGCACTGCAAATCGGTTATGCTAATTTATGCATCGATCGAGTAATTTATATTAACGGTTATCTCGTTCCTGTCGATGGGGACTCTTTGTTAACTCATCTCAGAAATTCAATAAAATTCCCTTCTTCGACAAGATCAAATTATCCACAGAATATCCATAATCATTTTGAACCATGCTCGAAACTTTTGCCCATCGGTGTACCGGAACCTAAGCCTCCCAACCGTTCACCTTCGAAACTCCGAGTCCATCAAATCATTTCAAACCCAGCAACTTGAACGTCCGACCGTCCTCCTCCTCGTTACTTCGCCTTTGATTCTAATTTACTTCGGCAGAAAGGCTGCTCCAGCTAGCCCAAAGCAGCCTCTCTCGCCAGCGACCTCCAAATATATTAAGTCGGCAAAAATTCAACCGCGTTGCATCTCCGCGGGCCGCTTATCACGCAGAAAAGCCCTTAATTAACAGAGCGGCTCATCTCCCATCATTCTCGGACTCGTGGTGTACAGAAAAAAGGAGAGTGGAGAGGATTTTACAGCCCGGTATCCTTGTTAAGCCAAGGCAGCGTCTCAATAAGCTCGCATCCTCGATCGTAAAGTTCGATTGCGGAAAGGGATTCTTTTTCCGTGGGCAATAATTTATGATAACCCGGCCCGCCGCGGAGAGGAACGAGCTCGCGTCAAGTCGTAACCGGATATCGTCTTGCGAGCGGTGTAATTATTTTTCAACGGGCCCGAAAGGAGAAGAGAGGAGAGAGAGAGAGAGAGAAAGAGAGGAAGGTTCTCTCCGTCGTGGAGAAGGAGAGGAGAGAACCGGTGAGAGAAATGCGAGTGAGGCCAGTGACGAGAGGGCGAGGCGCGGTTTCGCGCGAGATTTCGCGCTTCACCCCATAATTACGCGATGCTGGGAATTCATTAGCGCGTTAACCAGGTGCGAGCATCGGCCGAGAGCCGATAATCGAGAGGAACGGAGAGATGAGGAGAGAGTCCCGAGAGCCTAGCCCCAGGGAAAAAATTAATCCCATCAGATTAACCGGCCCATTATAATTACGAAGTACAAAGCGTTAACGCCTCGGCTCCGAGCTTCCACGGCCGAGAGGATGCGCGAGGGAAGGGCTGGCCTAACCGAGGCCGAATATGTTCGCGATACCACCGGATTAATTAGGTTCCTCCTTTCATTACGTGCCTTTTTACCCCAGGGCGATACAGGATTTGCGCACCTCGATATACGAGGTGTGACCAAAAAGTAAGGTGACCTTTTGAATTTCGCGGAATAACTACAGTCGATTTTCGTTTTCTTTTTTCTCTTGTGCCGGTACACTTGTCCCGAACATATGTTCACAGTTTCAGCTATACAGCATTTTTTGTTTGTTTGCGAGAAGCATAAAGGGTGAGAAGTGTTTTGCGTGTCCGGCGATTTTCTGCTGTCGAAGAAAATGGATCAAAGAATTTGCATCAAATTTTATGTAAAAAATGGAATTAAGTGCTCCAAAACACTTGAAACGTTGACAGTGGCATACGGTGAGTGTACTCTGGGTAAAAGAAATGTTTATAAGTGGTAGAAGCTCTTTCAAGAAGGCCGAGAAGATGTTAACGACGAAGCTCGCCCTGGACGCCCCAGCGCGTCAACAACCGACGAAAACGTTGAAGAAGCGAAGAAAATAGTGTTGGGGAATGTCGGCATCTCGTTTGGTTCGTGCCAAGCAATTTTAACGGAATTTTGGAAACACGATTCATGGATTTTGCATCGCGATGATGCACTTGCTCGCGCATCGTTGCTTGCGAGTAATTTTTTGGCCAGAAACAACACCGCAATCGTGCCTCGGCCACCATATTCACCGGATTTGGCCCCCCGCGACTTTTTCCTGTTCCCAAAACTGAAGAGACCCATGAAAGGACGGAGATTTGCAACGATCGAGGAGATAAATACTGCATCGCTGAAAGAGCTCAAAGCTATACCAAAAAGTGCTTATCGGAAGTGCTTCGAGGATTGGAAAAAACGCTGGCACAATGGTATTATATCTAAGGGGGATTACATTGAAGGGGACAACATAAATATCGATGAATAAATCAATATTTTTTGATAAAAATGAAGTCACCTTACTTTTTGACCACACCTCGTATGTATATTTGAATTGAACAAATGGCGGAATAATCTTGCCATTAAGCGCATGGATAAATCTGTACATTAATAATGCGAGTTGGAGAGGTGGGATTATCGTGACGAGGTTCGAAATGGTCATTGCAAACTTGTGTATGATTATTTGACGAACGAAACGGATCATCTTGCAACGCTAACTGCTATCGACCTATCGCCGCTCAAGTATAAATATATGTTGAAAACATGAATATGTTCAATGAAACCTATAATATTCATAATCAACTGATTGTAATTGTCTACTTTGTTAAGAAATGAAAGGAATATATTTAAGATAACAGAACACAATTTACAATATGTAAATGCTAAAACTACCAACCCTCAAAAGCCTTGACGTCTTTTACAACTATAAAATTAACAATACCATTCACAGTCTACGTTGCATGTGTTACAGATATAAGGTAAACCTTCGTTCGAGGTTTCCATTCAATTTGTAAAACACATTTTTCGAGTCCACATGTTGCAGACACATTAGCCCTCCCACGGTCCCTAACATGCCAGCAATTCGTTTAATTTAATCGGCAAAAACCAAGTAATTATAAAACAATTTAGATACTCTGACTCAAAATAAACTCGAACACCACCATCAACCGGCTCACTGTTATCTCCCAGAACCAGGCACCACCGCTAAACCATCCCAGTCTCCGGCTTGAATATTTCGAATTGAATAGGTGCCTGAACCGTCGTCCCGGGATCTCGTAAAACCTTTGATATCGTAAAACGCAGCATCTTATCAAGGATAATTATCCTCGCGAATCCAATAAAAGTCCCATGGAAACCAGACGAGAAGCCAAAGCTGTGTGGTACAACGCGTTAATGGTCCTCGGATGGACCTCGGCTGAGATAGTCCTTCACCTTCACCCGAGGGCTTTATTTAATAGAATCGATCGATCGCACTGGACATCGATCGCTATTTCAACTCCGATAGCAAGAAACTACAGGGTGTGTCCGAAATCGTGATACAAGCAAAAGGGACTTTTCAAAGCATTTTAGAACCGCTAAGCCACAAGAGTGAGGAGAAAATATAAATTAAACTATCTGCACACTGCACACCTAATAGATAGCGTTAAACATAGAAATACTAAACATAGTATTTAGTGTAACTGCAAGTTCCTATAGATGTCGATAAGGAAAAAACTAATTGTAACAGGCAACACCTGTTGTACTATTACAATGACATACGTCTTGACTTGCTCTTCAGACGTAAAACCTCCTTCTGTACATTCGCACGTATACTCAATAAACTGTTCACTCTGTTAATCATATAACATATAGTAGCTGATTTTTACTGTAAAATATACTACGCTTCCATACCCGAATAACAAATAGGAATCGGCTGATGTGTCTGGTTATGACCGTCCAGTTCTACTTAATGCAAATACTGGAGTACAGAAACGCCGCGGATTTTCAAATTCGTTCTTTCCCGAACACGAGGCGCCGAACGAGAGAACGTTATTTCTTCTTTTCTAGTTGTTTCTGCGTGCAGAATCGCCGCAGTGTACCAGGACTTCGGAAACACCCTGTGTATCGGCTAGAGCATGCTCGACTCGTAAATTCGAAACTCCCGGGTCGGCCACCCGTCTGTTCGCTCTTAACCGGGGTGCTTTCAGAGCGGCGGAATAAAGAGTTTAGCGATCGATTGGGTTTTTATCGTGCGGATTGGGTAGAGGCCTCTTCGGTGCTCGTGCGATCGAGAAGGCCACGAGGAGAGGGCCGACCGAGAACGATTTATGCCCGGCGACTTATTTGGCAGCATTGTTTACGGGCCAGGAAGCAGTTTGTCCCGGACACTCGGCTCCTTTTTTGCGATATAATTGCAGATTCTGCGCGTCCGCGCAGCCAGGGCGGTCCTTTTTTGCGGCGGATCTTTCTGTCCCAGCGCGCCATAAGAAACTCGCACCGGCGCGACCATGCTCTCGTGGTCCCCCTTCGTCACCCCATACGCGCCGTTCCTCTACCCTGTGTCTTCTCTGCCCTGTACTTTATCACAACGCCCTCCTTTTTCGACCAGCCGCGAGATTTCCCTCTCCTCACCTGCCTCCGGTCGCTTTTACGGTAGCTCGAACACCGACGTGTCCTGATTTTTTCCCTTTTTGCTTTCCTACCCAGCCTCCGCCCGTCCTCCTACCGGAATCGTTCTGCTCTCTGATCCTCTGCCTGATGCTAACCTCTTTCGTCTTTAACCCCCTCGTCACCTCCGGTCACTCGGGGACTCGATCATTCGGATCCCCGGGTCTGGGACAAAGGTGGAGAAAGTATATGGACGGAATCGCGATCGTTCCGAAACTTAATAGCCTGCTCCCAAGGACGCGGTAATAAAGAAACCGGGCCGACCGACCATCGATCGCGGGCTTCAAGGCTCGAATCTCGGTACCATGGACCCGGACCCACGCGATTCATTAACTCCTCGATTCCCTGAATCAAGCTGTTCCGTTTTTTGCTGACGGATCCGCGCGCTTCGACTCTGTGCACCACCTTTGAAACGAGCGCTGTTTCCATTCGTTCGAGCGTCGACGAGGATCCAATCGTGGTCTGAAATGAGTACAGTAATGTCTCGATGGATGTGAAAGAGGTGTGCAAGATGTTCGTCAAGAATTTGCCCCAAATTCTCTTGTAGCCATGCGTGTACAACACGATTCATCGTTAAAATCGGTACGGGTTTAATCTAGCATTATAGCTAGGTAACTTTTCTATTAGCTAGGATAGTCAAGGTTCTACTGTATCATTTCAAGACGCGGCGCTTCCGTTAAATTTATGGTTTATGCACTCGTAAACGCTAAACTCGTGCGCAAATGATGATTGCGTTCAGGTGAATTTATGTGATCGGTTGTTGTCGATGCATTAGCGAGGGCTTTCTTGGTCGGTAAGCAAGCCAAATTGAC
The DNA here is from genome assembly GCA_028455805.1 of Lasioglossum figueresi. Taxonomy (NCBI): domain Eukaryota; kingdom Metazoa; phylum Arthropoda; class Insecta; order Hymenoptera; family Halictidae; genus Lasioglossum; species Lasioglossum figueresi. Next base: position 3,303,587 of record CM052187.1, read on the forward strand.
GTTATCTGATGTACAACTCGACTTCAAATCACGGCGGTCTAATATTACGCTAATTAAGGTCTGTATTCAACGAAGATGACATATCTTGCCCGGCGTAATTGGAGCAAGATGTATTTACGCGATGGAACCTATCATCTTCTCGCCGTTCACCAGGCCTGATCGACTCGATGATAATTGATGCGTGCTTAGTAACGAACGATGCATAAAGTAATTAAGATCAAGCCCGCAGAATTTATCAAGATCGTTTTGGGACATGCTATTAATGTCGGGACGTCTAACGCGCGGGACATGTAAAATAGCTGTTTCCAACGTCCGAGATGCAGACATACCGGAACCACTAGCGATCTTGATATTAACTGTGCTGAAACGAGAAGAAAATTAAATTGATTTGTATAAAAAAATTAAATATAGATACATTGATCCTTAATTACATATCATTATACATACACTACGGAGTGGGATCAATAGTCACTAGATCTTGTAAAAGAATAAATATGAAGTTTTATATTCTTTACCATTTTTATATACGTTAATTGTTTATCTCATCTTTCCCAGCATTCCATTTTTAGAGTCGGTCAATACCAACTTTGTTTAAACGAACATAAAATGAATCGCACAAAAGCGTGATGAAATGGAGAGATAATCGATGCAAGGAACAGTGTCATGACCATAGAGAGGAATTGACACACAACGCGTGATCCTAAAGGGAATTCACCGAGAGAGATCGTGCGCCCCGGAGAAGCGAAGCCATAAATTCGCGTACACGTCGCCGACAAAAGGATCTGATAGCGGCAAAACTTGTATAAAACCCTTTCTATCGCCAGCCACCAAGTATGGAAACGGAAGACCCATCGTTAAAACGATGTGACTCCGACATGGACGCCAATGATTTCGTCGGAGATTGAAAAGCTATATGTAGAAAAACTGCATTTCTAGCGAAATTTATTGAATTGAAATGAAAGATTGTTGAATTAGAATTCTACAGATTCTTGTCTGATCTGCTGAATTGAACTTCAACGAATGTTAATTAGTGGAATTTTAATGAATAATTATTTGAAGGATAACCAAAACAGCTAAGTGTACAGCGACACCAAGTAGGAATGGACTCAAGGTTGTAATGATGGATTTAGAGGTAAACTTCCGAAAATCGGTCAAATCGGATTGAGCTAACATTTTGCACATAGGTTCATTTTGCATTAAAAACATGTTTCCCAAAGGGAATTTTGGCGATTCGAAACCAAATTTCCTATCATTTCAGTGTCGATTTCTACCTTACCGATAAACCATTTTCTATCTTAGTCTGAGCACAGACTCTCAATTAGTCTCAGTTTAGTTCTGGGTTGGTTCTGAATTAGATTTGGATATGATTACGTTTAATTTTTCATAAACGTAAACCCGGTAAGGTAGAAAATGACACTATCATGATAAGAAATATTTTTTCTAGTCGCCATAAATCCCTGTTCAAACTGGTTGATAAATCAGATAAACCTTACCACCGACGAGATACTATTATCTCGTCGGTGCCAAAACATCGTCTGAAATATGGCGGAGAATGTAACATTTGATGATAATCGACACCGACGAGATACCACCGACGAGATACTGTTAAAGACTGCCAGCCTTATGGGACTACGTGAAACCTGAATATTTCGGTGTACTCTTACGCCATCTAGGATATATTCTGGCTCCAGCCAGAGAAACAGAAGGGCCACCGAAGGCATTTTATCGGTGCAGAAGACCACTGAGGAGATTCTCTTCGCGACGCATCGGTGAGAAGGCGAATCATCACGAAACCATATCGATTATTATTAAATGTCATATTCTACGCCATATTTTAGACGATGTTTTGGCACTATTTTGATACTATTTTCGTCGGTGGTGGAACTTTTAGCGATGTGGTATATCAGATCACTGTAAGTGCCACGTTATGACCACTCGCGCCCACTTCCACGTCTCGCAGAATAGCACAGGGGCTGGCAGTATTTAACAGTATCTCGTCGGTATATCAATATGGTTTCGTGATTATTGGCCTGTCGCTAAAGCTCCAGAGTGACTCCATTACCATTCAGTGTCAACACTTCTATAGAAGTAAAAAGATGTATTATTATTATTTCCAGTGGCACAATATTTATAGCCGGATTAATAGCAAATTATGAGTATAATTTTTAAAAAATTATTGCTGTCATTGGCGTTTTAAGGTGCCGGTACTACAGGTTCCTCTAGACACGTAGTCCCATAAGGTGTCAGGTCTATTCCTTTATCTCGTCTGTGATACTAGCCCGGATGAGATATTTGTCTGTGATACTAGTCGGTGGTTGCGCGATCTTTACATAAATAGAACCTAAACAGAGAATATATAACAATGTTCACATCCGGGGTGAAACAGCTTGGTATAATACATATATTTTGTTCCGAAGGGAAGTGAAATTGCAGAATGTTATGGAAGAAAATAAGAATAGGAATAATATTTATTGAAAACCAACATATTTATTGAAAGTACAGCTATTAGCTTGATAGTATCCACTACTTATAAGATACTAGAAGTTCTTACAAATAGAGGATAATACCGATTGCCCAGGTCTCACCACGAGGAGGTTGCTGCACAAGAGACCCGAAAGGGAG
>CM052187.1:3306308-3391935 GCA_028455805.1 Lasioglossum figueresi
CCTCGCCGACGATATCAGCTAATCAGTTAAAAAAAGCATATCAGTAACACTCGCCGTGTCCGTAGTTCATCGAAGTCGTTATTATTGTCGCGTGGGCCATCATATCCTTCTATCCTAATATCAAACCGTTACCCAATTCCTTTGTCTTCCTCGCTGTTCAATTTCAAAGTCCCCAGTCCTTATTCCTTCCGAAACCGATGGCCCACCACAGTATAAAAAAGTTCTCGATCGACTGATGATCTGTACTTCTAGTCTCTGCTTTGTTACATTATACTCTGGTCTATCGTACTTTTGTTATCTATTCATCTCTTTTTCCCTGCCGATCCTCTATTGTTTCCTTCCATCTATTTTCCTTCGAGACGCACCTCGTCTCACCACGGCTATAGTCTGCACACCTCATTTTTTACAGTAAAGTCTTGATCTGACTCTTAATCATACTGTATTTCAACATATTTCTGTGCCCACAGTTCGATTCTTTGAACACTTATGTATAAAAAAGTGTAAGGTAATAATTCTCGTTTATGAATTATTTTGAAATTACATATTGTGGTGTCTCATATATTTGAAGTAGGAATTGTTGATTTTCCTAATATTATGCTTCAATACATTTCTAGGAATTTCTTGTCCTTGAGTTTTGCTTTTAATATTGCAAACCTTAAAAACCAACACTAAAACGTCGTCTGAAATATCTGCTTAACTTGGAATACGTTCGGTGCAGAATGTAATAATACATGATAATTAGTATGGTTCTGTGACGATTTGCCTACTCACCAACGAAAATCTCAGTGGTCTTCTGCACCGACGAAATACCGTCGGTGACCTTCTGTTTCTCTAGTTGGAGCCAGAATATATCCTAGAGGGCGTAAGAAAACACCAAAATGTTCGGATGACACGAACTCCCATAAGGCTGGACGTCTTTAACAGTATCTGGTCGGTGACCACGTAACAACCGACGAGCTTGTCGGTGACATACGTTTGTGTAAATTATATTTCATACGTTATGCTAAACGTACAATGAATTAATGAAATTTAGTTGCATTAAATAGAAAAATTTCACAAGAATAGAGAAAGAAGAAAGAAAAGAAAATCCACAAGCTTCCCGCTGAATGACCAAGACACCTGACGACGTTACGTAGAACTTGACTTTGATACTGCTTCGTGATTGGTCGAATTCAAATCGCTGAAGAAAGCGGTTGTTACGTTTTCAACGTGCAATGTCAACGGTTTTATGGCGCGATACTTAGGCAGTTCGTTAGGATCAAATTTTTAGTGGATAGGGTAGTAATTTGTGATGGATATGATCTACGCGAGTTGTGTTAATGAGTTCGCGTACGATATGAACGAATGAATTGACGTTTGGAGACAGTGTAATCGGTGTAGGAGTGAATTAATCGACGGAAGATTGCCGCAGATCTGTTGCGTGGTCTTTCTTACATGACAAGATACTGTTAGTTTGTTTGAATAACATTACACCGATTCGAAGATGACCACATCATTGTCATTGCTGGCGAGTCACGATGAAGTGGTACGATGCACGGACGTGCTCGTTAATGGGGCCTGCGACGAAGGTTCGAATTTAATATTTTCCTCTGTAATTACTCGTAAGAACATACCTGTAAATAGAAACATACTTGAACAAGATGTGTGCATGAATAGTATCCTAGAAATGCTAGACTTTCCTTGTACTTAACATTTTTTAAGGCTGCTTATTTTGTATTTTATCGCATATATTATGTAGCTGAAAATTCAGATTTCAAATACAAACTTCAAGACATTAGAACTCATATTTGACAAAGTAATCACCACTTGTCTCTGTAGCTCTCTTGCACGTATATAAGTTTTATGTCTTGCTAACAAGTGCAATAATAAGATTTTATTGATGTTACTATGTTAACATTGCAATTTGAATGTGAAATTAACTTGCGTTACAACTTTTTAGAATTTTTACAATTTGCAATAAATCAAGAAGAGATGAGACAAAAATGGCTGGCGTCCATACAAGAATGCCAGCGTCTCCATTCAGCTTTGGAGAAAGCTCACCAAGAAGCAGCAGATTTAGATCGCAAATTAAGTCATGCCAGGAGACTTCTAGACGAAGAAAAACGAAAGAGACGGGGTGTTGAGGAGCAGAGAAACTCATTGGTAGATAACATACTCCGATGAAAGTTCTGATTAGACTGTGGATTTTATGCATTTATAACGACAATGGCTAGATAAAATATGAAATTGTTAGAGGAAGAACTGAATATTTACTTGGTCCCAGTACCTTGCCATTGATATAAACAATTACTTTGCATCCAAGTCTGCAGTCTAGTTATGATTGTTTAGTGGGTATGATTAATTATTCATTTACCTATAGGAGAAACAAATTGCTATGGCTAGAGATCTTTTATTCAATGATGGTGGAAGAAATTTGAACGATGAAACCAGGGAGAAGTTACAATTCTTAAATAATACCACATTGAATGGGCGTCATAGTAACATACATATCAAAGATTTACAGCAAAATGATAAGTAAGTTTGTATTGTTTAAGGACAGATTGATTTATCTTTGGATACTGAACAACTAGTATTTCAGATTGAATACTATAGCGGAGCTGGACTCCACTGGATCCATATTAAGCGACTTAAGTTGCTTTTCAAAGTCAGAAGATGACTTAGATACTAGTGTACTCATTCAACAAGGTCAAAAGAAACGCGAATGGAAAGAGCACAGACCTAGTGGTGAATATTCTATAAAGAAACGCCGTAGTGCTGTGCAGAAAGTTGCAGAACTAAACTCGTCTGATAGAATAGTAGCTACAACTACTGTAGTTATGCCCAAAGAAGGTGCTATCACTGCATCTTCTGTAATCGAGGCTATACCAGGGAACGAAAATGCAGATCCACAGGGTTCGCTACACAGTTCATCTAAAAGACGCAAGAGCGGTGATCGCAGTAAATCAAAATTAACGCCTGTTAACACAAATAATGTACAGATAAATACTATGGTCAGTCAAAATTCTTCGCACGGAATACTCGTGAATTTTTGTACACAATATACATATTTCTTGTTTAAAATGTTCTATTACAGCCATCTGCGCCGAAAGCTGATATCCTTACATCGGGATCAGATTCTGAAGGTATTTTTAAACCTAGTCCGAATATAGGAGGATATACTCTAAATACGAAATCTGCTAGGGGTCATAGTTTTATAGCTAAAACAGTAATTAAGCCAGAAATTTGCACACCCTGTGATAAAAGGTACCAATATCTATTAAAAGCCACCTCAATTCAATTTAAATAAATAACTCAGACATTTCTCACAAACATTTCAGAATTCGTTTCGGCAAAGTTGCTCTAAAGTGCAGAGACTGTAAAGCAACAGCTCACACAGAATGTAAAGACTTGGTACCATTACCATGTATACCTACTGGAAATACACCTACTTTACGTGGCACTTCAGTGAGTTCTTTGCTTACAAAAGATTAATTTATATAATGATATAGGGAATACTATAATCATTACCATTTTTTCTAGGGAACCATAGCAGATTATACTCCTATGATTCCACCAATGGTACCGTCATTGGTTGTTCATTGTATCAATGAAGTGGAACTAAGAGGGATGGGTGAACAAGGACTGTACAGAGTAAATGGTGGTACAACAGAAGTAAAATGTCTGAAAGAGAAGTTCCTCAAAGGCAAAGGTGCTCCAAACCTTTCTGAAATAGAAATAGCCACCATATGCTCTACCCTTAAAGATTTTCTCAGGTATGTTGACCAGAAGCTAATAAACATAAGGCAAAACATTTATCGTCACACCCTCTTATCACCAGGTCTTTACGGGAGCCATTAATTACTGTAGGATTGTGGGCGGACTTTGTTCGCGCCACTACTATTACTGATAAACAGGATGCTGACGCTGCTTTGTATCAGGCGATTTCAGAATTACCTCAGCCTAACAGAGATACACTTGCTTTCCTAGTATTACATTTACAAAGAGTATCGAGCAGTCCGGAATGCAAAATGCCTATAAGTAATCTTGCCAAAGTTTTCGGACCCACTCTGGTTGGTTATAGTTGTCAGAACCCGTCGCCAAATTCTTTACTCACAGAGACCAGAAATCAAGTTGCGGTAGGTTTCTCAGCGTGATAGAAGGTTCGAAATACAAGTTAAAACGTATTAATATTGTTACAGATAGTTGAGAACTTGTTGGAAATCCCCTCAGATTATTGGGCAAATTTCGTGAATCCTGAAAATTTACATAACGTTGCTACGCATAAAACAGCCGAATTAAGGCATACACCATCCACAGAGTCTCTACTCAAACGTAGTACATCTCGCGGGTTCTTTAATACTCCTCTTGCTTCTAGGTATGTGTTTTTTTATTTCCTATTTAAGCAATTGCTTGACATATATTTTATGTCTTTTTGGAATTGTTGCAGTCGAACATTTATGAGGAGAAATAAAAAATATTTCGCAACACCACCCTCTAGAGCAGCTTTTTAAAGAGAATAGGTACGTATACGTTACTTAAAACCGAGGTACAAATTGTCGATACAAATTGCATTAATTGTCGATTATTTAAATATAATTACACTTTAGTATTTACAAATGTGCAACACAATAATTCTACGTTTTGTTTGAAAACCTGCAAATAACATGTTGCATAATTTTACGTTAAGAATAAGTTCCATTAGGTTACAATTACTAGTGTGTTGGAATTCAAAGAAATTAAACTATTAATAATATAATGCATTAAATATATAATTTTTTTGTACATGTGAATAAATATATTATCGATTGATAATTTCAATGTTCTTTTTTTAAATTGAGACTAAAATGTAGTTATATCTGAATTTCGTACAACACGTTACATCCGTGGAGATATGTAAATGTGATATTTCTTTTCGTTTATTAACACTGAGACGTGTAAAAATTTCTATTACTACAATATATGACGTGTAAAAATTTCTCTTACTACAATATAACTTTATGTGCGAAATATAAATACATAGATGAGTAACAAAAATTATAAATTTATTATTACTAGTTTTGTAAAAACATGTGCCTTACGTAAACTAAAGTAAACTCGCAAATGTATATTACAAACAACGTATTTTTAAATTCATTTACAACTGCTCCTTCAAAGACTACCAAATATTTTTGATTTGTACATACTTTCTTTATCATCGTAATAATAATAATTATAATTGTATCACAGATTGATCATTTTGTATTTATTGCAACATATAAGCAAGAAAATGCTGAGTTTAAACCAGAGATCATTAATAGTACATGAGACTTTAGCAAGATTAGTAGCTTATGGTTGTAATTTGGCAGAAAAGAAATTTCTATTGACACCATTGGCAGGAGCATGTTTTTGTAAAGAAGATTGATCATTTTGTATTTGATTGATATGATTATTTGGTCCCCTCAGGGTTTCAAATCCATTTACCAATGTCTCCCTTCTTTCCACTCGCCCTGTCGCCTTTTCAGCGGGACCTACTGTTTATTACGGTGGGATCCGAACCACCTTTTACCAACAACACGTGAAAAAACACCCAGGGATTACTTCCCGGGTTTTTACCAGGCGGTCACCCATCCAAGCCCATTCCACGTTCCACGTTGTGTTTAACTTCGGTGATCGAATGAGAACCGGTGCTTTCAACGGGACCACGGTTGTTGATGATCATTTTGTATTTATTGCAACATATAATTGTATCACAAATATACGTTACAATTTAAAAGAATTCTTCTTCAATAATTTATAAAAGAGACACACAATTGATTATGACAAAAATAAATTCTTTCATTGCTGTAACAAAAGTGTAAGCCTATGAGATAGCATCTATTTAATACTCCATGCTTTAAAACGTTCGTGTGCCTGACTTTTCTTTGATTTCCCAACAACATTCCCAGAAATGCTTCAGTCTGTTATCTCCATTCGAACAAAAATGCCTAAAATCTTGAATGAGTTTCTTCTGAAATAATTCATCGCCGGCTAGCGTCGACGACGACTTCCATTTTCGACTGACCATGTGATTCCATGACCAAAGAAATCCAATCTATAAAAGTCGAAACTGTTCCTCCATTTTTTTCCAAAACATACAACTAACTTACCCTTCTGTCCATGCTGTAATCATTTTTATTTTTCCCGCTAACATGTCTCGTAATGTAAGCCTCGTGCGGACTAGGCTGATCAGGATGAACTGGATACCCTTTTTGTCCTGTATTTCGTCTCACGACGTTCGTAGACGTTCTGGGACGAAACCTCGTGTTCGTTGTGGAAGGAATAAGTATAAATGCATTTCCAGTCATATGCACGTATTGGTGATCATTTTCTGTACTCTCTATGAGGCATGGAATAAAGCCGAATCTCTGTACAATCGTTTCTTGGAACAGAAATAGTCGTTGTCCGTAGGTCTCTTCTCCAAATTCTGCAATGAACGTACTAATCTAGTATCGTGATACTTCATCTTGTGTAAATATTATAACAAACCTTCGAAAAGAGATTGCTTATTTGTCACAAGACATTCTGTGTTGAGCAGTATAAATATAGGCCCTCTCAAAGGATCGCTTTTCAAAGTGAATGGCAGCGCTAGTAGATCACTGGGAATAGGGACCATTTGAATCCCACACGTTTGAGCCTTTCGTTGCCATACGAAAATCTTTTTAAAATCAAATTTGTTATCAGTGACACGTGAAGCTTCACTTTGTATAGTGTATAGACAGGGTCGAATTAAGACACTTAGATGCCTTAAGCATTTAAAATATAAGCAATAATAATTATTTTGCTTAACACTAGGTTTATGGAGCACTAAAAGTGACTATTTTACGTTGTTTTATGAAAATGACGATAATTCCAATAATTGTAAATTAGAAATATTAGAACGCGTCCTGTAAACCTAGTGTTAATAATTAATTCAGCCCAGTACATACATAGAATATGATTAACTATATTATTACAAGATCAGCAACTATGCTTCCAGACGATGCTACCCATTGTACTACAAGCTCATAAGAATGATCCACTTTGTAGACGGACTGGTACCTCAAATGACCCCATTCGATTCTGTCGCTCTTATTATTTATATCAATATCTAAATGAGTATGCTTGTACGGCGGAGCTACAATACAGTAGACAACGTGTAAAAAAACAGAAATAAAATAACGGTGTATTATAAAGTATCACTTTAATTTACCTCGCCATTCTGTGTCCTGCACACAGTCTATCAAATCCAAATCGTCTTTGAGGAACGGTGGCACATTTGACTCGTCGACTGTATCACAACTGGGTATATTTATCGGTGAAGATATCGTTGGGAAGGTACCCACAGAAGTGGGTTCACACCAACTCTTTGGTGCCTTTATTTCTACTTCAACCCATTCGTTCTCGAAGCTTTGCAAATCACCGGTAGGTGAAAAATAATCTGTTGCTTCAAGATTAAAATGTTGTACACATGATTATCTGTAAGCTTTTATACAATGTTCGAAAAGTAGTTCTTCTTACCCCTTTGATTTTCCTTATCATGCACCACGTGGTACAGATAAAATCCTAAAATGAACGGTTTCGAAAAATCACCGGAAGCGTGACAGATCAACTTGTCTTGAATCATGCCCTGGACCAGAAGATGCAATTAGAACTAGTTCGACCATAAACGGCCTTCGGCCAGAGGAACTGGTGCGAGGAGAATTTTTCTTACATTCATAATGTTAATTGCGCCTTCTACTGTCACTCCACCTTCTATACGATTATTCAACCACTGCACAGCGTCCGCACTAACAAATGTTTGACTTGGTAGCGATGGATGTTGCGTGAGGAACCCTACTCCGGATTGCGGATGTTTCATTGCTTCCAGAATTTCATTATTCGGCGCAGTATTCTTTATCTTCATCAGCTCCATATTTACACTATCAATAATATTAATATATTAATCACGAGGGTAATTACGTACGCAAGTAGTTAGACAGGTTCATAATTCATTCTACCTGTCTTCGTTAGACTCAAAATGGTCTTGCTGTTGTTCAAGCGAAAGAGGTAATACAGCTTCACTAGCTGGTGAGATTCGACCTCTGTCCATTACTTTAGAGCCTGACCTGATGATGATAGGAAAATAAAGTTACAAAATATTCACATGGTTCAAAAGGTGCGAGAAGGATAGAAGATAGAGTGACTGAAAAATTAAGCCATATGAAAAGCCACAAAATTTCTTTGCTTATGCACATCGTTGCATTGATTTCAAACCATCGTTGTAACAGAATCTTGTATCAATGATATGTATGCACAATATTCAAAAAATTCATTTTCTTTCTCTACAATTTATAGCTTTTGAGATAAATAATCATATATAACTTGCTACTTCAACTGTGAGGGATACTTTCATTCCCAGGACATAAATTATGACTATCGAAAAAATTAGATGTGATCTAACAATATAAATTGAGAATAATCATTTTTATTGTACTATATTTTCTTTTAATTTATTGATAGATTTTGTAAGAGTCTGTTATAGTCATAAATAAAATAGAAAAAATGCAGTAGACACGCGTGATGTGTACATACATATCCAGCCGTTCATAGCGTATATTCAGTTTTATAGTTGAAATTAAAAAAGTAAAACCAACCTGTTTGGCACGTGGCGAGGAGTGTCGAGGCACGTGCGGGCAGTCGCAGCGGTATTCACTACATGCCTCTCCTGTACAGAGAACCCCGTCACTCCCTCACTCACTACCAATATTCTCTACTCTACAGAGCATTCGTATCTTGCAAAACTTTATTCATTTATTTTAAACATTCACCGCGCAACTATACCTTTCTCCAAGTTTGGAACAAACCGTTACAAATACTCTGTATCTTATATGTACTAAATGATGAAAAGAAAGATAGAAGCAGCTGAAAGATATAGAAAGGGGTACTATGTACAAAGATTTTTGAAACATTTACAAGTACAGCCTTTTCTCTGTCCCGATCACATCCCTTTCAGAAATAGTGTGTCTAACAAGTACCATTATCACCATAATGTAAGCATGTGTCATTCTTAAGCACAGTGTATGGTATCATACTTAACACCGCATGACAAGTGTACTAAAACTGTATATAAACAGATCCTCTTATCCCCCATAAAATCTTATCCCCCCCCTCGATAAAACATGCAGATGTGCAAATTGTAAAAAGATGTGTCTGTTGCTGCATATATTGGAAAAAGGTACACTTATAATAGTTTGTATACGTAAAATTGCATTGTTCAATTTACTATGAACTCAACTGTGACACTGTATCGTCGAAGATACTATATCATTAAAAAGCTATATTATATTATAATATAATATAGCTTTCGAGAAGTATAAAAAAATGATGTCTTTGCTGAGATAAAAATCAGATGAATTATGCGATTGTCTGGTCGAAGATGAAGCTATGTACCTATTAAAAAAGGAATTCTGTTTAACATTCGAATGCATGTAGCACCAAGCAAAACAAGCAAAATGAAAAAAACCATCAAACATCAAAGAATTGCAATGGTCCACCATCACAAAATAGATATACTGCAGGCTATACCATAACATTAGCACAAAGCAACAAATGCTGAAATCGTCAATTTAAGCTTGTTCAAACCTTGGTCTTGGTTTCTCTGGTAGACGATTGCTTCCGAGTCGCTCCCTGAAGGGAGAGCTGCCAACTAGACTGGTCTGAAAAGCATGATGAAGAGTACGGGTAACTGTAAATGTATGAGAAAGCTCGTGATCATGAAGATGTATATCTGGTTTGTTTAACTGTAATGATATAATCGTTAATATTATATTGAGAGAGGAGTATTAAATTATGAAAAATAAAAGAAATAAATTATATAACAATTTGCATTACATAAAAGCTTGCTAAATCATGTGCACATTCGAGGCATATAACAGGCATGGTTGCATTTGTTCGTGAGATTATGTTGTGTAAGCTGTCTGGAATGTCTTGTATTGTAGTGTGTTTATGCTATTACTAACCAGCGTTTTTCTTGCAACTAATAAATATCAAATAGTAAATAAAACTTATTATTTGCAAGAAAAACGCTGACTCGTAATAGCGTGAACACCTGTAAAATTCTATAAAATGAAGTGATTCAATTTAGTTATAGTTGAATGTTTTTTCGAGGAACAGATTGAACAGTGTTGACGCAGAGAATAAAAGACACTAAGAGTTCGAAATTAATCCTAAATTGCCAAGAAGGCAGAGTGTAGCTGGAAGCCTAAAGTAGAGTGATGTCATTGACACCTGGTTCAGCGTATTGAGGCTACAGGATGCGAGGATATACCTGGTTAGTGAGGACTATCAGGCTCGTGCTGTGCCTGCGTCTGGTCAAATGAGAGGCAGGATCTCTTGGGGGGAACACCACCTAGAGTCGAAGGGTTCTGAAACATATCATGCTAAATACCCCTCCCTATACTAAACATTCCGCTAGCCTATTTGAGCCTACTGTTATGTGTATATATTTCGTGTAATCGTGTAATTTCGGCATTGGCAACTCACTCTGTGGTAATATTATTCCAAACAAAGTTATACCAAATGAAAATAGTTAATGTCAAATAAAAATTCATTTATCTCGAGAGTGTTATCTCTAGTATTACTTGAATACCACCAAAGCTGAACAAAATGAAAATCGTGCTCTTCTCGTCTTATACTTATAGTAGACGGCGTGTTACTATTTATTATATGTCCTACTTATATAATGCACCATGTAGGACCACACTAAATATCAAAAAGTGACACTGTGACAATACTTTTGCACACGCACTTGCGAGATAACAAGTTTTTGATATTAAATAAAAATAATACATATTAAATAACAAATACGGTACTCAAAAATAAAACGAAAGCATTTAAATAAATTGCATTAATTAGGCGTTGTACATCAGGCATGCGACATCCCGTTTCAGAGTGCGATAATGTAGCGTAATATTATGATAATAATAATGATAAATTGTTGAACAAAATGATTTTATCATTTAAATAGAAAATAATGTGAAGACACCTTTTATCGGACACTAAAAAAGGATTATCCATTTAAAATCTTGTTTACCTACATAAAAACCCAATAATTTGTAACAATTTACCAGTTCCAACGAGTGGAACAGTTAGATTATATTATCAAATAGTTATTCCAAAACAATTACCCAGTTTTTGTTGGGATTTTGACGTCGTATTTTGTTGGGCCACAATTCAATAAACCGCAGGAACCCATCCATTAGGGAAACCTGATCTGTAGTGGTGAGGGGTGTGTATATATCACATCTCGACGATCCTTCTAAAAATTTTCGAGTCACCGTATTATGCAAAGGCAGTAGAAATACACGAAATCTCCAGTATTTAAGAGCCTGTAAATTTTCAATTGCAATACTTAATAACTTCATTTTAATTTTCATGTGTTTCAATATGATCAATTATACATACCTCCACTAAAGCAAAATCGGTGTGACCCCTTGTACAGATATAATGATCCAGATAATTCCAATTATAATTTTCTAATTTTTCTGTTGTAAAAGACACCCACGATACTTCATATGTATCGTGATGCGGTGCATGAAACCGATAACGATAATGAATATTAAATGGTGGATAGGGGTGCCTGCAAATGCAAATGATAAAAATATGTTCTGTTAATTTCGTACTAATTATTATAATAAAATTTGTATTGCCAACTTAAAGGGATTATTTACCTTGGCCGATATCTCGTAACAGTTATACTGTTATCAAATAAAGATATCTTATGAAAAATTCTACCAATACTTAACAAATACTCTTCCTTAGGCTCTGATTCGGTTTGCCGACCGCGCATTACAGTACTTATTGCTGGGACTGCACTACCAGGTGTATTACTTTGATTTTTGTTATTTGTGGGTAGGATAATCAATTGGAAACCCTTAAGAAAAAAAGTTTGCCCACATTGGTAAATACAATTGAAATGTGTACGAAAGAGTTTACGTTTGAAGTCCTGATCAAATTATCGTAACGAGTACCTGCGCTAACCGTTGCGATACAAGCTCTTTAAACACCTCTGCAGTTGTTAAAGGCTTTTTATATATCGCCCGCTGCTGTGCAAAATCGGTATTAACATCATCTGGCAGGAGATTGTAATCTGAGACAACATAATCATTTTGCAAACTCCTTTTATCTGGGAAATAATCTGTGGTAATAGGTAAACATGCTGGAATTGTCAGTGATTTCCAATCGACACCTAAAATGCAATTTATAAGATAGAAATACATACGTTAGTTCTGAATTAGTAGAAATAGTGGATATTATAAATGTCCATATATAACATTGAATAGGGACATATGTGTGTGTCAAAGTAATTCCATTAGTGCATTATTAAAAGTGCTACTAATATTACTAATTACTTAAACATGCAATGCAAAATATATTAATTGTAATATAATCCGATAGATCTTCAATATAATGAACAACACAGGTTCATACTATGAAGCATAAAAAAAACTGTATGGAACTTACAAAATACAGTATTGATTAAGTATGTATATACAGATTTATGCATAGTTGGTGCAACCAAATTACAGTCTACACAGAGAGGAGCGTGTGCTAAGCTAATACAGAAGTAAATTACTATCTAATTATTAGTTTTTAATGCTACGAGATAATATATACTACAGAGACACATTATTCATAACAAAGAAAATGTAGGGATTAAAGCTGTATGATAAAGTGAAAGGAGTATAAAGCAGATGAAAGAATGTTTGAAGTATGCAAGATCTAGAATAGAAACGACCTCGTGAAAAACAAATGGAAATCTCAAACAGTGTGAAGGTACAAAATAAACAGAAACGAAAAGTAATCATAATCTTTCAAGTAGGTGTACACATAATAATAATGACAATAATAATATGTATACAGAACGATTCGCTAAAAACAAAACACCTAAGCATCCCTAACATAAAAGTTATATTATTCAAAGAAACTAACAAATTTTTTGTTCGACATCATTTTTAAGGTCATTTGTAGATCACCGATATTAAATCGTCATAACTATAACATAAAAAATACATGGTCTTATTTAAAAAAATATATCAATGACCTTCAAGTGACCTTGAAAGTAAACTAACAAAAAATCGGTTATATTATAACAATTATTTTATATATTATTCTTCCATCATCATTTCCGAGTAGAGATATTTAAGCATTTTGTTTCTCACGATTCACCCTGTATAGTATTTGTAATGTCCAACAGACTACGTAAACAAACTACTTTGAAACTAGAACTTTTTGGTGTCTGGTGGAGAATACACATGCACAGAAGACTGATAAGAACTTCAGCAAATAAAGAACAAAACACCTATAATTTCAAGGCCCTAAAATTAAATGTGTACCATAACCGAATCAACCCCCAATAACGTATGGACGCTAACCTATGATTGCTGTATAATGTGACATCATAGTTGTACATCACACACGCGTCAATGCGTCCAGTGTTGCATCCCAATAAGACGTACCATAGCATGGAAATAAATTTAACATTATTCATATAAATGATCAATGATATCGAAAAATAAACATGATTACATCTAAGAATGAAAATACTTCTTATGCATGATGATTACATGATCGTGTACCAAACATATATTCAATATACATACATGACAAGAATAACTTCCTTTTAAAGTATACACCAACTATTTTCATTCTTTAAAATATAGTTCATCACAATACATTAGTCAGTTTTTTGAAGTATTAATCGTCAGTAGGAAACTTAATTTTTAAGAGCTGCTATTTTCCGCATTTGCTAATACGATAATAGCTCTACCAAAATATAATTAATATTATGCATTGCAAAATATTTCAGTGCTTATGTGATCGAAAACTGTTTCAAAATTCTTTCCTCAAACTGTAAACTCATTTCATGATAACTTGTGAATAATAACATGGCTAGTATTGTTATTTTGGATGAATTATATAATATTGTTTGCTAATCTATCCGCCTTATAATATTCTTATCGAATGAACATATGCAAACCTGTAGTTAATGCTGGTGTCCATTCCTGTTCACCAGTGGCACCCCATAACAATGTCAGAGATTTATTTCCTGTGGAAGATATTGGGTTTCCACCCTTATCATTGCTCGACAAAGACAGATTTAATTTTTGTGGTTTACTTTTAGCATCTATAAAAAAAATTGTGTAATCACTTTCTAATGATTTACGATATATGTAACCAAAATAAAATACTAACGATCGTGGAATTGATTTGCATTGGGGATCTCGGTATGTTCCATTGGTGATCCGCTTACGGTAGAAAAGGCATCGCACTGATGTTGTGAACACATTTGTGCTGGCACAGCTTGGTAATGGTGTTGTTGTATTAGTACACCCGTTGGTCCTATGGAATTAATTTAATTTATTTAAATAGCTACAGTCACAGTTCACCTTCTTATCTATATAGTTATCGTTT
The DNA here is from genome assembly GCA_028455805.1 of Lasioglossum figueresi. NCBI lineage: Eukaryota > Metazoa > Arthropoda > Insecta > Hymenoptera > Halictidae > Lasioglossum > Lasioglossum figueresi. The sequence continues at coordinate 3,320,736 of CM052187.1, forward strand.
TTTACCTTTTGGAAAAATATGTGTCCACCTCCTTCTGTTACTAGTAAGTTTTATCGTAACATGGGAAGGGTCGAAAGGGTTGATAAGTGCCCTACTGGGTCTAATGATACTTGTTGGTTGAGATATTGCGTTTGTTGGACTCCCTGCACTACCAACAACTGGTCTAAAGGGTGGCGATATTTCTGAATCTGTTAAATCGCTTTTAATCGATGTTCTTGATTCTATAGAATTTAAAGTAAATTAATATTTAATAGAAAGCAAACAGTATTTTCAAAAGTTGTACGTCCATGAATGTTTCAAACACATACCATTAATTTCTCCATTCGATTCGCTACTGGCGATGTCGTCGGTTCTATGGGGTATTGAAATCGCTGCACTTCTTGTTGCAACTATCGGAGTAGAATGCAATTCAGGCGGTGGATGATGAATATCAGGATCAGACATTTTTCTCTTTAAAAGTTTCAATATATGTGCATTATTATGCGTTTCCATACTAGCAACACTCGTCTTCTTGGTTCTGGTTGTAACTCGTTGCAGGCTACTCACATAAAATGTTAATCTTGAATGCTTCATTAGTAAACGTTGAATAATATTAACATGTACTTATATTGTACCTGGAAGTGTGAACAGAAGGTAATTGAAACACTTGTGCATCATATGCATCATAATCGAATAAACTATTATGTAAACATTCTCTGGGGTCCTCTTGTAGAAGCTTATTTTTACATTGCAATTTTCCATTTTCTAGCGATGATTGTTTTGACACCCTTTGAGGAAGTTTTATGCGAGGTATGAACGTTGAGTAAGGAATCTTTTTATTTGTTGAGTAGAAGCTGAGATTAATCCAGTGTGGCATGCTGTAGTCGTCTGGTGCATTTACAGACGTATCCTTATTATGGAACTAAAAGTATATGCAGTGTAATATTATTATATAATAAATAATAATACAATAATAATGTTCCAATATATCGGAAGTACCTTTAGTAAAGGAACTGCGTGTAATGGTTGTTCTCCAACACACACCAGATCGCTACCGACTCCGTTATCGATAATTCTTTGTTTTGTAACGTTCGTCAACTCTCTATCAACTTCGAAAACACCTACACCCGGTGTGATTACCACTGACAATTGACCAGTTCTATCAAAACTACGATCTAAGTAATGTTTCTCAAACACTGCAAGAGAATCAGATTATGAATGATATATCGAAACTAAATATATCATCGTAATTACACAATTATATTACCATTTAATGACATATTTAAAACTTCTAAAAAATTTCCTTGTGCAGCTGTTGAGTTCACTGCTTTTGGTATAACATCGCCTGGCTTTTGATGGTACTCTAAAACAATTTTTTGATAATCTGTAAACAGCTTTCGCAATTGCACTAATACATTGCTCCAATCTTCGAATCGTTCGTTTTGTACAACCACCCTATAGAAATCCTCATAAAATCTTCCTCTATAATCGTGTTGTAGACATTCCCGCATATGATTTGGAAATTCCTCCAAACTAGTGGCATTGTAAAATGTTCTTGAAAACAGAACTATTGTTACTTCGTGATTGCTGCCATTTTTTTTCCATTTTTGGAATAAATCAGCTAAGAAACCATTAACTGCTTTTTCAAAGTACAGATCACCGTGGATATCAAAGTCCCACATTTCAGAACTCATTTGTATGAAGAGGTACACCATGCTTGTTGAAGAACGAAATACCACCTAAAAGCAAAGTTTCTTGAACCTACTGCTTTATAGATATTTAAAGGTTTTTATGTGAAGATAAAAACCTTAGTGTCATTATTTATAACACCACAGGCAACCCGGTCTCCTTGCGACCACATCTCGTACACCTGACATCTTATGCTACCTCCGCAGAATTCAATTTTCTTGTTCATGTACACGCAAGTATTGACCTAATGAAAGTTTCTATGAATTATTAATAAATCTATGCCTATATCTGGAAGTAAGTAAAATGATCTACCAAGCTATTTTTCAGCCTCCACATTTCACTACGCCCCAAATATTGATCTTTAAAGGTAAGTTCAATAGAATCTAATGCTACGTCATCTGGATTTACAACGTTCATGTAGACATCTCCGAATGTTCTTAATTGGAACATCGTTGCTACATTATTCTCCACGCTAATCGTCTCACGTCCTTGTAGGTCTTCTTTAAAAGATGTGACTTGCAGTAGCAGACGACTGAATTCAACCTCTGGTTGATAAATTTCGACCACATCTCCAGTCTTTATACCTGGGTGATCTTTTGGACTAATTATGAGGTCTTCTTCGCTAAAGGTTTTTTGATGTACTATTAACTTATAAAGCTTCATTTTTAGCCCATTACTCTGTTGATAATAGGTTTAACTGTAATATACCAGAAAAGTAAATTATACGTGAAAATTTTGAGATCAGTTAACATTGAATTTATGAAATGAAAAATCCAATGCTCTGCATATATAGCATTCTTGCTTCGCATAGGTTTCAGTAGAATAAAAACAATATTTACCCAACTTAAAATATTTCTTCGAAATGTCCAAAGTATTGCTTTCTGTACAATACATTCGTGCGTTTGTCAACAATACATTGTTAAATGATGCCAATACGTTGTCATTATCAAAAAATAAACAAATGTGTGTTGTTATGATTTACATGGACTTCTAACACCTTTTCCACCTCTGACTTATTTTCGTATGCATTCTATTGCATCGAAATAACGATAATTGTTATTCATTTACCCTTTAAGGCATATAATATATTAGCACTGTGCACAGGGGAGAAGAATTAACATCAAACTCAACATCGAAATTTGTAGTGTACTTTATTCTTCAGAATTTTGGTGACACGTATCTGTTTTTTTAGAAAATGTAACTATATATTTAGTCACCACGCTTCTCTTATGCGATCGATATAATTTACTTGATAACCGTGTGCAGTTGAATTGGTTACATACATATATGAAGATATAATGTGATCACGCTATCACAGACTTGAGAGATCCATAGCTCAGTAAAAACAACACAATCTTGATAAAAGTGGAAAGAACCTTGCACCAAACATTTGAAATCAAATCTCAGATGATAAACAAAAATCAAATTTCATGTTATCACAAACTGGTAATCCATATACGATTGACACATAATCAACAAATTATGACTACCAAAGTTTGCGTATTAAGATTACGTAAAGCCTATTACTATTCACTATGCTTCCGTGTCAGTAGAAAATTTACATTATGTTTTGACTTCGTTTTATTACATCATGTTTTTAGTGCAGTTTAGAGTGCATTGATTTCAGAATATGGCTGACTTTGTTCTGCAGAATTTGAATACGAATGCAGTGTAGATTGAGTTAGATTGGATTTATTGAAATTCACATTGAACGTTTATTAAAAATAGAAAAATCACTAAAAAAAATATATTTCATATTCCTGTAATAAATATGTATTACCTATCCTCTCTGGTTATACCAGAGTCCTCTCTGGTTATAAAAAGCAGTTTCTAATGAACGGCAATGGCGCACGAAGCTTGGGTTAAAGCTAGTTCTGATCCAAACCACAGATGTCATACAGTAAAGTGGGTTCTGTTTCCTGCTAAAGATGATGTAGGAGCTGTTCCAGGCTAAACATGATCTGAGCACAAAAGTGGCACGGCCAAAACCCGGGCGTGAGCAGTGAGCACTCTCATATACTCTCTGGTATTACATTTAAATGTATTTTTACACTATTGGACCAATTTTATTTAATCAGTAGCTCGCAACAAATAGTAATTCAATATTCAAAGATGTCTATATTTCATATATAAATGTAGGCAAAATATTTCTTTTTGTTAAATTTTCTCTTATAACGAAAAATATTTTTTATTTTTTGGGAGATTGTTTATTAAAACAAACATTTCCAATAATTGTAGAGATAATAAATTAGCCATAGAATTACATCCTTGTGCTATCTAACGGTAGACAGCATGTACTAATTGCCCAGCAACTTGGACATTTTATCGTAGACGTATCATTTTTTTGTGTGTTATTTATTTGAATATTTAATTATTAGATGGTTGTTCGTATTATTTGTTTCTCAATATCATTACGTAGCTGTTTTATGAAGTAATTCTGTCAATCACGGAATATATTTTGCATTTCATAATAATTTTCGATTTTCTATATCTCATTTTTTGATTATACAATTGGCTATATATGGTCTTATTTCTTACTAAATTAATCAATAAGAGTAGCTAGTAGCCTTTATGATTACATTAATATCTGATTGCAAACGAAAATTATTTTTGCAATTTATGGTATATGTTCTAATTTTATATAACTTCATTGTATTTTTTATTTGCTATTAATTTAAAAATAATTAGATTTTTTATAATAATTTTATCTATATTTCTTATGAGAATTCTCATATCTCATATCTCCGTTAACGGCCTTCTGCTCTACGTATGTATATATAACAACCTTCAAAGAAAAGGTATAGTATATAACGTACTGTATATATATATTGTTTTAACTATTCCATTGAGTAACTCAGTTTTAATTATTTGTGAGGAATTTGAATGTTCAATTTCTGCCTATAATATAATACATCTATATAATTGTAGAGTCCTTGTGACGGTGTAAGTATACATATATATATATATATATATATGTGTGTAGAAACAATTCGGAATTCTATTAAAGTATAAATTCTTTATTATTGCAAGAAGTAATTACATCTATACATATATATATATAGTAATAAACCTCTTTCGTTTTATCCTAAGGTTTCTAATGAATTTTCAGAAATTCTTATTACATACTATAGTGTTACACAACATAGTCGCTGTTGCGTAATTTATTCTATACATACTTACTCTACGTGCATTTTGAAAGTTATTGCGGTTTGGAAATGCAGTTGTGTAATGCAGTTATTGCAGCTATGCAGTTTTTGTTGCGCAAATGCAGGGTTACCATTTGGTCGGGAAGTTCCTAGGAATGCGGCGTCTGCTAGAGCACTGACAGTGCGTTGTTATCGGAAAGAGTGTCGTTTAATCGGAATCTAATCAGTTGTAATAACTGAAGTATTATATCTGTAATGTGATATTGATAATTAAACCGTAAATAATGTATATCGTCGGTGTTTCGCTGTCAGTAGCTTACTCTAACTATAGTGTTAACCGTACTACGATTAGTCATACCATGGAAGATGTCTAACCTATGTACGATGTTTCTAACGTAAAGCATCAGTGTGATTGTCATCTAAAACCTGAGAAACCATCTGATTAAATGATGAGAGATGCGTACCAGGGGCCTGCTATTGTTCCTTATCTGCATAGCAGGGAGCAGTATTATCTTCATTGCTTTCAGCAGCCAACGACCCTCCATTCAGACTCTGGTTACAGAGACTCACAAACAACTACGTAACTTCCAAGTAAGTAATCATTGCTCCGATAATACCAAATTATTCTAGCGACTTTTATAATAATGTCTATGTTCTATTTTGTCAGGAAAATCTAAAAGATGTTGAGGAGAAACGCTTGGTAACAGATTCTAAGTATCTGGCGATGCTTGGTTTAGATGGGCAAACAAGCACAACACCGTATAGTCTAAAATCACAAAATGTGACTGTTATCTCTCTGATAAGGCCAGGAAACGAACAGCACATTTACGGCTTTGTTAGAAATGTCAGTCACTTTTTGCCAAATAATAGTATTGTTATTTATAGCGTTGGATTAAATGATGATTCTTTGCAAAACATTAGAGCAACTTGTAACTCCACAAAGTGTAACGTGACTCAGTTTGACACGAGCCTGTTTCCTACACATGTCGAAGACGATAGACTGCATGTTTATAGACCTTTAGTTATTCAGGTAACGAATGTGCCTTGTTGAGGTGTCTACCAGCACAACGGTAATTAACACGATCGATAAAAAATAGTGAAATACTCTCTTTATGTATCACAGACAGCTTTAAACACATTAGGAAACATATTGTACATGGATTCGAATGTGCGTTTGAATTCGTCAGACATTTCAAAGTACCTTTCACCGAAATCTGGGATTTTAACATGGCCTACGAGGCACGCCATTAGCTCCTTGACGCATCCAAAGATGTATGAATATTTTCACGTTTCTGCGGAAAGTTTTTTCTTTCTCCCTTTAATAAGAGCATCGCAGTTAGTTATTTGGAATGCTAAAGAAATTAGAGAGAAAGTAATGTTGCCATGGGTTCAGTGCGCCCTAACAAGAGATTGCATTTGTCCCATTGGTATGTATGTTAGAAATAAATCCATTCAGTTCAGAGAACATAAAATGGACAAATTGTTGTAAAAACAATTTATGTACGCTGTTATAGGAGCTCAATCGGCAGGCTGTCGATTTAACAAAAAACCACAATACCGGTACTCTGGTTGCCACGCATACGACACTTCTGCACTGAATATCGTGCTCGGAATGCACTTTAATTTCGACGACACGTATTACGTCCATCAGGAGCGAGAAACATATTTCAATAAGGTTGAACCTGATGAAATCACAGAGGAGTATCTGATGACCGCCAGACAGAACAATGCTACCGAATCGAACTTAAAAAACTTCATATCAACTGAACGCTAATTCCTGTACGATCTCAATTCATTTTGGGTCGAGAATCAAGTGATACGTCGAACAAGCACAAGCTAATATAAGGGTACATAATAAGTTGAAAGAACTAAAAAACAAATAAAGACTTAAGCTTAAATAAACTATCAGTACTTACTACCTGCAAGAAATAAAAACATTTTTCTCTGAAACGGTGTTTCATAGATTAGAGTACGGTCTTATTACAAGCTTCATTTATAATACTCTAATTCGTTGGACACTGCTCATTCATGAAATATAGTAAAATTACAAATCATTTTTTAGCTCGGCACTATTATATTTTAATATTTCAGTTTTCATTTGTACGATGTTTTTCAATACTCCTGCCGTGCATTCTGATTATAAAAATTGGTAACATTCGTTGAGCCAATTCGTGCAGTCGAGATTTAAGAAAAATTATTTGAACGAGGAGGCATTCTTGTCAAAATTTTTTAAATAATTATAAGCGATGCTATAATTTGTTATCGGCTGCACGGGTGACCTAAGAGAAGAGGGACGTTCGGACGGAGTATTATTTTTATAATGTTCGAACGCTCGAGCGTGATCTATTTTCGTTGCGAAAATTGTCTATGGTGAATCAACTAAACCACTGTCGAGTCTTGGTTGTGTAGCGTGACCAGAAGTCGCTTAACCGAGGGTGTTCCTTCCGGCTGAAGGCGACACCCTCGCAAATATCAAAATCTGCGCGCGAATCGTGCGGCGAAACAGCTCCGTGGCAACATTGAGCGAATAACTCACTAAATCGCAAAGCGAAACCAATTAAACGTCGCCGTTTAAGAGGGGATTCGTCATTGTTTGTGAGCGAAAAGTGCAACATCGCGTGGATGATGGACGAATGCGCATCCACGAGTTCTATCCGAACTCTTCGGAGCTAACTGGAAAACGCGATCCGCAAGCCAACGATATGTAACGTGCACCCTAGAAAAATTCGACACACTTTTGTCTGATTATTAATCCACATCGTATATTACTGAGTCAAGGTTAAGAGCACTTGACACAATGGTTGACAGCGACGCTGACAGATGGTACGATTGGAAACGAGATAACTTTAATAAAATGTTAAATGGAGGGAACGTAGACGCCTCGAGTGATATGCGCCTGGCTGCATCCGATCGGTCGAATCCGTTGACTTTCAACGACAGTCAGAAAGATATCAGCAACGGTCTGATCCCTTCGAGCTCTAGATCCGGCGCGGAAGTTCGATTCATTAATCCAGCGATTTACGCCGAGACCTTGAACGACGAAGACGAGGAACGCGAGATTCAGATTCGCGTGAAGGTCAGCTCCAAAAATTATGGGGCCACGATGGAAGGTAATTGCGGCGATTCTTCGGAAATAAGCGACATAATGTCCACGTTGTCCATCAAGAATGATTTAGCGACCTCGTTCGAAGACCACGTCGGCGACCAAATTTCAGCCCAGGACACGTATCGTTGTTACTCGCTAAATTCGCCGGTTGCCTCCTTGGAGAACGGATCGTTGCGATCAAAGTCTGTCGTTTTGTGCAGACCCTCCAACAAGGTTGAAAGAAGGTGCAGGATTGTTGGCAGAGCGGACGGAAATGATGAACTTTGCTCCGCTAGATTACTCGACCCGGAAGTGCAGAGGTACTCGGTGAATTTGTGTGCGAATATTCGCGATTGTTTGTTGTCTTGAGTATTTTTTCATTAATCCGACGGCCGAATCAATTTATCTTTTGCGCAGCAGTATTGGGTAGCTAAATAGATAGTTGGCTAAGCTACATACTTTTAACCAAACTTCTAGCTAAAACCAGCGGTTTCATCTCATTGTTAGTCGAGTTGCTTCAATGATCTTTAAACAATACTAGGTCATTAATTAATTGGTGTTAATTTATTGCGAAAATGATGTGTTGAATAAAATGAAGCTAAAGAGAACAGAGTATAGCATGTTTCGTTATTCAAACCCTGACGCATAGGTACACTCTAAACGGACATCGTGTCGTGCAAGTTTCTACAGCCTCGTTGACCAGCATCAGTATCTTGGAGGAAAGGTCGACAAACGATGACCTCTTGAAGAAGATCCCCTATAGCGAATGGATGCGGAGGAAGCAGAAGGCGGAGCGTCAAAAGAAAGAGAAAGAGGACGAAGTCGAGAGGAAAAAGCAAATGGAGATAGATCAGCTAGCTCGCAAGAAGGAAGAAAGAGAATCTCGTGAACGCGAGAATTTTCTGAAGTGGACCGAGAGGAAGAGGAAAGAAGAAGAGAGGAAGAAGCAGATGGTAGCGAAGGAGATGGATATGCAAAAGAAATTGAAACAGTTCGAGGATAAAAGTGTTGTGATGAAGACTCTGTGTCTTCGGCAGTGGGAGCATAAGAAGAAGGAAGAGGAGAAAGGTATAGAAGCCAATATAGTATTGTTTTAGTTAAATTGATGTGTCCGATGTTCGCATAGCTCGTCAGAAGAGAGAGGCGATGAAACAAAAGCAGATTGATGAGGAAAAGAAGAAGAGGTTAGACGAGAGCACAAAGGCTTATGAATTGTGGCGGAAGAACGCGTGGAACAAGCCTAAACCTGCTACGCAGGGACTTTTGCGTTAGTTTCGCTGCTTTACTTCATATTCTGACTATTCTACTATCGAGAACTACTATATCAATGAAAGTGACTGAACACAGATGGAGGGATCGTTGCTTATATTTTTTATTAAATTAGCTCTATGTTCTTCTCTTCTTCTAGTGGGATTTCAAGGTAACCGATCAGCTTTTACCTTTTAAAAAGCAGTAAAGTCTTTGGGATCATGATTGATCATTGCTGAAGCTTAAGGGGTCTTCCCAGTTAGAAGAATTGTAAAAATTGTCTGCATTTGCTTTTACAGTTTCTTCTTTCATAGACTATAATATTTAAAAAATTTCTATGACACGTGCATTGCATTTGCAGAACTTTTCTCTGGCAAATGTTCAAATACTTTCGTGAGTGAATGAATAGGTTTGGTCTGAAAGAAAATTTAGAAAATGATTTTAACCAACCAGCTCATCAGAAGGCGAAGCCATCGTACGTGAACCCGACGCCTTGGCAGGGAATCGTCGACGACGCTGAAGAGGACGATGCGTGTAGATCGAACGGCAGGAGAACTTATAACCAGCCAGCAAAGATGAACAGTAAAAAGAGTACTACGCATTACCAATGATGCGCGGATGTTAAGGGAAGAGAAATGAGACTTCAAGGACTCGAAGACCAGTCACGTTTGTCCGATCGATCGACGCCGGGGCAAGGTAGAATCCCGGAAAAATGGCGACACATTGGCGAACGATTAAATGTTCCGTTTACGGATTGCAGACTCATGTATCGTGGCTGTGTCTTGGGGGTCAGAACGATCCTTGCACGGGTTGCGTCATTAGTATAATGTTCAGCCTCTCCGACTGTAGTAGATGTCCTGATAAATAATCTTATTTCGTAGCAGATATACTTTGTACGCTTTACAACCTTCGCCTCACTCTCCTTTTTTTTCTCTTTCGCCGTGAATCAACGAGCACTCAATATACAAAGATAATGATCGAGGATCTACGATCATTAACGAGTTAAAAGACTAGAAAGGCAAGGATAGCAAACGCGAAGCTGACTATTCGAAGAATCGAGTGTACGCAGGAAACTAGTACCCTTTTCTTTTCTTTTTTGTTTGTTTATTTATTATTTCTATATCGCTAACACTGTATTATATATATACATTATGCGACGTGGATACGTTATACAAAACCATCGTCTCTTTATTTTACTTATTTTTTTTTTTCGTTTTTTACATGGGGTAGCGGAGAGTAGTTTCTAACCGTTTGTTTGTATGCCAGACGTATTTTGAGAAACGACATCCGATGATATAGTCATAATACAGATAATAAAGTGGCACACTGTCGTATTACGTCTGTTTCTCAATGTATGTCGATCTAGAATATTCATTCGATTGGGACTGTATGTTTAAACAATATGACCGACAAGCGAGTTAGCATTTCGGTCGCATTCTACTTGACCAGACTTTCCTCTTCTTCTTGAAGCCTTTCGATTTCGGACTTGTTCATGAAGTAGTAGGAAGGTTGCCGCGATTTCTGGAACGTAAATTATAGTGGTTATTTAAAGAATTGTTTCATAGATTAAAGAAACCGATCAAATTAGCTACCAGATCTTTGACGATGCGTTTTGCACCCGACTTGGTCAGAATGTTGCTCAACTGTTCGACTGTTTCCAGGCCCATCGCGTAATGCAAGGCTGTTCTCTCCAACTGAAATGCGGATAATTTTTCCTTTAAAATGCACTGAGTTTATAATAAACGATATCAAATTTTGTCATAAAACGTGTGATCTTTATTGACTACGTGCAAAAGAAAAAAAGAATTGTGTGTGTACTAATGTTTAACGCGAAAAGTGGGTGCAAAAGAAAAGAAAAAGATTTCAAGCGGAGATGGAGCTTATTAATAGTATTGTAAGTATGTATTTTATTATAACATGAAATCTATGGTACTTACGTTATCTCCGATTCGTAGGGTTTCTGGATAAGTTTTGGCAATGAATTCGACCAGTTCCTCGTTCTCGCGAAGAACAGCAATATGAAGGGCGCATCTGCTCATTGGATTCTTCCCCATTGCTAACAGTTTTCCGGCCCCGTTATTTTTATGCAGTAATTCTCTCACTCTCTCAATATTGCCTGTTCGAATTTCGTGATGCACGTCTTCGCGTTGCGTCTACAAACAACATATTGTTAAACTTGTTTAATTGAAAATTCTCATTGAAAAATTTTGTGCATAATACTTTTATTGAAGCTCTTGTATCTTACCACGTAATTTGGTATGGACTGCAAAAATTGCACTGTTGCATCTTGTCCTCGTTCAGCTGCAATGTCCACTATATTCACACCTGCGTCTTCAACATCCAAAATATGGTCGTATCCTTCCAATAACAGCTCCACCAATTTTTCTGTCTCGCCTAAAAATAACAGTAGCAATAAAAACAAACGAAACAAGAACATTGAATTTACTGTTGCTACGAGAAATTGATCAAAGCAAAATCCTCATCCGTGAACCATAAGTTTGTATGAATTGTGACCAAACAATCGTCGGTAGGTAGTGTTAACTAATTTCTAATTTCTCACCTCTCGCTGCCAAGAAAGCCACATAACGGTCAATTTCGTCAACATTCTCACGAATATTTGCCAATTCAGCAACGTCTCTAGCAGTTCTGTACAGTTCGTCTCTGAATCCAATATTGACTTGGCTTTCCTGAAGAAGATGGAACAAGCCATCCTTCGAATAAGAGCGAATGGCAGCGAAATGAACTACGCTCTGTCCGTGTTCATCCTGGAGGAAGATAACAATTTTCAATAATAATTCTTTTCATTCAATGATTCCTTTAATCGTTCATGGTAAAAGTACTCTGTTAGGGTTGCTGAAAGCTGATTCTGGCACATCGGAGCCTGGACTCTGTGGATAACCAGCATCGTCATCGGGGTTTTCATTTTCTCCATCGTCTACGTGCCCTTCTTCGCGATCGGGGATGATTAAAACATTAGGTTCCTGCATAATTATTGAGACAAAATTCATTAAAATTCTGATAAACTACCACTGGAAATAAACTTGTATTTCTTCGTTTAATAATTTCCAAAAGTCGACAATAGATTTCATAAAATTATTCGAATAGGTTAGCACGAATAATTAAAATTTCATTTTTAATAAAAATTTTTATGGATAATATAGAATTACATTAAATTTTAATTATTTATTTAGTGAAATTTAAAATTAAGGGATTTTTCACTTTTATTCTTAAAATAAATAAAATGTATATTAAAGAGAAAGACAACAATTTTTCTCAACGTATATATATTACCTGTTCTTGTGGAGTGTCCTTGCTCTTATTAGCAAAATTGTATAAATACGTCGCTAGATAAGTGACTGGATCTTTCGGCCTCGCATTAGCAACTTCCGTTAATCCTTTCAGTAATGGATCGCCAAGAGCTATTAACACAATCAATGCAAAACATCGTCATTCTCTCAGTCCGTTTAAAAAGCTGAATTTCAAAATCTTTATTTTACGTACATGACGCCAAATACCGACCTTCCTCTTCTCTAAATATCGGTATCTCGAGCTGCTGGTCCTCTGGAAACAATAAAATTTATACTAAACCAAATTCATACTGATTTATACAATCAGTAACAACTTGTACGTCATACTTCAATTCATTAATTTGATTAATATCCACTCGAATTCCGATATTAAAGCATTTCAGTGATTCTTAGCTGTCGACATGGAAGCATATTCAACAATAAACAAAATCAAACGAACTTAAAACGCATGCAGAAGGAGACAGTGCAAACTTTCCCATTCTGAAAACAGTGTACACACACACATGAGATGCTTCACTCGACACAAGATGATACAAAATTTGTACGAGCACATATACACACGCCGATGTGACATGTTAACAAATCGGTTTTTAAAAGGGTACACGAGACACACATTAAACAATTCTTTTTCCATTTATATATTATACGCTATCCTGTAACTGATGATCGAAACCGAAAGATCATGATGCTGTATGATTAAAAAATATACAAACACACAACGATAAACTTTATCATGGAAAGTGGCCTTCATTTTCCCTGAGGAACGATTTCTTCAAAAATGGAGAACATCTCCAATTATAATCTTCTTACATTTGATTTCTTCTTTCTAATTCGAATTATGTTTCTTATATTTTCGTAGACAACATCATCAGTTACAGAACAGCCCGTACACGTAGAAGGAAGTACACAAGATAGTCATCGGTAAAAATATTCATTGTAAGATTTGGTACATGGAGTTGGAAAGACATGTGCTACGCTATCTCTTTTTCTGTGAACATCGAACTCGTGCGTGACACATGAAGAAGCTCTGATAGGAACTCTCTGCCGAAGCTTAGCGACAGTGGAACAATCAATTTGAAACGGACTCTGTCCCCGGATGCGTACATACAATCAATTCACGTAAGCGGTATATGGTGTCGTTGACGAATTGTTCGTGGACCAATAATGCTCACTTTTTTTTACTAACCTAATTAATAATCCGGCGTTCCACTCAGACGTTATAATTCGGATTCGACTACATCGTGACACTATGCACGAGAAATAGAGAGAGAGAGTAACGTTCGCGCACATCTTTCCAACGCCTCCTCCCCCCAATCATGTTTTGGCTAATGATCTAGGTCAATTGGCAGTCAAACGTATGTATATTGGCTCAAGAATTATCACAGACGGTTCTCTCGCGTAAGCGTATTATACCAATATCAAAAAAGAAAATATATATCGTATTAAAAAACGTTCGTTTCCCCCCTTCTCGATGATCATTAACGATCCAGTCAATTATGAAAACGTTTCGCGCTGCTGCGTTTCCGAAATATTCCCGCGAGTAGATTCGCGATTTTCATCGAGTTGTTTATCGACACCTCCTTCTCCAACGCCAGGATATTCGACACGGCCCTGGAGAAGTCCTGGAGTGTCTGGATCTCCGTGATGCTCAGGGACTGCTGGTTAATCACCTTGACAGTGTCGTGCCTCGGTGTCTCCCGAACACTAAGTCCTCGCACCACGCACAAATGCTTCAGGTTATCGTACTCTTTCGACAGCTCCGGGAATTTTATGATCATAGCGAACCTCAGAGTGTTCCCTACAGCGTATGGTCTCGAGCTGAGGAACCCCAACTTTCTGTCTGTTCGAAACGTCAGAGCCTCTTCCAGTATCACCATAATCTTCGCTAGCCTCACATAGGCTCTTCCTATAAGACCTGGTCTGTTATCCCCGGTTCGACAGATGATCCTCAAATGATCCTGCACGTTCACCCAGGCAGCTAAATCACCCGCCGAAGCTACGTAAACTCCTCTGCCGTAAGGCCAATGTCTGCCATGTAATCGTTTCTCGTCGTGTAAATTGAAATCGGTAATTGGTAGCAATAATCCAGCGGCTGCTAATTGGGCTCTAATGGGGCTGGGTTGGTCCAGGATTTCGTTCAGAGTGAAATAGGTTCCTGGTTCGTCTTCGCTGCTGCCTTCAGCCATAATCCCCGAGATGTCCGGACTCATTAGTTCAGACGTAATCACGCGTTCTACGTCTTCTAATTGATTCACGGTTAGAGTCAATGGGAATTGGTACTTTTCCAAGTTCCTGCAGCACTCTATCGTCGCAGCCTGTATGTACTTTGCCTGGACATCAAGATCATAGGTCTCTATCGCGGCTATAGTTGCATCGTCGATGTTGTCTATCGTCTCTACGCTATCGTCGTCATCTGACAGGAAGAATCTCGGTAAAGGATGATCAGGTAGTTCGCCACTCGCTGTTACGCAGTGGATGTCTCTGATCAGAGGGTCGAAGAACTCCGTGAAGACGGTGTAGCTCTCGAAGTCCGGCGCCACGACGGAGATAGCGTCGTTGTCTTCGGAGATGGTGCTGGCAGTCGAGTACGAGGTACTCACAATGCTGCTGCCGTTCGAGGTGCCATGCTTCTTTAAAGCGGGCCAGATCACATCAAACAGGTTGTGGTCCATGCGAGTCACACGGTGCTTGATACGATCGAACACGGGCCGTTTCAGGCAACGGTTGATCAGTGTACCAGAGTTCCCCGCTGATTTCAGACCAGGATAGTACTTGCTGCCTGCCAGCAATCGGAAACACCTCTCCAGGGTAGCTATGGTCTCCGGCTCGCTTATGTCCCGGCGAGCTGACACCGTGTCCCCTCCGGAAACTGTTCGCCTCGAGCATCAGGACCACGGGATGTCCGGAAGCGAGACAATCAGCGAAACGTGAAAGGCCGAGGATTTGTTAATCAGGTTTTTATGGCGTTGATGATGCTGATCGGGACTGATCAGGGTGGTTCAACGATTCGTTACGGGGCGTGGGAGCCTAGTGACATTTTGGGTCTAACGGTGTCTCAGTTTAGCTCTGAAGCGTTGTTGGTACTTTCTTAGGGCTGTTAGGCACAGAATGTGCATAATTGGAAAGCTGATCGTAAAGCGTTTCATTTTCTGGCAGTAGATGATTCCACTGGCAATAGTTTGATAACTTGAATCACTTCTTTGGCAAGTAATAAATGTGATCTACGGTTCAATTGTAAATGTTTTAAATCAAAGGTGACCACTTCTGCACTGTTTGCACAGACACGATGGTAAAAGTATAAAAAGTCATGAATACTCGACGACGACCACATAATAGTTTGCAGTCGATGTAAAGTGATCCGATGAAGTGGGGATGGCAGCTATACAATTCTATGTGCATGCGAATACGCTCTCAGTTTACAAGGTGTCAGCTCGTCACTTTTGATGCGAGTGATGATATATTTCGTGTGTTCTCAAGTTGTCTAACATTTCTGGAAACGACACCTTTAGTTCAAACTGTCACCAAACTCTTGTCAACATCTAGTTTTGATAAAACGTGCGTCAGTGTATGAAGAATTTGTGGATCTTAAGAAATGACAAGGTAGCACAAACTCTTCACAGTTGCTAAATGTTTGCAATGTTCTTAAAAAAATTGACATATCTATCATAACTATTTTCATACATTTCTGTTTGTATACTCGTTTGAAGAGTGAGCTATAATGCGATGTTATTCCGTGACTATGTGGCAATGTCACATCAGGATCAAAGTGAAGAAGCAACGTGATTGTACTAGAAATATCATTTGAATTTGAGTACATGTTTTCAAAAGAAAGTAATGCAGTGATTGTCTCGATAGTGCTCTGAACGATCGTCGCACAGTTTAATCTGATGTGATCGATGGTGCTCGCAGGTGTCACGTTTGAATGAGGTACCTTTGTCAGTCAACATTTCGTCGGCGAGACTCTCGTCCGCTCCAAAAGCGCGGAGCAATGATTTATGCGAGAATTCTGATTGATCTTGCTTGTAATAGTCAGCCTTTTGTCCGAACTATGCGAGCACAAAGAATAAATTCGCAAACATTGGCACAGGGTTCAACAATATTTCCTATTTCACCCTTTAAGGTTCCCGAACATACATTTCAACATTTAATACTTGGAGTTTCATCCTTTAAGTTTAGATCTTCGTTATAAAATTAGGACTTGATCAAAAAACCTTAAAGGGTTAACATAGTGATAATTAGATTGTTAATGTGAAAAAATTGAATAGGATAAAGTGTGAGTTGTTAGAAACTGGAGGGTGGTAAATGTTCAATTTAAATCTTTTTAATTTGCATTTTGGATGATTGAAATCGTTCATCGATGGTGTCTTGTGTCACAGATAATTGAGTATTGGAAATATTGTACTCACACTGTCTTGGATCTGAGGATTGGCACCTAAGTGAAGCAGAAGGTTGTAGTAATGGCCGTTGTCTGCGAGCGTTGCCGCATAGTGTAAGGGTGTTCGGCCATCCAGATCGATCGCGTTTGTGGTTTCTGGAAACCTGCCTGCCAGATACCTGAAGGAAACGTGAAACATTAATAGAATAAACGTGAATCGATGGAACTTGATCGGAACTTGTCAAGGTAACGCGGTTTCCCCCGGAACGTTCGCGCTTGCTAGCTCTATTAAAAGAAACTTATAACACTAACGGGCGAAGGTAGAATATAAATTTCCCATGAATGGCGAAATCCAATACTGAATGACCAATCCAGAGAGAAGAATCTAAAAAAGATTGTCCCTCTAACAAACAACTGCATATCATGATTAATAAAATTATATTATTAAAAATTACGTTTGCACTTCTTAAGTCTTTATACGTCTGTCCATTGTTACAGCATTTATTTTAGATTCAGTGGAAAACAGTTTTCATAGGTGATACTTGTAATTTGATTTTGATACCTAATGATAGTAGTGTTTCCGAAAACAGCAGCAACGTGAAGCGGCGTGGAACCTCGCGGAGACGAGCCATCTCTTGCAACTGCAAACTTGCGACGATCCAATGCACTTTGTAGATCCCTCAGATTCCCTTCTCTTGCCGCCATGTGCACTGCGTGAATTTTTCCCTGAAAGAATCAGAAGATCTCTGACATTTCATTTTTATTTACGGAATGAATTCGTATAGAATTGTCCTTCTTCAAAGTACATAAATAATTTGCAAACAACGTTACACTTTAACGAAATAGGTCCGACAGACGGACAGATAGATAATCTATCTGAATTATTCATAGAATTTCATAATATATGAACCACGATATATATTTCAAACGTAATGATACAAATGTCCATGATAGTTCATTTTACACACGCTAACTTTAATAAGAAACAAAGGTTGTGGAAACCAGTGAAACAAATACGACAACTTGACAACAACCAGTCGTCCCTGAATTACTCGAAACCATTCGAATCAACCATTATAATCTATTAAGCGCATAGTCCTTCCAATCATGAATAACGGAAATTCTTGTTCACTCAGTATGGCGTAAAAACTGAAAGCCACGAGTCATAGCTATGCATATAGATCATTCAATAATCACCGCGTCGTCGGTAAAAATAGTAATTTGCCTCCGATTTGCATGCTAAAACGGATTGCGATGCTCAGTCAAAGGTGAAGGTAGAAAGAAAGATATTTTTACGAGACGAATAATGGGAAATACCATGTAGGAAGGAACTCGATCAATGAAAGCCTGGAGTTCAGGGTTCCCGGAGTGTCGTCCGACCAGTCTTCTGCCGTCCCCGTTGAGCACCAACGTTGCTAATTGCTCCATGTTGCCGTTCTCCAGCAGCTTCTCGATTTCCGGGTCCGCCGACATGCTTGCGTCGTTCAGCTCTGTCTCCGGAAGCTCCTCGTGTTCTCCAGCGATCACCTGCCGATCATGTACAGGTGGAAAACCATGCGCACGTGCCGATCAATAGTGAAAATACTAATCGCACGTGGGAATCTACTAAATCGATCGCCCGGTGTCGTCTCTGTGTCTCTACATTGCGTGCCGATGCGTGCACACGATCGATCGTGCCACGTGACGGATCTAACGAGTTTCTCTAACTGGTTCGAGAATCTCATGTTTGACGTCTGGCAATTTAATTTGATTTTCGTCGACGACCACGCGCAAACGACAAAGTTATTGTACCTTGTGCAAACGAATTTTCGCGCTGCAAAATGTTCCGCGGTTGGTCATGCCGCGTCGAATTTAAACTGTTTCTGTAAACTTGTACGTCGAGAGAATACGTTGGCGAAAGAAACGCGGAGAAGAATGTGTATAGAATAATGTTGAATGTGTGGTTACTTTACAAAGAAATTGTTGTAGAAAGAAAAAACGAAAGAATGAGCGTAACCTTTCGAAAATTCGAATGCGAATTCATGGGACTGTTCAAAAGTCACATAAAAGAGGTCTCTTCTGTTCAGTCATTTATTTATTGATATATTTGTGCGTCACAAAGAACATACTGCATAATATTTCTTAAGTTCACAACGACATCCTGACACTCTTGTTACCACTGTCGATCACTCATCGGACTAGAATCGTTGGTCAGTTTGTTGAGTTTCCTACTACTTTCACAGTTTCGTTAAGAAGGAACAGCAATACTCTAACAATTGGTTTTCATTATTCAATAAAATAAAATACTTGAATCCTTGAACGTTCAAAATAATTTCCTGTGAATAGAACTGAACTGGTCGAATAAAAGCTTATATTTAAAAAATACTTAATATGCGTCAAATAAATTAAAAATTATAATATATTGTCTGTCAAACGTTTTTAGATGTCAAGAAATTAAAAAGTTAAAAGTTTAGGTGTGTTATCCCACTTTGAAGAGTCGAATAATTTCAGAAAATTCACTGTTGCTGTTACAGTTGTGTTCCCTCTTAACTTACATACACTGACAACATAACGTACCTATTTGCTTCACAGTTCGCGTTTCCCTGTATTTGTAAGTGTGCGTGCCAGCAGATTAGGTTCCTAAAACTGGACTCGTTTTAAGTGTTATGACGACTGTACCTGGTCTTCGTCGTTTGCTGGATCGTCGACCCCAGAATCACCGGTGCTCGGCTCGTTTCTCTCTTCTTGTTCCTTATTCTCGTCTTCTTGTTCCACATCCTCTGGTTTTGCATCTTCATCATCCCCTTTGGTTTCCTCTTCTTCAGCTTCGGGTTCTGCATTTTCTTCTTCTTCTTCTTCTTCTTTTGCCTCTTCCGCTTCTTCAGCCGGTACACCTGTCACCACATCATCGTCCGAGGACTTTTCCTCTCCTTCCTCGGGATTCGCTGTTTCTTCTTCTGGTTGTTCTTCGTTGTTCTCTTCAGCCTCTACCTCGTTTGCTTCTTCGGCTTCTTCGGCTTCTTCTGTAGCCTCTGCATCTTCCGCAGCCTCTACAGCCTCTGCATCTTCTGCAGCCTCTGCGTTTTCTGCGTCTTCTGCAGCCTCTGCATTTTCTGCGTCTTCTGCAGCCTCTACAGTTTCTGCATCTTCTGCAGCCTCCTCTGCTTTCTCTGCATCTTCTTCAGCGTCAGCTTCTTCTGCGTTCCCGGAATCTTCCTGGTCTTTTTGCTCGCCTTCTGCTCGCTTTATCTGTTCCAAAACGATTCGTTAATTTTGTATTGCAAAATACATTTTAGTTTGCGAGCCTTTCAACGAAATCCGTGTATGTTATTCGACAAAGATTCCTACATGTTTTCCGTCACTCTTCTTGTTCATGTGTTATTTTTAACGAAAAACTGATCATTTTACAATATTCCGATACAAGAAAATATTTTTAGCATTTTATAAAGCTATCGCAGAGGCTTAATTCTTACTTAAAATGTTTAATGTAAGTAATTCGACAATACCTGTTCCATAGATCTACTGTATTTCTTCGACGCAGAGTCAGCGCTGCCAAAAGCACTATCAATGTCTGCACTAGCTGCCTTTTTCATTCCTCTGGGAAGTTCGGCTTCCAAAATCCTCCAATCCCAGTGTTTAGGGTACGAAACCCCGGAAACACGAGGCGCTTCCGGTATAACTGTTAAGAGCCCCTGATCTATGTCCGAAGGTCGGTTCTTGTAGAAAGCAGCAGCCTTTGATCTCTGATTGAAAAAGATATTAATTAATAAAATCCCACGATCGACAAAACAGGTGTCAAAAATAGAAATATTAAAATTAGAAACAGCAAAAATCATATTACAGTATATATACATCACTTACATTGTCTAATTTGCTTTCGTCAGACCCATATTCTGTTAACAAATTGTACAACTCGTCGTCTTTTACCGAAGCTGCATAATGCAATGCTGTCTTGCCGTCGTTATCCTGTGCTTCCACGACTGAAGGATACGTCGACAGGATTTCTCGCGTCATTTCTGTAAGACCCAATCCAGCAGCCTGTTGTGTCGATAACATTTGATTAATTCATATTGATTTAACAATATTTAAAGCAATTTTTGACGTCGTAATCTTCAGATTCGTACCTTATGCAGGATATTTAAACCATTCGAGTCCTTGCTACAAAGGACGATGGACGAAGTGGAGTCTACTTTCTTCCTGAGATCCTCCAAATCGTTATTCACTGCTGCTGTATGAATTTCTTTTACTGTGCCCTATGGAAGAACAATACCGAAATTCTTTTATTTGTTCAGGTTCGTCTTCGAAAGGGATAAGCAAATATTTAAATATTCGGATAATAATATAGTTATTACTAACGTGCTGATTTCTTAAAAAATTAAAACAGTCTTTAAGGAGTGATATAAAATTTAGAGGAAAGTACAAACCATGATAAAGGGTACAGCTTCCAGAAACCTTTTCACGCGTGGGTTGTTGCTGGTCTCCCTGCGCAATTTGTTTCCATGTCCTTCCCATAAAACCTGTTGTAGTTTGCCGATATCTCGGTTGTGGATCCATATTCTAATATTAGAAGGCTTCACGTCCAGGGCTGTAACAGAAACATTTTCCTTCGAATTAATATCTATTACAACGATTCTGCACGAATCAATGTCCTTCTGTGTTCCTTCTATGTTATTTTAATAAAAGTTAGGAGCTTGAAAGTATGACGAGGCACAGAGTCATTACGATTTAACCGAATCAAACGTCTATATAATTCGACTCATAAATTAAATATAAAGATGTGGCCTCCATGTCTTGCGGTATGATTGGTTCTGTTAAGAATTTACCAGCGGCTGGATTTGCAACCGTACATCGCGTGTTAAAGCAATGCAATAAATATTTTAGATACTCGGAGGAATTCTCCGAGCAGTAAACATCGATTTCATACTGAATACTCCTATTGTTCCAGGGCTGGCAGAACGAAAACATATCGACCGGCTTGGAAAATCGATTTTTCGAAAACATCTCACCGGAAACGACAATCTAAAATCATGCAGTACAAAGAAACTCTCCAACGAACAAAAAAAATCAGGTAATTTTTAACTTATTTCCTAATACTACATATTATTATTATCAGGCTTGTATATTCAGATTTTATACATATATGTAAAACAATTATCCCCTCTCTGCCAGTGCGGCGAAAGCGCGGGGAATAGCGTGGTAGAGTGGGAACACAAGTCTTAATCTGACGACTCTGCTTACACCTCATGAAATATTACAATTTTTCATTCAGTCACGCTTAGGGGTGGTTTTCTCCCGCAAGAACATCGCCATTTCTGTTTAATCGAATATCAATCAAAACAGATTGACGTGATCCGATTTCACAGTGATGTTCACTGTAGGAAACACGCGGTTCGATCACATTGTCACGGCGTGGCTCAGTGACGAATTATTTACCGTAGGAAATATGCAGATATTGCACAAATAGCTGGTTTCGAGTCCCGGGGAATGTGCGAGTCGAAGTGGGTAACGTTTTATTTATTGCGCCGCGGATTGCGTGATCGACGGTGGATTAATAAATTTTTTAGAAGCAGGCCGGGTGCACGGACCTCGTCACATCACTGACACGTTTCGAACCAGCGCGGCGTTTACATCGTACCTTTCTTGGTAAATAGATCAATCAATGTAGGCGGAAATGCCGGTGTGCATTACAAGCGGCGAACACCGACTTCGTGCACCACGTAAAACGCCGTGTCGGCCGCTTATGACAATTTCATGCCACTTCGAGGTCTGTCAATTTAACGAAACTCCCAACTTTCAATAATTCGATGGCCGCTCGTGCGACTCAATGACGGCACACTTTTCATCGTGTCTGCTATTCTAAGACCAACGTACCGAGAAAGAGAACAGTCACGTTAGTCATTTCGTTAATCAACGTTGACCTAAACGTTTCCTGTCATTCAACCGCTCGTTACAACTGGAAATTATGTAATACAGTCTGCGTTTAAAAAAACACTTCTAAAGAGTGTTTATATATTTTTAAAACGTCCTTTTAGACATTCTTGCGAGGAATTCAATTCCGTGTAATTGTAACCTCTTTATCATAAAATAGTCATTGCAACAATTATTATGAGACATCATTTTTATACGATTACAAAATTTAGGAAACAGAAAAATATGTAGGAGCACTTAGTTTAACGTATTGATAAATCTACATTTAAGAAACAGAATTTTCTGCATCGAGCATCGATAAAACAATGAATCTACTTTTATTGCAATCGAAGGGATAGATTCGAAGAAGAATTTCTAACTACGTAGAACGATACGTGGTGTAACCATCATTGATTTACCAAGTAAACTTGTCTACAGCTTTGCTGGAATTCGCAATTTTCCTCGAATGACTAAGCATTCACCTATAAATTGTATACTGCGGAATATGCTATAAGAGCGCAGGTAGATCGTGCAAGAAAACGCAAATGTTTATGGCCAACAGAAAATTCCTATTTTCGTTGGAGAATTGCGATGTTCTGCTTTGACCATACCTAACCCAGACCATAAAGGCTGTGCTATTTTTGTGATGACGATCGGTAAGCTATAATCGTTTCCGATAATTTTCCTCAATTTCCTTGTACGAGAACGGAACCTAAACATGGAAGTGTTAGATCAACATTGAACCTAGTGACACGCGACGGTGGAAATGATTTTGCACGATTTGTTTATCACTTAATCTACTCATCCGAATTCTGTTGGAATCGTTACTCGAGTTACTTTATAAAATGAATAATATTAATCCACTACTTTTTAATTGTTTTCAGATGCAGAAAATATCCTTCAACATCTGACATATGTTTTCTTACAGTATATAAAATTGTTTAAACTTACAAGTATTTTATTATTTTCGTTGCACACTTTAGAGCATTTAGGAGAGCGATTAATTATACTTTTTAGTACATGCATTTTTTCGTATAAAAATTTGATTAGAGTAACTGCATTGTCCGGTACATGTACGACGCTAAGGATGTATGTTCATCAAAGTTCCTTGCGAGTTTTATTAAAGTTATCTTCTGAGCAAATTATAAGCGTAATTGGGTAACTTGTTCGAAGTGAACAAACGTGGAGATTTCTGGTACGACGTTCTATAGTTAAAAGGAGTTTGGAAAATTATAGTTTCCGAATGTTCCTTCATAATTCCTCAGTTGATCGGCCATCACATGACATCTTATCGATCGCCGGCAGTTTTCCTTGCCTTACAAACTTAAGTTCTTATTGATTTCGAGCGGTTATTACAGGTGGAATCCGTAGGGTATAAGTCAAGGAATCTACATTCCTGCGAGGTGGGGAATGAACGAAACGCAGCTTTCTGCAAGGTTGCCGGGAATCCATTTATCGGGTCGCCCCTAATCGATCCAACCATCCGATTAATATATGGCAGTGGTCGAGCTCGATTAAATCCGGATTCATTAATCGCATTCAGCTAAAGCGAAACAAAGTTAGACATCTTCGACCAGTTTCAAATTGTGACAATGTTTCATCCACTGGACTGCTGAATTATAAATCTCGGGGTGCCTATTCTTGGTATACTTGGCCTTATAAAAAGCAGTCGTGAAAGTTTTCAAGAACAGTCGACATTTCAAGATTTGAATGATAAGGTCGCAAATCATGAATTATTTTCTAATATAAATTGTTACAGAAATATCAACTTTCTGGTGGTCTACTATTGCTTGGGACCTCGCTGACACTCCTTGTCTGATCATATACAGTCCTTATCTCCTAGCACGGTTCTACTGCACAACAAAGTGGCTCTCAAATCTGAGAATGCCGTACATTATACTAAATATAAAATATAGAAAAATTAATTCTTCATTCTCATTGAAAGTTCGATATTATATTTCTTTCTCGATACGATGAATATGATGAATATAAAAATTCCCATAGCTCCTGAACAAAACGAAGATGACAGCCATTTCATAAATGAAATGAATAATTTTTGCGAGGCAACAAACGGCTTCTGTTAATTTTATTGACGAAACAGGGTAAAATTTGCTAATTCGTGATTAGTGATTTGGTACAAATAGGTGAAGATACTCACGCTCTTTGGCACTACTGGATTTTCGACGACGCATGCTCTCCGTGTCCGGTAGTTCTATCTCCGAGCTATTTTCCAGATAATAAGCTGCTGGATTGCCTTTTTTGTCGTTGATACTCGCGTCACAACCGGCTTCTACGAGGACATCCCAAATTGCTTCTGGATCCTTGCAAGCTGCACAGTAATGTAGTGCTGTTCTGCCTTCCTGAAGACATGATAGACAAGAATTAAAATACCATTACTAAAACGTTTCTTAGATTATTCACCTAATGAAAATAATCTATTCCTAAATTGTTCTGCTCTCTCGAATGAATAAAGGATCATTGAAGAACATTATAATCCAATAAACTAGCGGGATGGGAGGTGGACCGCCGGAAACAAAATTATCGTCCTCTAGTATCAAATCGTAAGAACCAACCCCTCTGAAACAATTTTCAATTCCCAAAATTAAACAATCCCGAATAAAAATAGTAGCATAGCTACTTGCCGCGATTTATTAAGTAACCTATACCAATACCTCACCGTCTGGGGTGTTCACAGGAGTGTCAAAAATTACGTCGGCCGTGGAATGAATGTTTCGATGTAACAGCCGAGTGAACGATATCGACGACAGTTGAATGGCGAATGTATAGGAGTCGAATCGAGATCGCGGGTGGGGGATAAAGGGTGAGAAGCACCCTTTAACGTATCCGAGGCGCTGCTATCTGCGTGCGTCCGGACACGAACTCGGATGACTGCAGGGAAGGAAGAACAGGTGGTTTACACTTTGTTATTAGCCTGGTCACGCGATGCGGGCTTAGGCGACCGTCGTCGTCGTCGGGAAAAATGGCTTTTCGATTATTCAGGAACCTTAGGGTATCTCGCGAGAAGCGCAAACGCCCTCGTCACGATATCCTCGTCATGGCTCCAACGATCGTGCGTTACGGAAGTAAGCGAAACTCTATTAACTGATCGCGATCGGTTTATTGTAACGTCTTTCTTTCTCCTATTTTTTCTCTTTCTCTTTCTCTGTTTTATAGGTTAATTGTGTCACGTGCAATGGGGTTAGCCGATCGCGTGGAGTTAAATGGAGACGCAGTTCGTTTAACTCTGCTGGCTTCGATCCGATCTGTCTGACCCGAAACCGCCTGTGACTGCTCGATCATTTCTTCTGTTTATACTGAATATTTTATGCATTACATTATATGCGCAATGTTAACTGCGAATTATTTGATATTTTTTCTGAATATTAAACGTTGATATTTCATTTTGGATGGTTCTATTAATTGTTACATTAAATGGTTCTTTAGATTAATGCACTTGTCGTAATAAGTGGCCTTTTTACATTAATACTTCTGTTATGTTAAATTGTCGCTTGTGATTTTACTTACATTACGTGTGTCGATTATGGTCAATGAAAATGCCTTCAGCAACTTTGTTCGTGTTACTACTTATCGCGATCACCGATATGATAAACACGTGGTCGATATATTGTAGAGGAAACTTTACTACGTATAATTTGTTCCTTACGTTGACGAATACGCGCAGTAATTAAACGACAATTACTAATGAAGATTAATTGTGCATTGTATTAGGTGGGTATTAGGTGCTGAATAAATTTTGAACAAAAAATGTCCACTGGATCATTTCGACGATTTATTTAAACAATTAAATTTAGAACTTGCCCTGTCTCTCTGCTGCACAGTGTCTGGATAATTCTGTACGAGCCACTCGAGGATGTCCTGTTGATCGTGGTAGACCGCTTTGTGGATCAAAGGTCTTCCAGCTGGATCTTTAGCGATTGTCAACTTCTTCTTTGGTTCCTCCGCGATGATCCTTTGCGTCTCTGTTAGGGAACCACGTGCAACCGCCCCGTGCACTTGAGAGATTTTTGTCTAGCCACAGAAACGTTTTTAATCGAATTAAAGAAAGTGCGAAATGCATTATCAATATTGTGACTTCATACTAACCAAGTAATTTGGGAGTCCTTTCAGGAAGACACGAGTTCTGAGATCCGGCGACTGTTCGCCTAACAGACGAGCCCCGCGTCCATCGAGTACAACATTCTCTAGCTTCTCAAATTCACCGCGTTGCAGCCACGATTTTATTAGTGTCGGGTTCATCTGCGCCTGTAAGGTGTCAAGCCGAACGAAGATTTAATTGGATTGAATTTTTTGAAACCACAAATACATCGACTCGTGGCGTAGAATAATAAATCAAGATGCAAATAAATTCTACAAACAATCGTATCTATTTACAATTTTAATGTGCAGGCGACGATTGATTTGAAATTCTCACGACTAGCGTGCACTCCGAAGCCGCAAAAAAGTGTCAACAGATTATGCGATCGCTTAAGGCACGCGTAATCGACAATGATTCATCGAGGCGATAGACCGATGCGATTTTACTGGGACTTCACTTTTCCTATTGCAAAAACAACCGGTGAATTCCCCAGGTTGTAGGTCACGTGTGAAGCCAAATGTAACACAAATAACGTCATACGCAGAAGGATACGTCCTCGTGCTTCATTTACGTCGCGAAATTCGTATGAGGAAGTAGACTGAAACAATTGGGCCATTTACAAGGAAATAGATAAATTTTTTCCTAAAATTTATCGAGTTCGATATTTATTTCAAGTGTCTTGCGAAGTAGTTTGCATACGCGATATACTGTCAACCGTTATGTTAACGCTTCGGTGTAAGCAATTTTGTAACGCACGTCAATAGTAATTTTTAAAGAATATTTACTGTTATCTACGAGAAAAAATGGTAGTCACCGAATCAATTTTTTATTTAATATTTATTTTTGACTTCCTCAAAAAATGTAAGATTTGGATTTAGCGTACACCGTTCATATTAATTTAACTTTATATAACGACATATATACTTCATTATTAATTGTAGCATTATACTAATGTATGCTAACGTTTAACAGTGTGTAGATAACATTTAAGGTTACTCGTGCTAGATTCTTTAATAAATATATAATATAAATATTCTTTTAAATATATACGTATATGCTATTCGGCAAAATCATTTAATTTTCCAATTCCACCTATCAAGAAATGCAAGAAAATTGGCATTACACGTAATTCACATCAGACACGACAGAACCGCCATCAAGATCAGTGTCCATATACTCAACGTTACAAGCGTTACACGTCGAGTGTTAAATAAAAAATGAGATCGATACACAGCGGATGCATGAATTTCGAAATCGTGGCAGTGATGGTCAAGCGTAAGTGCATGTAAAACTTCCAACAATGAAGAACACCATGATCATCGTGCGTCCGATCTTTTTTGACCGGTGGTTTCGCCGGTTGCAATTTTTCTGCCGAGGTGCAAAATTACCTGATCGGTTTTTGGTTCACGGTGCTGTTATCATAGCGATCTAGCGACTCGCGTGATACAATGGGGAGAACGCATCGCTGCGAAACAATACGTGGAACGAACAACGAACGAAACGCGGCGGTGTCTGTGTTGCGCGACGAGGAAGCGTCCCGCGTCGAATGAAGTCGATGCCGAGCGTCGCGACGCCACCTATGCTCTCTATTTTTTCCATAGACCTCGCACCGGGTCATCGGAACTGGACATCGGACAAGAATGAGGAAGCAAGTAACGGGAACCGTTCTTCCCCTGGGCCCGCGCAAACAAACATAATCGATCGCCAGTTCCAGAGACTGGAACGGGGAAGGGCGAGAGAAAAGATCAACGCGATCGATCGAAACCGAAGTCTCTAAAAGTTCAAACGCTCGCGACGATGTCCTTTGCACAATTTTTTCCACCGAATGAAATTATTGAGCAACGATAATCTTCGAAGATTCCCAGATTGTAAAGACTCCAGCCGTATCTGGTGTGATGCAACGAGCGTTACTTTTACTTGAGCTAGATTACTGTGAATCTAGATAGGTTTATCAGATCGATTATCATCGACGAGATTAAAATCTTCATCGTGAAATTGTTCCAACCTTCTACACGACTAGTCTTTCAGTCATAACATTCATGCAACTTTTTTTGCAGACAGATGATGCATATTTGTAGCCCCGTAAACAATAATTTGAAACTATACTTGTAAATAGGAACAGCATTTTCTTATTCGTAGAGTGAGGACACAAGCCTTAATGTGACAGCTCTGTTTACAAGGCCAGAGTGGCGCACAAAGATTAAACAATGATTGGAGAGGAATCATAGAAAGGCTATGGAAACATGGTGAATCCTTGAGTACGTCATCACTCGGACTGGATAACAAGCGCGAGGCCGGCCACGTGGACCTTCTCTTGGTGAACCCCCGTAGACCGGATTAATCGCGCAATGAAGAAATGGTTAATTGCATGTTAATAAGACTGCTTCATGAACACCGGCCGGGGAAGAATTTGCGCACAATTTAACCAAAGTCCGACGAGGATGTTTTTGCGAATTCGAGTAAAAATAAAATTTTATTAAGTACAATTTGTCCTATCTATTAACGAATATATTAATATATCTTTTGATAATTTTTATCTTCTCTAAAAATATATTAATATATATTTTTTTCCTGGTCAAATCTTCACAAAAATGGTACACCAAAAAATTAATCCTGCTGCGTAAACATTAGTATTGGCATCAAGGAAAGAGATTTGAAATGAGAAATAAAATAAAAATCCAGTTTCAAATATTTTAACCGAATAAACGTGAAAATTGTGATTTTGCGAGGCTAAAATAAATCGCATACAATACGAAAAGAATTATTTCCTCTTAAATGAGTAGGCACGTATCAGAACGATCGATCGAATAATTCTTTAAACACCAGGAAGCTGATATTACATTATGTGTTATGCAAGTAAAAAATAGTGTGCAGCTCTGACATAATAGAAAAATCACGGCTTCTCAGAAGTTGAATAATTGTTCGGATTGGTTTATATTGAAATATCTGGAGTATATTTAACGATGATGAATATCGAATAAACTTACTTTACAACGCCAATGTAAATGTTCAGCGCGCACGTACACTGACACGCGTCTCTGTGTATGTTGTCGACGAAGGGGAATCCTGAAGAGTATTTTCGGTTCTAGATGCCTGCAGGCGATTGCTTCGCTAGTCATTTACCTCTTTTACGTATTTAACCTGCCAACTTGTTGGCTGACATAGCAACCGCAAAAAATTACGTCGAATCAAAACAAATTATTTAGCTTAATAATAGTCTTAATTAGTTGAGGCTAAGTACAATTTTAAACACAACGTCTCCAGATACATATCTATGGGTTTCTATAATTATTTATTAGTAATCTAATTTTGATTACATCATCTTTTGCACTCACAACGATCTCTTTCAAACGATTTCATCGTTTAATCCATTCATCGATAATGAATATTGATGAACACGTCTCTAAAAGTATTTTAAAGAAAATTCCTACGACGATTTAACGACTAAGAAATATTCAATTAGTGGTTTTCAACGTCAATTATGAAAAGGATGAAGCTTATAATTAATGGACATGTACAATCATGTAACAGTCCGTCACATCATGTTCAAAATATTCATACTTCAACAATAATAGTCGCGAAGAATGTGTATAAGAGACTGGAAATTACTTCCGCCGGCTTTTACCATAAATCATGATTATCCTAAGCAAATATAACAATGAATTCGATTACTTAGACATCATAATTAGTTATTTACGCAATTGTGCACTGTACACGGTTGCCTTTTAAATTTTATTATTTATAATTTGTATTACATAAATCGACAACAGTGCAGCGCTCAAAATGAACCATACATTATAACCATTCACGTACACAGTCGCTGTCAGTCGTCAGCATTTCATTATTCACGAATACGATTATGAAAAAGCATGAATAAATTTGGCCCAAATAATTTGCGAAAGCTATTTACCATATAGTGCTTATAGTTTTAGGACAACTATCGCAGAGATCTACAAGAGCGCAGTGTTCAAAATTAATTAGCATTTCCTTTCAGGTGAAATTGGCTGATCCAAAAGCCTGATTAGACGCGTAATGGATCGCTAATAAATATTGCAGATGAACAAACCATTTTTAGATTCTTCACGTTACGTCGCCCTTATCGCAAGGCCCATGATCGCAGACCCGTTAATGGATTCCCCGCATTCTACAATTAATATCGGCGACTGTGACGAAAACGTTCACGGTGAAGCGGGAAAGGCTACGACTTTCGGTCGACTGAGGACGCGTACTTTTCCACGTGTCTCGGACACACACGTGGTTTCTATTATTCAGGTAGAGTATGGTACGGCCAGTCCTCACTGTGTTACGGTCGAAATGAAGGAGCTAATGAAATGTTACAATCAATGAATGACGAATTTAAGTACGCCTTGTTTGACTCGGGGAAACGCTGTGATTTTTCAATCAATACTACTCACAAACCTGTATAAATATTTCTTTCCGCTTGACCAGAACGTTTCGATTACTTTCCGCGAATTTTTCGCGCATGCAATTGCTTTCACGTTCGTGCTTATTAATTCAACCGAGAGTTTTGTTTACACTTTCGAACGAGTGCACCTGTTCGCATTCGCGACGAAAATGAGGAGACACACGGAACGAGAGAAAAACATGAAGAATTCTTTAAAAATGTAATGAATAGACTGCGGAAAATTTTAAAAATTGAAGATGTCAATATATGATTTTTCCTCTGTTAAAATCAATAAAGAAAGAAATAAAATTCAATTTAGTTTCTTTTCGTTGCAATGTATGCAGCCAATTTTTATTTTGCATAAAAGTAATGAAAGATGATGCATGTATATCTTAAATTGTTAAATACAAATACATTTACAGGATGGAGATATTAAGAATCATAAATTGATTGAAAACAGAAAATGGATGAAATATAAGTGACAATTTTTAATTATGCATATTGTAAAAACAATTCTTTTAATCTTCGTGTAACATTCGCGTGTTACAAACCGTGTTCAAACCTTTCATGAAAAGTATAATAAAGGTGATTTTGAATCATGATGTCCTACATTTGTCTTCGAAATGCTGATCGAATCATATAACAAGCTGAGCTCAGCAGTCTCGTTGCACCTAAGAAATTGCAACAGCAATTAGTATTTCGAAGTCCCTCAGTATTCAATACAGTGTTGAACTGCGAAGTGTTGGTACAGTGTCGATCGAGAAAATGGAGAAAAAGTTGATAATCGTGTCGCTAGTGGCATTCATCTCAACTTCCCTCGCAAGTGGTGAGATAATATCTGCCGTATCTCGTGGCTTCAATCTAATTCGAGTTTGATGTTCATTAATTTTAGAAAGAAGTCTGAACAGATCAGACCTGAATTGCAGCGGTCGTGTTCACGAAAATGTGACAATGACCGCCTATTTTCCTGATTTTAGCAGTGACGACGAGTTCGATCACGTGGACGTTAACATGAAGAAATTGAGAACTCTACAGGTTCGTCAACAATTTTAATAGAATTTCAATAGAATTGAGAGAATTCATTTTTCTTGATTTTTTTTCATATACGGAAAAAATGTTGAATTCCCTGAATTTTATTAGGCATCCAGCATTGAGCACGCCCAAAGCGATGAGTATTACTTATGGAGTGGCAGTACTTAGAGTAGTTGTTTCAGAATGAGATATGTTTAAAGAACGATCAATTTGGCCGCTTTAAGTACGCAAATTATGTAACATGAATATTACATGTGTGAATTATAGGATTTTCTTGACGGCCGCGCTGAGTTTGTGACAGTTTCTATGGATTTAGATTCAGGCATACCGTATGGGACAAAAGTATGCATACCTGAGCTAAATGCAAAATTTGAGCGCCAAATTCCCCTCCAGGTACAATTATCGATATTCGAAAAATGCTTGAATTCTGTCTTGAAATATCGAAACAATCCTCTATTTTCTAATAATTCATTTTACTAATTTTGACCACCAGGCCAGAGACACAACTCACTACAGCGACGGTAATGCAAAATCACCGGACTTTTCGCATATAGACATTTGTGTAAGAACTGAAGAGGACACTTACGATTATGCTGTGAACGGTGTCGTGACAATTTACGTATGAGTATATTTGAGAAACGAAAAATAATAATGTGTAGTGTTACGACAGAAAAGATACATTTATTAAATAAATATAGTAATACACGACAAGGATGCGTTTTCACGCGGTTGCTGACCAATGTGGCCACGTTTGGATCAATTCGTATAGTTTATCTCCTGGACAGGTTGTGCTCGCAGTTTGCCGATGACCCATCAATGTGTAATTATCTTTTATCTTTCCGATGGACACTCCGTACGCTATTAATTTCATAGTTGCATTAATCGCCGCTGCGTGTGGCTCCTGACCTGCAACAATTTTTATAACAATAATATTTTAGTAAAAATAAACTAAAAGTTTAGGGACATCAAGATCAGTTTAAATGGCTAGGACCACGTTAAAATGCTGTTCAATGCAAATTAACTAACATGTATTAGAGCTTACCGACAAAATTGCCAATTAGGCAGATTCCAATACTCTTTGAGTTGTAAGGTTTCGTATGGGCGCCATGCTTGCCCCATCCTCTTCCCTCGTACACGTTACCATCTCCTCCAACAACGAAATTATAGCCGATGTCTTCCCAGTCTTTCTCAACCATGTGATAATTCTGAAATTATGCACAACAATCCATAAATCATCATAAAAGTGGTCAGTCATCACTGTGAATGCCATTTCTTCTATGTTCAAAGTTATATACATATGAATACATTAAAAACTATTCAAGGATGCTGCTATGTCTCGTAAAAATAACTAACCGGTATCCAAAACGTCAGTGGATAAATATCATAAATGAATTTCTATTTAATTACTGTAATCATAATTTTTTAGTTTCTGTAAGGTGATTACCTGGAAGCTTCGTAATTTGGCTTGACAAATCGCTTGGGTCGTACAGGAATCGGTCGCACTATGATGGATTATTACATACGGTGGTGGGTCTACACGTAGATTTCTTATTGTTTCTTTGGATGCTGTGGCTCCCCATTGTGACCTCGTGATTATGTTTGGACGATCTACGCACAATACAATTCTGGACTGGTAAATAAAATATACGAGAAGTTTATTTACAATTAGCGATATACGACAATTTCCGTCACGACATCTGCACGCGTCAACTAAAATAATGATTTCCGTAGTGTCGTAGAGAGATTGAATCTTGTAGACAATTCATGGCCGACACAAATTATCTGCTTGAATGTGAACAATGTCACGGCACCGGTGTGACCAGTAACTATCAAGCTTTCGCGATGTGCTAGCTAATACTTTACCGATTCGGTCGCCTTTAATAACAAATTCGCGATATCACGAGTCTTTAAAAGTGAAACGGTATTAGAATTGTACTAAATATAAACATGAGTGAGACAAAGTGCCAATTTTAATTACAAATACAGCAGGTTCTCCACTCTAATATCTCTACAAACTTGCAGAATATCGAATAGAATGCTTAAATGGTGGAGGCAGAAGGTCGTCTCAATACTAATTACATGTTTGTACATATGTTTAAATGGCCATGACGCCTCCACGCAACAAAATTTTGAACACCTTCCGAATCCTAAATGAGAATACGACAATAATACAATGAAACAACAATAAAATGTAAATTTTAGTCAACGTGTTCTTAGGCTGTTTATTAACGAAGAACATCATTCACAATAAAATAGTACAGCGAGATGAACGTTGTATCAACAATTAAAATACAAGATAACATTAACGACTTGAAGTGCAATATTATATTAAAAATTAGAAAATTAGAAGTAGAAACAAATTCTTGCCAGGAGTTTCGTGTATTACGGCTCCAAACGTTACTTCGAGAGCCAGCGTGAGCAACACAACAATTGAACCGTTCATTTTCACCGATTATGTTAGACTGCCATTGAAACTGTTACGTAGCAGATATTTATAAGCGGCATCTAGCTACTTTGACACCGTGAACTTTGGTAATGGGAGCAATCAAATGTATTCAAGATATATTACTAGTATGTATACTATCACTTCGGTTTTCCCCGGACAACAGTATGATAAGAACCACCAACAAGACAGATTATGTTAGAGACAATATTTACGGTAGGCAACTCGTGCACAATAATCTTTTCATGCTCAAAAGATGCAGCTTTGAATATTATCCGAATATTCCCGGGATTCTCCGCGTCAGTTTGATTACGCGCTTCAATCACACGAGTGTCGATTTTCTTGATCACTTTTATTGATTAACTATTACGTAATACTTCTGTCAGCGTAATGTGCATTTACTGAAACTTATTTCAATTTATCTGACACATGATGAAATTTTGAACATTTATTAGTTACCCTTAGATTCGTATTTAAAAACCTCTGGCTGTAATGCAAGACAAATTTTTGTATTAACAATAATTTATTTATTTACGAAATATTTACAATAATATTACAGTAAATTCGTAAAATTTTGTGTTCGCTGGTTTATTTTCAGTATGTACGATTATTGTCGTCTCACATACTCGTGTATAATTATTTGTATTAGAAAGAAACAAGTTTCTCAGGAACATTAGTTACTATATCGATAATTACAAGCTAAGTTTAGCACAATTGTTGAAACACTCGTTTTAACTTATTCTCCTCTAATAACGATAAATAAATTGCAATCAACGTGAAACATTCATTCATTAATGTTCAAAAATACTGTAAAAGGTATTTCAACCACAGAAGTCTTCGTCATTTTTCGTCGTCATTCTTCAAAATTATGTTACATATGGATAAAGTATGAATAGCCGTTTAAAACCATACTGCCTCAAAATAGAACACTTTGAAAAAACGAAACGCACGCCATCTTGACGCTATCTGGTCATATGAAACGCATGAGATCGTAACGCTCCAAGGATATAAATGCAAATGTTTACTTATGCTGGCTATAAAGCGTTTGTATTTAACTAGATATTAACTAAGACTGGTTGGCAATTGTTCTAAGGGTATGATCATAGACATTAAGTGTTTTTAATTGTGTTCAAATTGGTTTCATTCGCAGGAACGGCAGTCGTCGCGTTTGTTGTTCCATATTTTGGTACAGGATTCTTGGTCCATCGTGGATTCGTTTGCACGTACGGGTACAATGCGTTACCAGGACATAGTGTGTCTCTGACTTGACGATGACCTATCACGTGGTAATTGTTGCTGATTTTACCCAGAGACACTCCATAATCGATGAGACCGCTCAGAGCCTTCAGTGCTGCTTCGTTCGGGAGGAAATCTATGCAAAAACATAAACATTTTTAACAATTCAGGGTAATTGAACAGTTAAATTTGTTCTGCATTGATTCTACATCCTCGAGTGTTTAATTCGATAAAAATCCGGAGAACTCATCACAAATCGATAATGTTTTTACACACCACTGAAATCGCCGATCATGCATATTCCAATGCTTTGGGAGTTGTAGCCGGGTGCATGAGCGCCGACATAATCCCATCCACGGCCCTCGTATGCATTCCCATCCTCGCCAATAAGAAAACTGTAGCCGATATCGAACCAGCCTCGATCGTCAAGATGGAGATCTTGATAATGCCTCACGATCGCGGAACACGTCTTTTGATTTTGACAGTATTTGGCGATTCCACCGTGATGGATCACGACGTAAGGTACTGGTGTGTCCATAAAAACACGCTCGACAGGTGGTCTGGCCTTCCATTCTTCTCTGGTTATTATTTTAACGTGGCCTGGAAACGACAGAATATCAAGTGACGTGAAGAGTTTAATACGATTAAATATATAAATTTTTCTTTCATAAGAAAATTCTTCTTAGTTCAATTTACGACTGGACTGCGAATGTTGTGCATTCAGGACAAGATTGAGCACGTCAAACGCAAGACAGTGAAAGGATTTAAATAATTTAAATTACTGTCGAAATAATTCTAATTTATTAAAAGTATTTGAAAATAGAAGCGGATATCTAGTTCGTATATCGTAGAAATAATGCAGCGTTTATTTTGCATCGAATTCCGCAATCTATTCGACAAGATTAGACGGACTACCGAAGGAGGAAGATTTATTAATTTTGCAAATCACTTACCTGCGTCGTTTTTGAAAGTCTCCCACCTGATGGGCAACGATAAAACGATAAAGCCGCAAGACACGAGGAAGATGAGCGCACAGGCGATGTATCCGAATTTAGTTGATGATCCCATGATTACAAGCACCGTAGCAGCTAGTGTTAAATGTGTAACTGTACGTGAATCGTGAAACGGCGTCGGCTTTTAAACGAAAAATTGAACGTAGCCGGGAAGTCCCTCGAAGGAGTACGTTGGGTCTTTTAACCCTCTCCCCTCCACCAAGTCGTTGTATCGCGAAAAATAAGTACAATCCACGTGAATTTCGTTTCTCGTGCGAAATCGGTACTAGTGGACCACACCGATATCGCGTCGGCGACGTCCAAAAGGAAATAATCGTCTCATAATCTGTGTCGGATTACAAATCGAAAAGATAATGGGTATAATGAGAAATAGCACACGATAAGATACACATTTGATAATTACCGGCCCGTTAATGGCCACTATGAACTTGCATTCGGTAATTGATACATTACACAACTATCCGCGGGGACAATTACTCGACCGTTTCGTTACGGAATTTATTATTCTTCTCTTTTTTCTTTGTTTTGTTCTTCCTTCCGGAAAGAAAAAGTTTCGAGTTCCATGAAGCGTTATCGCGCGATCTGATCGGAGCTGATGATACGGTGGTATTCCTCGAGGCGCGTATACGAATTCGTTAGATGAATTTTTGTTGTTGCTATTAATGCACGCAGCGATTACCGTGTTAACGATCGGCTGATAACGATTTCGAGTTATATGGTTTACGCTTTATCTCGCTCTGACACACGCCGCACGTTTCGTCGAATTCTGACTAACTTTTGCATACGATTTCTGTGCTAATTGTTTTTCAAATTGTATCGTCTCGTAGCGCTTCGTTTCCTCCAAATTTAAATAGATATTTTAGTCAAATTAATCGTAATTGAAAATTTCTTATTTTGTATTGATTATAGATTATTTATTAAAGAGTACAATATGAATTTAGGAAGTTAATTCATATCATTTTTTAACAGTTTTATAGTGATATTACGTCGTTCTATGCCGTTAAAGATAACACAATGGAACTCAATGATATTGTTATCAAATTGATTTTTAAATATCTAGTTGTTTCTTCACGTTTACGTTGCTTATTCCAGAATGAGATTAGATTAAAAACACAAAAGACAACAAATGATAAATATACTACGTCGTTGAATCGCTAAATCGTCATGCGATGACGAAACGTTTGAAAATTGTTCTCTTCTTTGCTGCAATAATCATTTGAAAAGTTATTATACTATTATTGACAAATTCAATCATTTAGTATTGTCAATAAAATAATTTTTTTTAAATAGCATTCAATTATTATTGTTAATAAAAAAACATTCACATTATTAATTAATAATGATTGTGTTTTAATTTTGACTGGATTACAAAAATTATCATCGAAGGAACCGTTCGCGGGTTTTTAAGTTCGTTCACCAAAACAACTTCAGATGTCGCTGTGGACCAGAAATCATTTTTAGCAGAATTCTGACTTATCGTGAATCATGTTGTTTGTGTTTATCGCTACAATATTTTAGCCAATCTCCTGCTGTTTACACATCGTGAATATACGAACAAATATCAAAATCAAGATGTTCAAATTTGGATTTTCAAAAAACAATGACGCGAAAGGTAATCCTGAGTTTATTCAATTTATTTAAACATGTATTTGAAAATGTTTTAAAAGGTTATGTGTATGCTATACTTTATACTTTATACGCATGTGCGATTTTCAAATGTTCTTTAAGAATGTTCATAAATAAAATCAACATTTCAAGTGTTGCATACAATGAAAAACGAATACCTAGGATACTAATTTCAGAAAGTGATATTCAGACGAAAAAGTTAATTAATTGGATTCCTGCTTCAAAGGTTTCTGTGACGGAATCGAATATTACAAAAGAATTTGAATCGAATGATTACATAGAAAGCACAGTATTCCCAGGATGCAAATTAAAATTAATTCGATCTGAAAAAGCTTTGCGAGACCTGAAAGAGGAAAACTGTGCGAATATTATAGAAGCAGAGTCGCAACACTCTGATCTTGTTCCTGCCAAATACGAAGGTATATGGCGGTTAGTTTAAAATAATTTAGTGTCAAACGATATAAGGAATTGTAGAATTTAATGAGAAATTCTTGTATCAAGGTGGTTTAAAAATCTGGGAGTGTAGTTACGATCTAGGTTGCTACATTTTCGAAAGCAATGTAGATTTTCAAGACAAAACTGTGCTGGATTTGGGATGTGGTGCTGGTATCATAGGTCTCATAGCTCTTTCGAAAAATTCCGTCGTCCATTTCCAAGACTACGTTCGTTTCTTTCGTATATAATTTTTCAATAAACTTTTGAAGAACCTGTGGTTTATGCAAACCATTTTGCAGAACGTCGAGGTAATAAAAACTGTAACGATTCCGAACGTTCTACTCAATTCAGAGGATCGGGAGAATGTTTTACAAAGATGTGATTTTTTTTGTGGGGACTGGGAATCGTTTACAAAATTAAATGTGCCTGATCGAAAAAATGAAAGTACAAAGTACGATCTAATTTTCACAAGCGAAACAATTTACAATCCTGACAATCACAGGAAATTGTACGAAGTTTTCATAGAGAAACTGAAACAAAATGGCGTGGGGCAAGTATAATCGCTAAACTTAATTTCGGTTTATTTTCCAATTAGTTGCATACAGTAAAAATTGCTAGATTGGGTTTCTCGAACAATAGTAAATAATTTCATTTTTTGTTGTTATTAAATAGATTCATTGCTGCTAAAAGTTATTATTTCGGGGTCGGAGGAGGGATGAGACAATTTCAAAATCTCATAGAGGATGATGGTATCTTCGATGTTGAAATAGTGTGGAAAAGTCAACAGGGTAACAAATTATGGCTAGCACGCACTCAATTAACCATTGAATCAGATTTCTTGTACTATGAATCACAGTAATCCTCTAATCAGTATTAATCTACAATAATCTCAATACTGAAAGCACTTTAATCAGTTTGATATTTTCAGTGATAAATGGTCAATTGATTTCGCTATAATTATAACACCGATCTGTTACGAATATATATTTGTAGTTAGTTACAATTATACATTTATATTTCAGGATTGCAAAGAGAAATTCTGAAAATTTCGAGGAAACAACGATCGTGAATTTAACAGGCGGCTGTCCGTATTTTTATATACAGAATAAGAATCTATTATATTTTTAATTTTGATAGAGATAACGCAATAATTCAGTCTATTTAATTATTGCAACAACCCTTCATAAACCCGTCCATGTTTAAATATAGGTGCGCAATTTTTATACAATTACAGACAAGCTACATATCTTTTTGTTTCATGCTTGTGAAGCACAGGCGTCAGTCTAGGCTAGGTATGCCCAGGTATGCCTTGTGTTTAGGCTAGGTTTTATTTCGTAAGTTACAGAATTCATTACAGAAACAAACGTATACAATTGAGTATGTTGTGTCCAGTATGTAGGAAAGAGTATTCAATAGAAGACATAGGAAATCATATTGATTTATGTCTTTCTGCAATCGTTGCACCTCCAGAAAAGTCGTTTCGAAGTCCAAAGAGACCTTTGTCGCCGGAGGAAACGGTCGAGTCAACTCCACCAAAGAAGTCGAAAAGAGACTCTGTAACAATTACGCCAAATATGAATCAACAAAGAGCAACTTCGAACACAGATCATATTCCTCTTGCTGAAAGAATGAGACCTGAATGCTTTGCAGATTATGTTGGCCAAGAACAAGTTATTGGATCTGATATGGTATTACAAAAATTGTTGACAAATGGACATGTTCCCAGCATGATATTCTGGGGTCCACCTGGATGTGGAAAGGTAAGATACATACCAAGTATCCGTTTTTAATGATACTTACAGTTTCTAACTACTTTTAGACGTCTTTGGCCAATGTTATATCACAATTGAGCAAAGAAATATGTGGCGATAAAGTGCACACCGTAAGGCTCTGCGCCACATCGTGTGGCATTAACAATGTCAAAGAAGTCGTTAAAAAAGCTAAGAATGGCTCGAAAGTTAGTAAACAAACTATTATATTTATGGACGAAATACATCGTTTCAATAAGCTTCAGCAAGATGTATTCTTACCTCACGTAGAAGCAGGAACATTTACATTAATTGGCACTACTACTGAAAATCCATCTTATAGTTTAAATTCTGCCTTGTTAAGTAGATGTCGTGTATTTCCATTGAGTAAATTGACAGTGTCGAACATAGTGGAAATTCTTTGTAAAGCAGTCGCATCCATTAACGGAGAAATAAATGGCCTCCAAAATAAAAGTGTAAATAATTCAATAGATAGATCGAGCTCGCATTCAAAGTCAGATTTTATTATTAACAAAGCAGTAATTGAATGGCTAGCAGAAGTATGCGATGGAGATGCACGTGTTGCATTAAACGGTTTAGACTTAGCAGTTAAAACTAAAGCATCGCATTCTTCTCGTGTTGCATCGATAACCCTCGATGATATTAAAGAAAGTCTTAAGCAAGCGCATATGCTGTCTGAAAGACAAAATAATAATAAACAGCATTTATATTCTGCATTGCATAAATCAATAAAAGGTGGCCACAAAAGTGCAGCTTTATATTGGCTAGCAAGGATTATGGCAATCAAAGAAGATCCTGTAGATATAGCAAGACGTTTGGTCAGGATATCAAGCGAAGATATTGGTTTAGGAGATCCCGATGCGCTAGGTATTATTATTATAAAATATCTTAACAAACAGTATTAATTTAAAAAGTACTTTGCTACAGGGATAGCAGTTCATACCATGCATGGGTGCGCAATGATTGGAATGCCAGAATGCGATGTAATTTTAGGACAATGCGTGGTTTATTTAACAAGAGCACAAAAATCAAATCTTATTTACAATGCATTGAACGGTGCCAAAAATGTTATTATGAACCATAAAGGCCCACAACCTGCTGTGCCCTTATTCATCAGAGATAGATCAGGGCAAAGAAAACTTCAAACTATTTTTGGTGTGTTAGTCTATGCACTCTGATTTTTTACTAACCAATTTTCATTTATGTTAACTGTCCCTTGCGATTTTTAAAAAAATCTTCTTTCTAGGGCGACGAGAGAGGGATTTAGTTCGAAATGAGGAAAACGTTAAAACACATTTACCATTTGGTCTTCAGAATGTAAATTTCTTTCCAGATGATTTTTGAGGGTTTTAGGCATACCTGAAATACTTCTATCATGAATTTTACGAAAGATAACCGTCGAACCAATCGAGAAATGGTTCTATATCATGCTATATTAATTTATAATATAATTTTTATTTATAATTTATAATATAATACAAGTTTTTACTAAAACTAAAATAAAAAATTATGCATCTAACCAGATATTTTGGATCGAACATTATGCAAATTTACTGAATATACAAGTAGCTGTATATTAAAATAATAACATCTATAAAGCTTATAATACTTTAGTTCATTTTAAAAGTTCTGGTACTTTCCCGCCAATATCACTGTGTTCCACCTTTTCCTCATAATATAGATACGGTACAATGATCATGGTATGCATTCAGAGAGGAACATGCTGTTTGAGCGACAGTGATGCACCAAGCGGACTAGAACCAAATTAATTTCTCGATAGTATCGACTGAAGCGCAGTTGTCCGGTTAACAATTGGACTCTTTTCCGTTCGGTACAGCACTGTCGCTCGTGCAAAAGCTAGTGCCTTCGAAACCCTGAACGCAAGCATTTCCTCTCTGATAAACTTCATCGGATTTCTTTGTGCGGTCCTTAGGTTTCAATGGTTTTGTAGGCAGTAGACGGGCTTTGCTGTGTTGGGGCTGTGTTATTTTTTCATGTCCAACGTTTGTAAAATTTTAGTGGTGTCTTTGTGTTAAACAGAAAGAGGATATTAACAGATATGAAGATTTGGACGTCGTATCATACTTTCGAGTGAGTGCCATGTGCAGAAATTGATTCGTACCCAATATTCAAGGCTAAGATGTGCAAATATTTTGCAATATTTCATTCTTTATGCGAAGGCACCGCGGGTTAGGTGTCATAGCGTGTCTGGAGATACAAATTTATCTGAAATTTCCAGGCACCCGTGGGAGACGGTGGTGAAGGCTGCATGCAGAAAGTATCCAAATCCAGTAAACCCGTGCGTTTTGGGTACGGACGTAATCGACAGACATGTCAAAGCGGGTATCCTGTACTCGCACAGGCTTGTCACCAGCGAATGGCGATTCCCAACCTGGATATTACCGGTAAGTTCCCGAAAATCATTTAGGTTATTTACCCTATACAGTGTCGAACATAACCTCTCCAATCGAAATTCATCACCAAGAATGTAAGATTAAAAGTTGTTCATCATAATTAATTTAGTGAAATTAGATCGGAACAATCCAATTACGCATATATACACATATTACGTCAACTGTCATTCATTTATAAAAATATTTTCTGTATAGAATGGTATAGAGCATTGGTCATATGTTAGCATAACTACAAATTTAACACAGTTATTTATAATTCATACTGCTCTGCCTTGAACATACCACGTGCATTGTACTTAACAATTTCAATATTTGATCTCTATAGAGGCTGTTTTAATCTGATTACGTACTATGATATCTTCTTATACGCTATAGTCGATACTTTTCCAATATTCTTGACAATCTTGACCTATAGTCTTTTATGTTATCGTTAGTATCGATGTTGCTGCCAATTAGTGAAGAATGCAGCTAGGAAAGTGTAAATTATGAATAAATGAACTCATTCGGAGTTGGAGTTCTAACAGTGGCTTCGGAGCAAAATGGTTGACAGAGTCTCTTCGTTACTAATTGCCCTTTGTCCGGAAGCGGTAAGCTTACGCATAATTAAGCAGCGATTACGTGGGAAAAGTTCCATTATTACGGTCAGAGTAAGAAATCTTCCAGCAAGTTCGCTGTAGTGCCTGTAATGGCCG
This sequence comes from Lasioglossum figueresi, assembly GCA_028455805.1. Taxonomy (NCBI): domain Eukaryota; kingdom Metazoa; phylum Arthropoda; class Insecta; order Hymenoptera; family Halictidae; genus Lasioglossum; species Lasioglossum figueresi. Next base: position 3,364,613 of record CM052187.1, read on the forward strand.
CATTAGCGCTGCCATCATGGCAAGGTCGCTAACACAGTTTGATTTCAATGGTCGATCAGAGCAGACTCGAATTATTAACTTTGCGGAACCTTATCCATGGCACGGCTTATCGATTATTGCACGCGCTCTCGTGGATAGGTCACAAAGTTGTTAATTCACAATCTACTTTATCGGGATGACCTTTTTGCCCTTGCCCCAAACCGTGACCTTGACGAAACTTTCCCAAGCATTTCCCGATCGAAATCACAGCATCGTTTTTCATACTTGTCGCTAGATCGTGAACCTTTCTCATTTTTAATTGTATTTACAAGAATACGCGGGTCGCAAGGAAATGCGGTTAAATTGTTATCAACATTTATTCGGAGCATCACGTGCACTTACGTCTGTTGGACGTGAAAAAGACTATTGGCGATCTGCCGCTATATTCAAGTCCGGAAGACGAGTTTAGGCTTACGCAATACGATTCATTTTTGGGCACATAGCTACGTCGCACGCTGCTCTTGATTTATTGCATTTGTCTTAAACAATGGCGAGGCAGAACTGTCTGCGATGCTGTGAAGCCACACAGTTGTTAGTTCCTAATTATAGAATTAATTTATTGCGATTTTGTACAATGCTTATATATCAAAATTGTAATACTTCGAACGAAACCCTTCTTTAAATCAGTCTCAATATTTTCTTTATTGATTTGTCGATGATCGATTGATCGATGCTTAACGTATTCGATCGACCACGTTTTGCCAGACCAGTATACTTGCTGTCTAAGTAAGTTAAGACTATGTTATTCGCGGTCGAGGTTTCCCTTGTCCCGCTCATAATCCTGAAACAGTATACATATATCTGTCTATGACTAGACCATATGTTAGTTAATCATTAATCCCCGTCCAGTGGAGTGTCTTATATAACTTGCACGGCCGGTTCTTTCGACCTCGAAGGAATGGTTTCACTTACCCTAATACCTGTACTTAATTTATGAAACCGCAAGCCATGAAGCTCCGGAAAATAATTTATTAAAATCCACATTACGGGGCGCAAAGAATCACGTCTCCTGCACTCGCTGACGTAGTTACCATACATTCAATATAACGCTAGATCGAGACGTCGAAAACGAGACGTTTAACGAAAAAATGTTATCCCTTTCTCTCTACTCATTTTTACATGCAGAATCACCATGTATACGCAACGTGGAAAGGGTATGAAAGCCCGACAGATTCTAACGATGTGAGGAAGTTACGCAGCGTTACAGATGGTTTCGTATCGCGGTAGAATCGATTCACCCCATCATTTTCAACATAATCCGGCTGGGCTATTAAAACAAGCGTTGCGTTGCGGTCGGTCGGCTCAATCCGAGTCCGAAACGGAACTTCCCCGTTTCATAACTCTCGGGGCGAGGGTCGAAGTTCGCTATCAAAGCATAGATGGGGGTAGGCGAGCATCGGTCCGTCGTTGTAATCAATCAGGCGGGACAATGGGCGAACAACTTTCGTTTTAAGCGTGCGTCGTCGCACCGGCAAAAGCAGATATCCCGTTCGGGTTTATTTACTCGAAAGTTGGACCGGCCGTAAGAAATCAATCCACACACACGGGCGCGCGGAGCTTTGCATCCCTTTCTTTACCCGGGCGCCAGTTTACAGACAAAACAGTTCCCTGCCCGTTTGACCGAGCAATCTATACAAACACCGGCATGGCACTGGTGCAGCAGGAAATTCGAAACTTTCGACAACGCCGAGCAAGAAGAAGACGGGGTGCGATAGTGGGAGAGAGAGAGAGAGAGAGAGAGAGGAAGTGAGGGGTTTGGCGGATTCGAGGCAGAGAATTACAAAACAACGACATCGACAGTATCAACTTTCATAATGAGCGAGACCCCCTCTTCTTCCTCTCGGTGTTACGCTCTTTGGCAATCATCCAGCTAGACGGCTGCGTTTTGGAATACACATCGGGCTCTCTTAGAGCCTCCTTTCCCTCCTCCTCCTCCTCCTCCTCCTCCTCCTCCAACCCCACCTGCTCCTTCCGAATCCAACGCCAGTGGGCGGAGAGGATCCCGGCTTCGAATCCTTTTTGGCTCGGCGAATTGCTTCCTTTCGCAGGATTTTCTATAAGCTTGGCCATTTCGCAAAGCCGTTCCCGTTGTGCCGGCTCGCTCGCCCGAATGCCTCGAATCACAGTCCCGTATATAACGAATGCACAGCAAACTGGAACGCCGAGGGGAGATCGGCTCCGCGTTTAGGCACTCTTGAAATTACTTGACGGGAAGGGAAAGTGCGGAGGCTCGTCTCGATTTCAGTTAGTTGCTCCGTGTTCCCCTTTTTTCTACCTCTTTCCTTATTCCTCTCTTTGTAGAGGCTTGCGTTGGACGGCGTTTTAGGGCAGGGACATCGCTATTGTGCATTGGGCCCGGTACTTGACCTTTTGTAATTTGACCACGGCGTTGGGTCTGTCATCGCCACTTAGTTTTGTGGCGTTCTTGTCCGTACCTGGGTACCTTCGATGCAATCTTCGTCTTTAATAGTACTCCTTGCTTTGTTTTCGTTTCCTTCCAAGTTGGAAGGTGATCCTTCGACATGAACCTTGTTATTAGTCGGCGCACCTGGTACAAAAACCACTTCCCCTCATCCGCTCTTTCTTTCTTCGACTGCTAACTGCTTTCCGAGAAATTTTCGAATTCGACGGAATAAGAGGATCCCGGATTCACACTTTGCCTGACGGACCTTAAAGGCCGATTCGTCCTAGATTTATTTTACCAACAATTTGCTCGTTAATTTATTATCCACCGTTCGAAACGAAAGATTCGCTACGAAATTACAATGTTCGCTGCGCTATATTGTTACTCATCCCTCAGTAATTATTTACTGCCTTCTGTGATTATTCAATTAATGCAAACACATTATGCGGAATCATATTTGTTCAACGTAATTTACAGAGGCGACCATTCACATGAATATATTATTCCCGCGGAAGATGTTATCGAGTTAAAAGCGTATTAAAAACTTGATTCGATACTTCGCCTCCCATTAAACTTCTTATAAACTTTCCTCGGTGTTCTTGAAAGGAGGAGATCGTTTTTATGAAATCCTGTCGAGCACAGCCCCGAGAAAAAGCAAGCCACGCTCGGGAACGTTAATAAAAACCGACGAAATATTTATTTTAAATTCGCTGCTCGCCGCGGTACACGCGTTTTGTCACGTTCCGTAAATGTTTATTTTTTTTTACCGTGACGGTGACGGTGCGTCGCAAAAATTAATGGCCGGCTCGCGGCGGGAGGTGTTTAATTCATTACTTGCGAAACACATGTGTATCGTCCGGCTATTGTGGCGATTCTCACGGTCCGGTAATTGAGGCGTTATTAATCACAGAAACATATAATCAATTATTGGGAAACACAGATGCGGCGACACTTCGCTCGGGTTAATTATTCGGGCCGATTTATTAATTTTTAAAAACTGCCGGATCACGCGAATCGCTGCGCCGCGTTAATTGCATTGTTGCGTTTGTCGCGCGTCGGGATGCTCGGTGTACCGCCTCTGGGGAGAACTATTTCGCTTTTAAGAACGGTTCCCCTTGTAATTTATACGACCTCTTAAAAGATTCTTCGTTGTTTTAGTTGTTCGGCCATCGAGGACCGTGCTATGCCAGCGAATGGAGCGAGGTGAACCCGCAGTCCAGAGAGATGGTGGTCAAAACAGTAAACGTAAGTACGCTCGACGATTTAAAGAAGCGTGGTATTTGATGGGCCGTAAACCATTTTATACAGCCTCTTCATTATGAAACCGTTAAAACGGTTAATTATTCTCCAAACCAATTTTTCACACCGCACGTCCACCGTTCGGCGGTACTTAATCGATCGAGACCGATAAATTCGTTTATCCCCTCGTTCGTTCGCCGCGGTAACAAGTTGACCAGAAGTAGTCTCGCTGCATATCGATCCACACTTAATTCGCAGCCTCGAACCAAATATTACGTATGACGTTTAATCAGCCGAATGCGCCGCGCCATCGAGCGTCGGCGCTTATTTCATTACATTCGCACTTTATTACACACATATTACCGGACAAAGTACTTCGACCGCATTCGCAATTTATCTTCCTGCTGCGTGATAAATTGAAGACCGATAGTCGGCGTGCAAATGCTGCTTTGCACCGGATCGTTGAATTGCTCTGCGAGCTGCTAGAACGGTGCGAACGAAAGAAGATAATTCCTCGGTCACGTACCGGGTGTCCCATCGAAAATTGCCCAATTCGAAAAAACTGTTTCGAATAAAAGTTATTCGGTCTAGTCGGAGCTAAATATAAATATACAACAGTCTCTTTCGCATTCGTTTAAACGCTGAGAGATGATCCTTCATTCGAGTTGGGGTTTATTCTAAGAAACCCTCTTCAAGAATTATTAGAAAAATGATCTCGGACTTATTCGTGGGTACCCAAACTGTTCGCTGTTTAAAAAATGAATCTCTCGCGATCCGCGAAGTTAACGAAGGAATTCGTGGCTGGTCGCGCAGCGGCATAATGAAACACGCGCGGCCGGAAGGATTGCGCCTTCCCACGTTTGCATTAGCAATTCATTTGCCGGGTGAAAATAAATTTGATGAGCGAAGGGTGGCACACACGTGTACACGTTGTAATCGAACAATCAATATACACCCAATCCCATTCGAATTGAGATCAGCAAGGGTAATTGGAAAACCGGCCGATGCAATTTCACCTGTGGAATTACTCGCGACCCTTTCGGCCGGTGTTTGTAGTTTTCGTGACTGATAATAGCGAACTCACTGGCTAGCACTGTTGCACGGTGATGGCTTTTTATTCAGCTCGGGTAGTATCCGCCGGAAAGATTGCGGGCCGGTTCAACGTTCCAGCTCGCGGAGCAGATACATTTACTCGAGTGTACAGGCTAGACGAGGATATCGACGCGTCTTGCCTCGCCTTGCCGAGGGTGTGAGAGGCATAACATCGCATCGAACCGCATCTGGAAAGTTGGATATGATAGGTTATTGATGCGCGCATTACCGGGGGTTGCATAGCTTCGTGGTCTCCTCGGAGGGATTCGCCTGGAGGCACTCGGGAAGACAGGCCCGAGAACGCCGCAGGAAAGCACGAGGAGCACAGGTCCTGGCTCCTTGTAAGCGTCAAAGATCGTTCTCTCGCTATCAGCCCGATCCTCGGCCAAAGGGGAACCGGGATGCTCGATGCATTACCGGTATGATGAACGATCCGCAAGTGGCTGCCTGGAAAAACCGTGGCTCCTCCGTCCGCCAGCCTCCGCTTCGTCGATCGTTTTTACTTATCGAGTCGAGACGTGTCGAATGCCCGCGCTATCCGTCGCTCGGATCATGCTTTTATAGCGGATGAGTCGCCAGAAACAGGACATCAGGATCTCTGCTGGTACTCAACGCGCGAAAATTAACGAATTCTCCTGGCGTTGGTGGCACAGCTCGGATACTTCTGGCTCCAAATGTCGCGTTTATAGATACAATTATTGTTCTATGAGCATTTCTACGATTGACATGATCCCAAACACGATGCAATTTGGATCACATTCGTGGGAGAGACAACTATACCGTATACCGTGTACCGTACTATCAGGAAACAGACAGTTTCGGCAGCCAGTCGAATCTACTCCAAGTAGAATTTGATACAACGAGGTACAGCGACATCGAGCCTAGTCGACTGTCTACAATGTCTCGGAGCCTATAATTTTTGCAATTCCTGCGTGTCTCGAGTGTCTAATGCACGATGGCAGCCGTAGGTCCGGCTGTAGGTACCGCAAGCCCATTACGTTCAACTTGTACTCGATGCATACACGCCGGATGCGTTTAGGTTCAACGATACGATACCGCATTACGTTCCAACAGCGGCATGATACGTATGCATCCCGCGTAACGTATGCAACACGGCCAGGTATACGAGGGTTGTTGGGAGAGGGGGAGGGGAGGTAAATTGCTAAAAGATATCTCCCCCTTGGGATTCGACGGGGATGGGTTATAACCTGGTCCTGACTCCGTCGGGCTTATGCAGAATACATTGCCCACGGTACCGGGTTCTCGACTACGTTGTTCCCCTGTATTCGTTTGTCCGCGTGCGTGGCTCGCGTGCGTACACACATTTGAACGGGGGCGTAGGTAGAGGAATAGTAAGTGGAACAGGAACAGTCGTATATCGGCATCCTCTATCGCGCTCGCGCTCAACCCACCTCTCGTCCTCGCCGAACAGACAGCTATAGGCAGGAGAAAGCGTCGACGTCCCGCTGGGAATTGTTCAATTTTAGTTGAAGCTCATCTCCAGCCCACGGCGTGCAGGAAACGCGAAAACGCGTCCCCGTAGATTACGCAACCGTGGCGCGATCAGCGGGGAAATATCGCGCGGCGTTTCCCACTGCCGTCTGACCTTAATTGGAAAGACGACAACAGGAAAGAGGGCCTCGAGGATCTTCAGCGACGACGACGGGGACTTCCGTCACGGCCGAAGGATGAACGAGCTGCGTTCTAATAAGACTCCACGCCACGCCTGTTCTTCTCCTCGATGGATTTTTATCTTCTCCTTCCACCGATCTATCAATTAGACGTCGGCGCTACTAGCTGCTCGCTCGAAGTGTCTCAATACCTTTACGGGCGTTAGAGATCCGCGAGAACCCGAAAATAATTAGACTATGGTCAGGACAGGTCGGGTTCTCGATTATTTCAGGATTCCCGAGGATTTTGGGGATTCTCGAAAATATTCAGGCCTTTCGATGCATCGGGATTCCTACTGTTTTCGAGATTATTCCCGAATGTCCCGAAATTTACGAGAACCCGTCCCGACCCGACACCTCTACTTCTAGAGATTATTTCTGAATGCACTGTCCGGTCAGGGTAAGCGATCTATCGAACGAAAATTCCTGATAGAAGCCAAATTATCGTCGGACGACGCGCGTGCGTCACAAAAACCTAAAAAAAGATTGGTTCTCGTTTTCATGGGACACGAAGCTCGAACGTCTCGGATGCGTCCAAGATAAAGAACAATTTCGCGGGCGTAACGGCGTGTAACGCCAAGAGGAAAAATAGGATACGATGCGATGCAATCAAACACGCTATTCGAGGAATGAGCACGTATTTCGGAATTCGTGTTGTATCTCGTTTGGCTGCACCCACACCGAGCACCGAGCGCAAACGCTCGCTCCTTGATGCATGGAGGCAAACAGCGAAGTTACACACAAAACAGCTGATAAATGGGCAAGTGGTGTTCTCAGGGACTGTAGCTACGACTGGTTTCCCATGCGAAAATAAAAATGTTCGCGACGACGCTGCTCGCGGAATTTTGCATTTTCCAAAGTCTCGCGCTCCGTAAATAATCTCTTAACGCGATGAACGTTTCGTCCGAAAAATTAACTCGGGACGTAAATTGCTGCGCGGAAAGTGTGCGGAATTTAAATTGCATGTACAGGGTGAATCAAGAAAAATGGGATTCTTACAAGAAGGCCGCATAATTTACATAATACTTGTTTAAACAGAACTATGAGCTGGATCGACGAAGAACAAATTCGACCTTCACGTGGTTTTTACGCAACCTCGTACAAAGAAACTAATGGTAGCCATAAGGTAGAGCGTTGTGCAGGGGATGAAATGGTGGATCCTTTTTCGGCTATCGTTCCCCAGGACTTTCACGCTGCGAAAATCACGACGTCGGGGAATGGTGATCGGTTAATTTAAAACAATGCCGGTGCTAGCGCACAGTGAATCGAGTTTCAGCGGATACACGTGCTGCCAGAAAAACGATGGAACATTCTCCCTGCGCGGCGATACGTCCATGCCGGCGGATGGATATTATCGGATTATCAAACGGACATATTGCAACGTTGCCACACACGTGACGCCCGATCGCGTTAAGTTAATCGCGTTATTATTTAAAACTTGCTGTAACCCGTGCCTCCCCCGGAATTCGATGATTTGTAGTCGAGTGTTCCGCGATCGATACACCGGTTGGTCCATTAGGATTTATGTTGCGTTGATGTCGCGAAAAAAAATTGCCCCTACGGATCGGGAATAGATGGTTTTAGGAAGCGGTGGGGGGATATGCACATTGTTCTCGGACCTTTTTTCAGTTATCTATGTACCGTTCTACGCGTTGACTCTTCTCTTTGGGAAAAAGGACAGTGGAGTGTCAGCGCAGCTTAACTAATGCTCGTGTCCTGTTTTTAAAATAAAACCGTTTCACGCGGAAAGCCCGTGGATTAAACTGCGTCGTAGAACTAGTTCGTTAGAAAATTACTTAGCAACCGTTAGCAACATTTTCACATTCGTTCAGTTACTTGAACGTGTCCGCCAGCTTTATGGGATACTTGTCGTTTTAGGATTGAACTTGTCCCATAAAAGTTTGATGGAATTACGAGCCGTTAAGTCAGATTCGGAGTACACGCAATTACGACTCGAAAATTAACTATGTAACCCAGTAGTTCAACGCGCGGATCGTCCATATTGCAACGGTAAAACCGAAAGTTCGACACTTCATCAGCTCGAACTTTTTTTATTCCCTTTCTAATTTTATTCTCTCTCTCTTGTTTCGATAGTTTCCTCGGAGACCGAGGACCCATAGGAATGAAAGTCAACGAGCTCGTTTCCCACACGGGTAGAATAAACATTTCCGACGGAAATAAAAGGACCGTTCAATTTCCCAATCCCCTGTGGACGATCGTGATTTTTTCTTTTCTTCGTTCTAAGCTATTCTCGGTGTTCCGGAGAAAGCTGGATGTAAAATACTTACGAAATTGAACGATTCTCTTGAGATTTCGTCCATTGGAGCTAAATACGAGTAGAAAAAGGACCGAATATAATTGTACAGCTGATACAATTAACAGATATATGAATTTCGTGCAGTTTTCCGGATGTAGGTGCGCCGGCAGGACGCCGGCCTCTTTGCAAATGAAAAGTCCCGGCGTTTGATGCACAGTTTTCCGAAATCGTTTGCAACTGGACGCCAATAGATCAATCAAGCCCGGGGTACGTGGAAACGGGTGCCGGTTCAGGCTCGCCGCAATACGTTGCCGCGCACGAAGCAAACCGGAACGATATTTTAGCCCCGCGACGACCCGTGTATTCCCTCTAACAATCCCTCCTTCGTCCTGGCACGAATTTCCGTGCGTGCAGGCGCGAAAACCCGAGACACACGGGATAGATAGAAGGATGGGGTAGGTGGCGGCTGGGACCTCGGGGGTGAGAAAGGGGACGAGAGGTGGTTGTCTGGTGCCATCGGACGAGAATTAATAACGGACGCGTGTATCGGTGATGTATCCTGGCCGTGTTCGGGGACTCCCCGTGGACTTTGCTGATGGAGAACTCGAGAGGGTTGCGTTCGGGTTGGGCGCAGAGCTGGCTGACTGGATGTGCCGGCGACTGAATTATTGTGCGGCAGGCCCGGTAAATCATAAAAACAACAAATTGCACGCGCACACAGAGGGTTGGTGCACGCGCGCGCGTGTAACACCGCGCCGTACATTTTGCGGGTGCATTTTTATGCATCGTGCAGTGAGCGGGGCCCTCCGCGCCAGCTCAGCGCCAGCACTTTTTGAACCGATTGAAATATGGAGTCGCGGGCTACGTACGTCGGCTTGATGAAAAATGGTAACTTCCGGTTACCTAGGGGCGTCAGGGGTGTCAGGACCCACCCAGCTCCGGGGGACGAGTCCTCTCACCTTTTGAACCTCTTGATCCGCGGGAATCCTCGACCCGGTTGTCGCCCGCGCGACGCCCCATCGAGAACGTGATCCGGTCCGCTCGCCGGGAAAAGTTTCGCTGAATGGATATTAATGATCACTGGCCAGCGACACGGAAGAAAATCCGGTTTTTCGGCGGTACGTGGATTCCGGTAGTCAGAGAGCGAGATACAGAGCGATCCACCGCTCCCTAATATTTCATATGGACGTCGAGGGTATCGATTTGGGCTTACGCGGGCTCTCTGTTTGCTCAGAAGTGTACACAGACGTGGAAACAAGTAATTGAATCGAATGCTCAAGGAAACCGCGCGTATCCATTCAGCCGGGACCAGATGACTGGGGGCATACCTTCTCTCTCTGTCTCTCTTCGTCGCTCCCACTCCCCCACCCCCCGTTTACACGATCTAATACGGATTTGTCAGCACACGATTCCCAATCTCCCCGAAATCCGCTGAAATCGCCGATTACCCTGGGCTCGGCGAGAGAAAGCCCAAGGACCGAACTCTATCGAGGTCGATCCAGCTTCCGACGTTACGTCGTGGTAGATTTTGGGCTTCCGGCCACGGCACCCTCTCCAGGGCGTCGAATCGTACGACTGAATCGACTGCATACCCGCACCCGAACAATGCCGCCCCCCGTCAACCCCCATCCCCACAGAACCCGAGATCGGTAAAGTCCTCTCAATTATGCGGCGATGCTAATTACTCGCGAGTGCACACTGAAGAAGGCTCTTTAGCCTCGCACAATGACCCTTCACGGGGCGCGGTCTACCCTTCCGTTTCCAGCCCCCTCTTTCACCCCCTTCTACACCCTGCTTTCCATCCCTCTTCCACCCTCGTTATATTGGCGAAGGATGAAACGGAATCACGAGAATTCTTGATTGGAGAACGCCGCGCTCGGTGTTTGCGCGATAGTTTACCTTCCTTTCCTAACAATGCCATTAGTGCCTTCGGCCAGGCCTCGAGTTCTTTCGATGCTCCAAATTCTCCGCGGTAATGCAGTAATCCACCTTGCATTCCCATTTTTTCCCTTAAAAATCCACCGGCGCTGTCTTGGGCCCATCCTAACTCCAAGTGGAATACAAATGGCACTTTTTTTTAGATGCATCGTATCAACCACGCGGCATTGCTGGCAGCGAACATGCTAATTACCAAGGGTTACGAACGTATGCCAACGCACGAAACACGTGCCAAATATTTCTGACACGTGTCAATCAGCCTGGTGTCTGCTGACTGATTGAAATCAAGACTCACCGACACTCTACGTATACAAGAAAATCAATACTTTCATAGATATTTTACACAACGATCCGTTGACTTCGTCCATTTACAGGGTCAACCTTTCGATTGGCCAGTCCGGCTCTCTAAAGTTTCATTTAGTGTTGTAATTATGAAGGCTATTGCTCACATAATTTCTGGCAATGGACATATTAATGGTCAGGGGTTATGGACGTATGCCAACGCATGAAACACGTGCCAAGTATTTCCAAGACGTGTCGATCAGCCAGGTGTCCGCTGATTCACTGAAAGCGGGGCCCAATCGCAAACAAGGAAATTAGCATTCCGAAGACTTCGCCGCGGCATAATAATCAATCGGGCCGCATTCTTTGTGTTTTACATCACGGTTCGGATCGCCGTTAACGACTCTCTGCCTAACAGCGCTACTAAACGTGACGGTGCCGCAATGCCGCGGCAAATGAAAAGCAAACGCCGTGCTTGCTACAGGGACCGAGGGATTGGCAAACATCGGTTCCGACGCGGGGCTGACGAGAAAAATTTCAATTAACCGATGCGCTAGGATCGCGCGGTGCCCTGGGTAGAGACAGGATCGACGATGTACAGTTTTCGTACTCGTCGGCTTGGCCACGGTAAAAAGACAGAGAAGAAAGTGAAAATTAATTACTTCGTCGTTGACGCCAGGACCGGACTGGCCAGGCCCGGCGAGGGATCGATCGTTCTCCTGATAGGATTAAATCGCATGACGGCCGTTTACCCTTTCCGCGTTCCCTTTACTCGTGTCGCCCTCGTACCCACGCATCGCTCTTGTTCCTTCCAGTTGTAAGACGACAAAGATGATTACGTCGCCCTGAAACAATCGTCCGACGAGATCTCCTTCGACTGATGAAGTACGTCGGATGTTTTCCAATCATCCATGTGGTTATCCTCTAAGACGATTGGGACAAGAGATTGATCTTTGAACCGTTGGAACTTCGTGAAAAAAATGGTAGAACGATGTAACTAGGCTCATTTTGAAGGGCGAAATATCTACTTCAGGCTCCACCAAGATGTATTTTCGAAAAAAAATTTCGCTTTGAATAGCAAACGATAAAGTGAAAAATGGTAACTTTCAGAAATTCTTAAATTTCAAAAATGTTCACGGATTAGAATAAATTTTTTTTTTAAATGATATTACAATATGTTTGAAGGCTGAAGTCTTTGCTTTCCAACGAGACAAGAAATTTCGGTGTACGATTTTTTGTTGCCGTTTTATCGCACTTTGAATGAAAGTGTGCTGATAGCATTATATTTCTGCTCAATTCATCTCGACTAAAAAATGTTGAACTTTGAACTTTGAACTTTTGGAAATTCGTGAAAAAAAATGGTAGAACGATGTAGCTAGGCTCATTTTGTAGGGCGAAATATCTACTTTCGACTCCTCCAAGTTGTATTTTTGAAAAAAAATTTCGCTCGAATAGCAAACGATAAAGTGAAAAATGGTCACTTTTCGAAATTCCTCAATTTCAAAAATGTTCACAGATTCGAATAAATTTTTGTTTGAAATGATAATACAATTGATTTGAAGGTTGAAGTCTTTGCTTTCCATCGAGACCAAAAATTTTGGTTTACGATTTTTTCTTGCCGTTTTATCGCACTTGGAATGAAAAGTGTGCTGATAGCATTTTATTTCTGCTCAATTCATCTCGACTAAAGAAAGGTTGAACTTTGAATTGTTGGATCCTCGTGAAAAAAAATCGTAGAACGATGCAGCTAGGCTCATTTTTAAGGGAGAAATCACTACTTTAGACGCCACTAGGTCGCATTTTCGAATAAAATTTTTTGACTCAACGTTACCGAAATTATAACAGCAAAGCGTTCGTCTATTAGGTCGACATTCGTAATACGATTTCGCAGAAGCTCGAAAGAAGTTTTCGAATTTGCCGCGTTTATTCTTCAGCAGTCGCAGACAATTTGTAAATTGAAGAGCGAATCTAGGAGAGCGCTCTTTGACTGTTGTAATTGTAGAATCGCGACAAGCGAGCCGACTCCTGTTAGCACATTTAAAAACTCGACCTCATCGCGTTCGCCGTGACTCGTTACGAAAGCTACAATGAGACCTTTCGTCTTGCCAATTATAGTCTATGCCGAGTCGGCTTTTCTCTCTCTCTTTTTCTCTTCGTGTTCGCCCTTTCATCTGTTTTCTGTACATCCTCGAGCCGACCGATCCAGTGTTCCCGGGACGCTTAAATGATAAGGGCTCCCGGACGGGGCGCGCAAAGTGCTAATTACTTCCACTGAAAAGAACGGCGTTTATCCGCCCCATAGTTTTCACGGTGAAATTACTTCTAACTTCGCACCGGGAACGGCGTAAATCGTGGAGGACCCGCGTAAAACTGCCGACCAGCCCCGTACGCCTCCCTAAATAAGTCACAGTCGTCTGCGGGGGCGGTGGTATAATAAATTAAAGAAACTGGGGGAAAAAATCCGCTGTTGAAAGAGACGGAGAGAAAGAGAGAGAGAGAGAGAGAGAGACAGTGTGGCGCGTAGTACCATTGAAGTGCTTTCAAACGAATGAAACGGGAATGAAACAAACAGAAGTTCTTGCATCGGTGATGGATGCGCGCCACGCAGTCCCGTCAATACCCGGGTAACAAAGAACTGCGTTCGTCCGCGTTGCACGGTGTCGCGGCGATCGGGGCCGACGAATTAAACCATTTTCCCTAATCCGCGGTCCGCGTAATTGATGAAACGCCACTCGAACCGAGGCGTTAATTTTTCGGGCTGCCGCGATTGTGTCGGGGTACAGCTCTCGCAAGATTTCGGGTATGTCGGTGCACGAGGGTGGAAGCGCGGCGCACGGGGAGGGCGGGAACGGGCTTTTAGTTGGTCGCGGTGTAACACAGTCGACTTCACTGATTGCCAATATGGCGGAGAGGACCGCCGCGTCCCTATATCTCGGCCAGGGTGGATCCACAATGCGCCCCGGGCGTTAATTCCCCCGTGAAACGTATTGCACCCCCGCGATTCAATTGTTCCAGCACCGCGGACACAGCGCTTCATGCCGCCTGCATCGTGGCGAGGGCCGACGAGTCGCGCGCAGCTCATAATGATGCAATTTTCGGAGTGGCGAGCGTCGCGTCATCGTCATTATCCGGGACACAACCGCCCCTCCTCGTCTCATCAGCATCGGTGAAACCGAACTTGAGACGGACGCGATTGTTTCGACCCACTCGTCACCCTTTGAGTTTCGTCGGATCTCGTTTTTTTCTCTCTCTCGTTCCCGTCCTCTCTTTCTCTCGCTCTTGTCTTTGTCTGCTCGTTTCTTTTGCACCGCGCGTCATTCTAATTATCCCCTTTGTCACTTCACACTCGGGGATCGCGCGCCGCTCGCGAAACAGCTAATTTACTTACTTTTTAATTATCGCTTTTTATTCGCGTTACCGAGACACCCTGTGTTTAATTGTATCGCGCAGTTTGTACCGGGACGCGTTAGCTAACCTTTGCGACCGAAATGTTCAAATGAGTACGCGAAACTTTGGTTTTTTTCATTTTTCGTGTAAATTTTCGTTTCGAAAACACGCCAGTGGAAAGGTTTCACGAGGTTCTCGCTAACGCGGGAAAAATTGTTAAAAGAAATGTAGAACAATGAAATGCAAATGTAGAATTAACTGGTTACGCGACGACAGTAGACGCTAGGGGAATGAGACGACCTCGCGCGGACAATTTACAGAGACATTTTGTTTAGTTTCGGGTAATGGAAAAAGGTAGAATCCTGGCTCTTTGTTCATAACTTTATGCATCTGCTGGCAGTTTGAAATCAGTCGCAAAAGCTTGTTTGTAACATTCGGAGTTAAAAAATTTCACCTGCAATCTCATTCGAATAACCTCGAATATTAGGAATCCACGAAACGCATGTCGGTCAGACAATTCTCTCAACGTCCGACTATTAGAAAGCCACGGAATGTTCTTATCGTTTCGTGCACAGGCTGAAGAATTTTCGCGATCGACGCGAGTCCATGCGATCGGTTTTATGTTTTCGTGGAAGTTGAAGTAACTGCCGGGTTTTTTTTGACTGGTCGCAAAACGGGAGGTTTTATTTCGCAATCGATGGCTGAGGTAACGAGGCTCGACAATGCTAGAGAAGCGGTCAGCAAGCAGCGATTTAGTTCCGTCACGAGGACCACTGCGAGCTCGGTGCCGAGCTTATTTCATTGCATCGATTATTCAAGGCTCTACGTCACTTTCGTGGAAACGTTTTATCTCGATAATGGCAGCTAACCATCTATCTGAAGGTTGCTAACCCCGTGTGTTGCACAACACGGTCGATGCGAGAACACGTAACTGAAATCAGGGACCGTCGGCATCCAACGGCGAGGAACGTTCGAGAATTATTCTAACGGGGGCTCCCATTATCTTGTATGATTGCAGGTGAGCCTGGGCAAGCATGTCTCCGTTGGAGAGGAAGTCCGGTATAAACCGGACCCTGAAGATTCCGGGAAAACACTGTTAACGCAGCAGGCTGTAATTTCCATCTCGGGAGTGCCGCTCATCGACCAGCTAGAGAGGCTACTCACGATGACGATTGAACAGAACGCGAAGAAGGTCAGTGGCTTCATTATTCTTTTAACATTCTTCCCCCTGTGTGTACGCTGACCCTCGATTCTGCTTAAATTATCATGTACACACAGACTGCGCAGCTTTGTTCATTGATAATTTATAGAAGCTTTGCAAAAATTGGAGAACAGAATGTTGTCTAGTGTGAAAGATCCTATGAGCGCAAGGATTTTTGAAAGGATGCCACATGCAAGAGTCCAAGAATGTTTCTGACTTTCATTGCGAAAGGATGTTTGAGAGGATATCCCGTGCGAGAGTGCAAGGATTTGTGAGATGTTCATTTCGTAAGTGTCCGATTCGCGAATGTAGCATGAACGAGAAAAAAAAAAACAAGAAAGTCTGGATCCAAGAGCGAGTGGAGAGTGTCAGTTTCGCCATGTCGCGTTCGTATATTTTCCGAAACACTTGCCGTTAAGAGAGCGGAATGATTGATCACGGTGGGATTCGGTTTTGCGAGCCTGGGAGCGTATTTTCGCCTCGCGGAATTTCATAAAAGCTTGTGAATTACCGTGAAGTCGCGGCATCCACAGGTGCCGAGGAAAGTTCACGAGAGTAACAAAGTGTTTCTGCGCGATTGGCTTCCAGGGGCGGCAAGCGATGGAATGGGTGATCGAGAGAATCCAGTCGGACGTGAAAGACATCGCGACCTCGGCGGTGAAGTCGACGGACGACTTGCTGCACTCGACGCGCCGGCAGATCGACGACATCACGAACATCACGAAAAAAGGGATGGACGATCTGCAGAACGCCGCGAAGAAATCATTGGACGACCTTCAGAACCTGACAGTACCACCGCCGCAACAGTCTATACCGAAATTATAGCTGATGTTCCACGTTAGCTTCGATCTCTTTACCTAAACGCCGCGTAGAACCCTTCGATGGAACGATTGAACATCCCAACAGAAAGGATTCGCTGGAAAATCCTCGATGAAATAGAAAAGAAACGGAAGCAATCGAGTACCACGCTTGCAACATTCATTGTACCAGCCATTCACACGTTACTCCACGAAACATTCCCATCGGAATTCTCCGGGCCATTTTGTGGACGGAGCTGTTTGGTCTTTCGTTCCAACATTCGATGCATCTCCAAAGTACTCCGAGTGCATTCGAATATCCTTGAGACGCGTCACGGCAACGAGCTGACCAACGAAAATACGAATGTCTCTGCGCGTGCACTCAATCGCCGTTCGCGGTGGATAAAAACGGAATACTCGGAGAACGGTCAATCGTTTCGTAGGAGTTGCTTTAGCGAAAGAGATGTGTAGCTGCAGGCGAGAAATTAACCTGATTTAGCCGAATTTCGAAGACGCATCGTTCACCCTGCGGATAGGCGAACTTTTGGGTAAGAGAACCACGAATCTGCGCCAGTACAGTATTTGTATGATGACGCGTGTATACGGTACCCTCGTCTGTTGGATTCAACAACTCGGCGTACTCGGTTTCCCGAGCCCTTTCACTTCGAGATTATTCTCCTATCCTACACCTGCCGCATAAATGAACGCGATACGCACCCGAAAGGAAACCAAAGCGTCTTTCGATCGCACCACGCTCAATGTTCACCTTCCTACCACGTTCGTATTATTCGAAGCTTACGTTCTACGATTGTGTGTGACTCTGCTAGGAGCGTCGGGTTACCTGCCTCCCCTACAGTTGTTGAACAGAAGCCGACACACACATTGTACCCTTCGATCATTCTCACGCGCGGCTTCTAGCGTTAGTAACCTTAGCGAATTTAATTGTGACAATATTTATGAAAGAAACAGAAAAAAAACCGAAAAACGAGAATTTCACAAAAATATGGAGGTATATCGAAAGTCACGTGATTACATGTTCAGCGCACCTTTTGTAACGTCGATTAGCATATACAGACCTAGCCTCCGGCTTAGTTCGTCTACTTGGACACCTTTGAGAGCTGTAAATAAACGCCAAATCACAGAATCAAATATATGTAAATATATATATATATATATTGCTGCTGTGTTCATTTCGGGGATTACACAACATATAATGTATCCCCGTGTTCGTTTGTTCCTGTCGCAGTATGGTTTTAGAGGGATGCTAACACCAGAAAGAATATTCAACGACGTTTCTTCGTGAAGTTATAACACATTGAATTTTCGAAGGAAAATTTCGTGATCCTTGAATTTTGCCTGCCAGTGTAATACGTGTTGCGGACGGATCGATCCTGGCTGTCCCGAAAGTTCCCCAATTTTCTGAATTTCCTCGTTCCCTGCCCGAGACCGAGCAGATGTTCGCGAAGAGCTGTTCGGACGCGTTTAAAACTCGTCCGGAGGCGGTCACTCGCGCGGGACAAGAAAATCCCCGGCTAAGTCTTGGGGCAACGTTAGTCCCAGGTGGCCGGCCGATACTCGTATCATTCGAAATCGTTGCGTCACGAAATATCCCGCTGCTTCCTCCCAGTCATCCCGCGATTCCCCGCGGAGCAGGATATTCGCGCGAGTCAGCGGGTGCTTGTACGCGTCGAGCAGAGAGTAGCCGACGTTCGTAGGATAGGGGCGTTGGTATCGATTCGAGGATGGAGGACCACCGGTCTCAACATTCCGGCCGAGCAATTTCCAGGCGGAGCGGAATTTCGACCGGATCATTATTGTTCTCGGCGGTCCAGAGACAATTTCCATCGGTTTACTCAAATCTGGCCGGGCCGACACTCCCGAGGTAAGTAGAAAGAGAAAGGGCAGGGTCTGCTTTGGAATTGGTAGTTGGTCGCTTCTGGTCGACCAAGTCGACTCGTGATGGTTAGGGGTGGGGGAAACGGACGAAATTTGACATCGGGCTCGACCAGTGGTATGTAAGAGATAATTGATGACGTTACGGTTCATCGCTTGCTACTCGGTTACCGGACACGGACAAATATTGACAGCTTCCGATCACAGAGCGGCCGGGTATCCTTTGTAGGTAGCTCACGCGCGCACACCGCCCTCGATGTCTGGTCGGTTTTCCTGTCGAATCGGTGCGCTTAGTCCCCCCCCGTACGTTAGTAAATCAACGTTCACCGGTTGGACGTGCATGTCGAGCAAGTTTCGTAAATTAAAGTGGCCTCGTTCACCCCTATAAAGCCTCGGCCCGACCCGGCCCGACCTGGCCCGTGCTCGCTATTGGTTGCACGTGACGCGCCGCTCTGCTTTGAGGACAAAAGCGCCAGTTTTACCCACCCCGCAACACTTTTATTGCCGACCATCCCTCGCATCTTTCGACGAATTACGCTCCCCAAGGAAAGTTAAGTCGCTACCCCCAAGTAACTCCGAAGGACTTTCGACCTCAAACCCGAAACGCTACACGGATGACCAGGCTTCCGCTTAAGCATAGTTTCAGAGGACATCGATATTCCTGCTGCATTGTTCATCTTTAATTGTCCGTGCGGTTCTCACTTCGGTATTTCGAAGATGCCTTCAAAGACGAGACCACTCCTGCAAATCGGTTCGTAACAAGCTTCGCAAAATTCGATTCGGTAGCTTCTCTACCTTGCGGCGGGACGCCCGACCGTTTGCGGTCGGACAAAGGAACGACCGCTATTGGTCTGTTAATTTTACTCTGCGAAGTTACAGCTGCGGCGGGCCTGTACTATCGGGAATTAATTCGATCGTCTTAAAAATCCCCCACTGCCGATTCGAGTCTCGATATTCATTTTACAGTAAAGTCGAGATTACTGTCCAACAGCCGTAATTTTCGTGGACAGTAATCTTGGTGTTTGTCATCGTATTTTTGTCACTTCAAAGGAGACTCCGAACATAGAGAAGGACAGAATGAAATTCAAAGGAGAGTCCGAACATAGAGGAGGACAGAATGAAATTCAAAGGAGAGTCCGAAGATAGAGAAGGACAGAATGAAATTCAAAGGAGAAGCCGAACATAGAGAAGGACAGAATGCGTGTCCTTTCTTGCGACCGAAACTTGAATCGTCGATTTAATCACTAAGTACAATTGGAATGGTATCGTGTTTGGTCTTATATTAATCAGAAAAATGCCAGAAATACGATAGTGAAATTTCAATAAAAAAATAATGAAAATTAAGAAAGTTCAATTGAATTGAACGTTTCGATTCATTCGAGCGAATGCGTGGTGTTTACACCGGTATACCCGAGCCGAGATCAATCATCGCTGCCTTCGCCAGTGGAATGAGTATGCACTGGACTTAGAACCCGGTGTTGACCGATGACAGTAATCTCGACTTACTGTATTAGGTTTACGCGTGTGAAATGTCCGATTTTTAATCCTTCGAGGGCGACGATGTCAGGTTTTCCCTGCGCGATTAGACTTTTTAGCGAACAATAGCGCAATCGAAGTATTTGGAGATATTCTTCATATTTATTTTGAGTAGAAAAAGACCTGACTTTGTCAACTAGGTGTCCTTTGAAATTTGAGGATGGCCGGTCGAAATTGTGGGTGTCGTCCGATGCCGGGGCGATTCGGTGTCGTGAAAGAGATACGATTTTCAAGGCCGTTCCCGCCTACTCTATTTTCCATCCCCTTGGCTCCGGTTTCGGAAGAAAAGGAGAGTTTCAAAGGGCCGGGTGTAGCCGTCGAAGAGGCTCATGGTTTACACATCGCGGCGGTATTCTCTCGTCAAGACCGTAAAAGCTCTCGGGACGATCGACTCTAAAAGTCGGCGACACGGTCAAGTAGATTCTTCTCGGTCTTCCGGTTCTCAATTCACGACCTCGTGAAAAGACCACCCTCCACGCTCGTGGCTTCTGTCTTGTTTCCTCCACCCCCTCCGAACCTCCTCCTTTCGGCGAGGTTGGAGCCGTGGCCGTCCTTCGAATTCAGGAGAGGATCGCAAACTCCGCTCGCGGATATCTAAATGTTTTGTTCGAGGCAATAAATTCCGCCGCTTAGCTTTTTCGGAAACCCGGGACGACTCGAGCGTCTGCTTGGAAATCTAAGTGGCCCTTTCGCTTCGGAGTACGTTCACAGTACTCCTCGAATTTTTCCGAGTTTTCCCTCGGCAGCGCCGCCGACCAAATTAATTGTTCGAATAAACAAAACGCGTTGCCCGCGCAAACGAACAAATATTTTAGGGTTAATTAATGTTCAAGCGGCCGCGCGCCGATTTCGCCCGCTCGACTCGCCATGGAAATCCGCGCTCGTATTGTTGCGCCGAAGTTTGTTGAATATTTCCCCTCTTCTATGTTTTAAACAACCCATTTAAACTTCGTTTATTCCGCACGAAAGCAATTCGTCGATAATGTAAAGCCCGGCTGCACAATTCAAAAATATTAGCTCGGAGTGCTACGCGTGCGTTTCTCGCTCCAATAACGAGTCCAATATTTTCGACGAACTTTGATCATTCACGGAGATCCATTATTCCTCTATAAATCAATTCTTGCGCTAATTGTATACGTCAGGTTTTGGTACCTGTAGGCTGCAGGATGGTGAAAACGGAACTTCTCGGGAGAAGAAAAGAAAAATCAGGAATTGCATGATTCCACCATCTTTTTTTCCTTTATATTTTTTTCTACATAGGGCGAGTGTACCGCTAAGTAGGACCGTAGGATGCAAGAGGATGAAGATGGTATGAAACGGTCATAAATCCGGACTTCTGTTTCATTAACCAAACTAATTAATTTTTGCGGTGTGCTTAAGGATGATGCCGGTTGATGAATGCGGGAAGAGTGCGTAAAGACGGAACGACGGACCTCAAGGTGTTATAAAAGAAAGATGAGGTATGGAAGGTTATGCACTTTCGCTGGGCGAAGGGTGCTCGCAGCGGAGTTGATCATACAGAATTAGATCGTGTCAACGTCGTATCACGGAAACTTTACGGCGGAGAAACAGTGAACGTGCACAGGGTATACGTGCTGTAACGCAGCTACGTAGGTAATAACGGTGGATGTTGAGCTGTTTGGGGCGACGTGGCGCATACGCTTCGCCTATTAGCATACAATTATCTTTATGCTTCTTTTATGATTCATATTTAGTACCAGTTTCGCCCGGTTTTCGCTTCGTCGGCCGACGCAGCTTCAAGTTTGCAACTTTTACGATCGCACTTGTTTCTAAACTTAACGTCCGCCCTGTTCGCCCCTTATCATCGTTTGCCCCCGCACAGCTCGGCCACGTATTCCCGCTAAACGTGCTTTTGCAAATACCCCTGGCACAGCTCAGAGCGCCGCCCGAAAATTTGCTGTCGTACGTGCTGAAAATCAGCAATCTTCCATCGATTCATCTGCTCTTCTTTTTCCGCGACGCGACGCGGCATCTGGAAATCGTCGCCGCGGATGATTGATCCGTAAATGCTGCATCGTTAAGTTAATATCATAAAAGTTAATATCATAATAATAAAAGTTGAATACTTTTATCGTTGCACACGAATCCTGAAGTGATCAGCAAGTTAATCAACGGGAAATGAGACCTATAGAATTCGACAATGTTGAGGTTGAAATATTTCTTATATTATTAATCTCTCAAGGTGATCTTCCAATTTCGAAAAATCTTTCACGAACAACAAACTTCTTCAAACTGAAAAATTTGTTTTGTAACATTTTCTCGCACCTTCTAAAACAGGAGAGATAACGAAGTGCTAAAATGTACTGGACCCTCGTCTAACAGTGTGTCGCTTTTCTTCTATTATCGAGCCCCGGACCAAGAGCCTTTCAATTTCGAAAAATCTTTCACGAATAACAAACTTCTTTATACTGAAACATTTGGTTGTGTAACGTTCTTTCGCACCATCTAAAACAGCAGAAATAACGAAGTGTTAAATTGTACTGGACCCTCCTCTAACAGTGTGTCGCTTTTCTTCTATTATCGAGCTCCAGACCAAGAGCCTTCCAATTTCGAAAAATCTTTCACGAACAACAAACTTCTGCATGCTGAAAAATTTGTTTTGTAACATTTTCTCGCACCTTCTAAAACAGTGGAGATAACGAACTGCAAAAATGTACTGGACCCTCCTCTAACAGTGTGTCGCTTTTCTTCTATTATCGAGCCCCAGACCAAGATTCATTGGTTTTGGATAAAAAAGCTTTCAGCGAAGTAAAATTCCGACGAAGCTTCAGCCTATATTTTCAAAGACAATAGAGCGAGCAGTTCGCAGAGCCTTGTGGACTCTTTCCGGAAGCCATCTCCGGCCGCAGGTGCTCTGCGAGGGGAGCAGAGCAAAGTTCGTTCGCCCTGTTTGAGTTCGAAGAGTAAATAAAATAATTAAGGGGCCTGACGGGAACTTTCTATTTGACGGCAGAGTAAACGGAAGAGACAAGTCGTCCCGTTGTTCCGCCTAACAATGAGTTGCGTGCCGCGTATCGCCGAAAAATCAAACGGACACGGGTCGATATTGTAGCCGAGTATCGCGCCGTATAGGTGCTGTACCATTTTGTACGGTCTATGGGTACGATCGCGGCACCAATGACCGGCCATTCCTACCGGCTACGGCTGACCATTAATTTAATTAATGCAGATCCATTTGCAGCTGCACGCGAGTCGCCCATTCCCGGCCTTTATTTCGCGCCATTCGGACTTTATTTTTGACGGAACACGAACGTTCCCGCGCGCTCTCTCTCTCTTTCTCTCCGATTTCTGTCAATTTTTCTTTATTTCGGTGGCGCGGGTGTTACGCGCAATGCGACTGCTTGCTTGAATACGAATCAGGCGGATTCGCTTTATCGTCCGGTCGCATTAGTTTCGCGTCTCGTTGGATTTGCCAACGAGAATCTACGGCTTGCTCGTGGCGCACCGCCGCGAAAGAGGATTCTCCAAGTGTATTCTCTCTACGAATAAGTTCCATATAGTTTTCTGTACTCTTGCGGGGTCGTGTGTTTTACAGCGGGCCACCGCTCCACCGCGATTCGCATTAATTAACATTTCTGTTTGAGTTGAAACGCGCTAATTGCGAAAGTTCCCCGTAAATTTGTAGAATCTTGCGGCTCCGCGCTTATCAAAACTCCCGGGGAAAATTAATTGAATGTGATTCGCGTGAGAAATGACCGAAGAAAATTAATCTGCTAATTACTGTTTGCCGACGGTAACGAAGAACCCCGCCTCCGGCAATGCTTTGGAGTGTATCGCGTGTCGTGCTGTAAAAAGAAAAAACTTAGCTTACGGGAAAACGTATCTCCCGGCATGAATCGCGCCACAAATCAGCTGCTGGGAGGGATCGGTTTCGCGGCGCGCAAGTTTGATTTTGCTAGTTTTAGACCACATCCGGCCGAATGGCTAATAACGGACGTGCTCCGACTACTAATCGGCTTTACGGAGGTTCCCGGGCGAGGAGCAGGAAGGGTCGCATATAGGTTAAACACCGGGGGTAGAACGGTCAAAGGGTAAGATTAGATGCTTGCGACGGACTTCTGCATAATGGATGTCGTTCGATAGCTCGTCGATTTATAATAACGTTCATCCTCATCGGATATGCATCTACATGAATTTGCAAGGCCTCGGTTGGGCCCTCCCTTCCGCGCGCCGACCGATAAAATCATTTTTACGAGCCTCATCGTGGAACCTTCACGGCCAGACGTTTATGCAAATACCAGCTGTTATCGGCTAATTTATAGAAATTGAAATCAAATAGACGTGCCCTGCAAGCCCTATCAGATCTCCCGAAAATATAAACCCCATTTGACTTTTCATTTAGATAATCTCGCCCTATAAATACACAACAGCCGCTATCTGTTTAGAATAATCCCACGAGGAAACGATTTACCTTAATACAAATTTGGCGCGGGAACATTCTCAGGCATTCCGAAGGGGTGCGAATAGACTGAGAATGCGATCCGGTATCTTACACGCTATCACAGATTACAGAAACCTTAATTCGTTCACGCAGGGGACTCGGATAGCAGAGCCTGTAAAAATTCGACAGGAAAGAACTCGCTGACAAGTATACTTCGAAAGGGCGGGAACAACCCTCGAAGTTCCGAGTGAGAACACGCGTAACCGAGCATCTTACGAGCCACTACACAGATCTAAAAATGTAATAGTGCATTTGTATGCAGCTGTGCAGTGATATTCCACAACCCCAGATTCGTTCTCGCAACACACGGAAAGAATAAGAAAGAACTGCCATTAGTTCCGAGTCGGGACGCCTTTCGAAAAGTTGATTAAACGGAGAACTAACACAAGGCAAGCGGGACAGGCCATTAGTAGCGTTCCCGACGGTCAAGCAGCTTGAACCGGGCGAATTAAGTATCAAAGAAGGAAAATGGCGGATGGAACAACTAATGAGATTATAAAATCGAACGAAACCAGCATCTGGTGCCCGTTTTCTTTTTTTTTCTGTTAATTAGTTCGCCTGGAGGGGGATCCAAGTTCCGTCGAGAACTCATTTACACGTAATCCGGGGAACGGCAGATTGTATCTCTAATTGCTTCGCGGCGGGCACTGGAATCGATGCACGCGTGAAGTTTGTTTTAATATTAATTTCTTATCGTTGATCTTGCCAGGGCGGCCCTATTCCCCGAGTACCGCCCGGTCTCACCTTCCACGCCGTGCAAACATACTCCGTGAACTAGTTGGTTGAATATCTTGCGATCTCTACGAAGCAGGAAGGTGTAAGTACCGTGTTAGTCTTTGGGGTTACGTCGCTGCTCGCAGAGCTAACTAATAGCCTCTTAGCCTCGGCTTAGGGAGGATCATGCTACAGACAGCCGCACCCTCCTTTGCCGGGAGTCTCGAACCAATCCTCCCCTGGCCCTTAGCGCGATCCTTAAGCCACGCGAGGCCCGCGTACACCGCTCCTTTGCCCCAAACGATAGATTAACAATCATGATTGATCGATCGTTCATTTAAAACGTTGGCTAAATTGTTTCTCTCGCCGTCGTCGCCGGCGTCTGCGTTTCTCACAACGGCTTCGACATTGATTAGTTCCATTATTAACACCTGAATTGTCTGTTTGCAATGAGGATACAAATTAGAAATTATTCGACAAAAATTGGTTCCATTATTAACAGCTCAATTGTTTGTCTGCAATGAGGACAAAAATTAGAAATTATTCGACATTGATTAGTTGCATTATTAACACCTTAATTGTCTGTTTGGAATGAGGACAAAAATTAGAAATTCTTCGACACTGATTAGTTCCATTATTAACAACTCAATTGTCTGTCTGCAATGAGGACAAAAATTAGAAATTATTCGACATTCATTAGTTCCATTATTAACAGCTCAATTATCTGTTTGCAATGAGGACAAAAATTAGAAATTATTCGACATCGGTTAGTTCCATTATTAACAGGTGAATTGTCTGTTTGTCATCTGGACAAAAATTAGAGATTAAAAGTTTAAAATTGTGGGTTAATGAAGATCTGCATGCATTTATGATAGTGGTAGACTTTAATACTAAAAGTTGGCTTTACGATTAATTCGCGAGTACTAAAGTTATAATCCTGTATTTCTCTCGCATCGATTCGGCCGTTCGCATATTCGTGTTCCATTGTCGTGTTGTCTAATTGGAATTCCTACACATGTTCACCAAATAGTAATCTCTTTGTAGGATTTTTGCAAGTGAGAGAAAGATCAGGAACATGAAGGTGTTAAAGTTTATGACTAAATTTACGACGCATATTAATTTAATAGGCCATAGAATATAAGTATGTTAACTTTGATCAGTTTCATGGCGCACATTGTTACACATTTTTATGTATATTTTAGTAGAGATACGTGTAGATAGAGTCCCGTAATTTTCAAACACACCACTAATATTTCAATCTTATTTTAATCGCCAGAAGTCTCATAAAAATCTGCGGAAGTGGTAATATGCACAAATAATGAACAATAATGCAGATTGATAAGATTGTTTTGATACCGATCTAATCCGGATATAAAATATAAGTTCAAGTAAAATTAATTATACAGACAATCGTTCTAACGCCAATCTAATCCTAATCTGAAATTCAAAACTGAGGGGGTCAAGGTAACGCAGCAAAAGTGATCAGGCCATTTGAAATTCTAAAATTTCCATCCGCGTGAAACTCCAAATGATAAATTACGCTAAAGAATATGACATACTACTTTCGTGGGTCGTGAATCATTCTAGACACAAATACCTTCCAGAGGAGTGTTGTGCAGAGCTATTACTTGGAAGGAGTCGCATCGGAAAGCATAGTTTACAGACTAAACAAAAAGTTACAGATAATTCTGTTAGCACAGCCGACGTAAGATACTCGGCGCGGTAGGATCGTGCAAATATTTATCAGTACACACGGCGCATTCCACGGAAGAGTTATTTCCCAATATGCGGGATTCGGGCTCCCACCAAAAATTGGGCTCCGGTGCCCCAGTGTTTCTCGCAGCATACTGAACCTGCGCGTTCAAGGAGTCTCTTCGTTCCGTCGGATTAAGGTGTCATGGACTTGATTAAACCCGTCCGCGGTCTCATTTTCATTCTCGTAAACAAATAGATTGAACGTAATAAATTCTCGTCGCGACTCCGCAGAGGATTTTCATTCCGGCGTTCGTTTATTTTTAGTCGAGCCGCGCGGAGCAGAGAGCAGCGTGTAAATGAAACTGCGGCCGGAGGAGGACTTTGCCTCGAAAATTTACATTCGCCATGGCGGCCACGGCGAAACAAACCGGAAGAAGATTTTTCCCTCGTACGATTCAACGGAGGAAGGCCAACCCCCTCGCTATACATAGTTTCGCGCCATAAGCGGTCTCTCAGCGGCGGCTCGATCGGTGGATTTGCGGTAACCGCTCGCTCTGTATGCGCTCGCGTATTTTGTCAAATCCCCCGCGGATAGCCCGGCCCGTTTCCTTTCGCCGCCTAGGATATCGAGGTGCTTTCGCCGTAAATAGATCGAGAACTCATAAATACATAAACCAGGTGACCCGAACTTTAATGTTACAATCGAGTCAGAAAAAT
>CM052187.1:3392035-3481269 GCA_028455805.1 Lasioglossum figueresi
CAAAGAAATACAACATACTGGTATATAAAAGATCAATAAATAACAACATTTACGAAAGAACAGAGTTTTGTTTCGTCCTAAAATAAAGGTACGAAGGGTCTATTAAAAAGTCTTTAGGGCCATGTACTTTTAAGAATTATAAAATATTCGCCGGTGGGTAAATTGTTAACCGAGCGAGGACGACACCATGCATCGTTAGCCCGCAAGTTCACCGCGCGTTTCCCCGAGTATCTTTGCGGACTTCCGGTCGGGACGCAGTCGTCTTAATTAGCTTTTCTTCACGCCGTGTACCCCGTCTTTCTTCGTGGCACGAATATTCGAGGGCCCCCCCGAAGAGTCGCGTAATTGACACGCGAAATTGTCTCACGTGTTTGGGCTCGGGTTTATTTACTTCGGAACTTTCGAGCGTTCCCGGGGAGTTTCCGGTTTCCACGGTGCACCGAATCGAAGTTCCCGTAGTCGGCAAACTTGGGGAGCAAAGCTCGCGACATCTGAAGTCTTAATGGATATTTCGGGGGAATAATTACTGCGAGAGGCGGATGAGCCTCGCGAAATGATACTCGGTATCCTTGTACCCAACAGATTTTTCCTCCGCGTCTCGAACGCGAGGATACTTAACTGTGCACGTTTATGTTTTACATTTAGAGACGGTAGAATGCTTCGACTAGTTTATTCGTACTTCAGGAAATATTTTACAGCTCGAGTAGAATTTTCCTCCCTGCGCTCGCAGCTCCAGCGAGCTAAAACCGAGACGGAAATTCTAGGAGTTCTACTAAAGTTCGGATTTTATTCTGTGGCTTTTGGAAGCTGTAAAAATCTACAATCCAGTTGTTGCCGTTGAAATTTCTGCGCACAGATTCGATCGAGCGTGCTTACTAGAATTTTCTATATGAAAGAATTCTGAAAAATTCGAGGGTGATAATATGCAGTAGATTACGCGAGAATGAAAAACAATGAGGACAATCTGCAATCGAAGACAGTGAAAATAAAACGTCGAAGAGATCAAGATAGTTGAAACGATATGTTCAAGGCAATTCGTTAAGATATACGGTCGACGAATGAGTTGGAAAGATATAGACACGAGATGATTAATTAGAGAAGATATCTCGGAGCCTATTGATTATGTTACGCAGACGTCGATGAGTCTCATTTTACAAGAGCCGCGGGCGCCATTTACTTAAACGGAAGTGTTTATCTCGATCTGACTCGGTGTTTCGCGTCGAGCGATAACTCGGGCCTCCTATCGGATAGGTTTTCGTCTAAGCGTGATTTAGATAAAGAATATCGCTTTTTATCGAGAAGTCGGCGGCGCGTAGACGTTTAACGAGGAGAAAATGATTTCGGGCAGCGAGTCATCGTGTCTCCTTAGCCGCTCATGAAATCCGGCCGAGGGAATTACATTTTATTAGAGGCCGGCCTGCGGAAGTACCATCAAATTGTAACTACCACTGTAAAATACGAAGTTCTAGCCCGTAAAGCCGGATTACGATACGCGGTAATTATCCATTTTCATTGCGGACTGTGTCCGTTAGGCGAACGGTCCTAAAAATGAACGCGAACACGGGAGGACCGAGATTTTCGGTT
Source organism: Lasioglossum figueresi (assembly GCA_028455805.1). Taxonomy (NCBI): domain Eukaryota; kingdom Metazoa; phylum Arthropoda; class Insecta; order Hymenoptera; family Halictidae; genus Lasioglossum; species Lasioglossum figueresi. The sequence continues at coordinate 3,393,620 of CM052187.1, forward strand.
CAGATTATAAGCAATCGTGCTCGTAAGTTCGCGTCTTAAACCAGAAAGAGCTCCCAGTAAAAATCAGGAAAAAGAGAAACGATGCTCGCGCTGCGCTGTTCGTGAAGCTGTGCGTTTAGAGTGACAGTCTAGAGCCGGTTAAATTGTACGTTGCCCGAGCCGCACATACACCGGGTGCAAAAAAATTAACGACTCACGACCGATTGCAATTATTTTGAAAACGAGATCCATGCAAAGAATTGCAAACACCAATCGTAGTAACGCCTCATTCCGACCAAGGACTGAAAACAGTGTGATCTACATTCGTGGCAATGTTCGTCACTAACACGGCGACCATGACCATTCGAGCCTTCATATTGCATTCTCTTTCTGGGAGGCTCAAGATGTGTCAACTCGTACTTATTTTTAATGACTAATGACTTTTGTCGTTACTTTTAGCGTGTCAATTCTTTTATATGACAGTATGTTTACTTTGGAAGCTGTGAATTTATTCTGAACGTGCTTATTTATCTTCATTTTTTAAATCTCCTGTCTTCTTGAATCGATACCGTGCGTTTGTCAATATTTTCTCTGTTTGAATTATTTAAATACGGCCTGGCCAACACGCGGCCGGCCATGTTAAATTGTGCGGCCCGCCGGGCAACGTCGAACATAAATATAGATTTACAAAGATTAAGTGAAAGATATATTTCATTCAAACAAATATTTCATTAATTATAACTCGATAGTTAATTCTATTGAATCGTAGTATAACAAAATAAAATTTTATTCATTTTGTATTTGTATTACATTTTTTAAAAGCATGTTTACCTAAAATGGCCCGTGAAACCATTTGGGTTGGCCAGGCCTGATTTAAATTGTGGTTGGCTGCCGCCATTACGAAATATGTGCACTGTTCACCACGATTCTTTCGTCTGTTATATTAAATTTGTTATGGTTTGTATAATTAGTTGCTGTGCGTGTCTACAATGTGCGTGCACGGAGATAAGAAGCGCCATTTGCTTATTTGTTAATGACCTTTCGTGCTATGCGATACTTTCAATAAAGGTCAATGTAAAGTGCACGATGTAATATAGGAAGCAAAGGATCTACGTGAATAAATAATCCATTAATAAAACTGTTCTCATACGACGTTTCATATCGAAGAAAACTGAGTCTGGAAATTTGTGAGGCACACGTGCCGTTGAATAGCTAACACCTGGCGCGTCTGTTCACGAATTACCTTATCCCGTCGCTGCTAATGCTTATGCACGCATGGCGTATGAATATTCATACACAATTATCTTCGAGACGAAGCCTAGTGTGAAAAATGTTTATTCTGCAGTTTTTCCTAATTCTTCGTAGAGCACCGTCGTCTGTATATACGAGGAGTGATCAAGAAGTAAGGCAACTTTTTGAATTTCGCGGGATACCTACAGTCGATTTTCGTTTTCTTTTTTTTCTTATGCTGGTACACTCGTCACGAACATATGTTCACAGTTTCAGCTATACAGTAATGCCGACATTACTGTCCAACAGTGATCGTATTTTTGTTACTTCAAAGAAGAGTCAAACATAGAGAAGGACAATGAAATTCAAAGGAGAAGCCGAACATAGAGAAGGACAGAATGAGTGTCTCTTTCTTTCCAATACGCTGTCGTTCCTTGCGACCGAAACTTGAATCGTCGACTTGAATCGTAGTTTAACCACTAAATACAATTGGAATTGTATCGTGTTTGGTCTTGTATTAATCAGAATAATGCTAAAAATACGATAGTCAAATTTCATTAAAAAAAATAATGAAAATTAAGAAAGTTGAACATTTCGTCATAGAACGTAATATAAACAAAAGACAGTAATGTCGGCATTACTGTATAGCATTTTTTGTTTCTTTGTGAGAAGCATAAAGGTTAGAAGCGTTTTGCGTGTTCGACGAAGTTTGTTCCGAAACTGCTTAATTTTGACCAGAAGAAACGTCGTACGAGCATCGCTCAGGAGCTGTTGAACGACGTCAACGATGATCCTGATTTGCTCAAAAGGGTCATAACTGGTGACGAATCATGGGTATATGGTTATGACGTCGAAACCAAAGTCCAATCGTCACAATGAAAGTCCCCAGAAGAGCCAAGACCGAAAAAAGCACCCCAGGTTCGATCAAATGTCAACGTTTTGCGAACTGTTTTCTTCGATTATCATGGCGTAGCGCATCAGGAGTTCTTACCACAAAATCGTACGGTTAATAAGGAGTATTACCTTGAAGTTATGCGCCGTTTGCGCGAAGCAATACGAATAAAACGCCGGAATTTTGGGAACACAATTCATGGATTTTGCATCGCGATAATGCACCTGCTCGCGCATCGTTGCTTGCGAGTAATTTTTTGGCGAGAAACGACACCACAATCGTGCCTCGGCCACCATATTCGCCGGATTTTGCCCCATGCTACTTTTTCCTGTTCCCAAAACTGAAGAGACTCATGAAAGGACGGAGATCTGCAACGATCGAGGAGATAAAGACTGCATCGTTGGATGAGCTCGAAGCTATACCAAAAAGTGCTTATCAGAAGTGCTTCGAGGATTGGAAAAAGCGCTGGCACAAGTGTATTATATCTGAGGGGGATTACTTTGAAGGGGACAACATAAATATTGATGAATAAATTAATATTTTTTGATAAAAATAAGAAATCACCTTACTTTTTCATCACACCTCGTACAGGGTGCAATAGCGAATTTCAACCTACAAAATATTTCACTTGTAGTATCATTTCGTAAAAAGGTCTACGACGGTATCAATTGGCCGAAAGTTAAAACTAGTCTACGCGACCCACGTTGACCTCGAGGATCTTAAAAGTGGCTATCATCTACAAGTAAATACATCCGAGCATTCCATGTAAGAAATCAACATTAAATCTTTTAATTCTGCCAAGGAATACAATCACTGTTACTGTACAACCTCCCACAGAATTGGATAGGTGTTGTAAAATGAAATTTCAACGAATACATTTCGTTTAAGAAATCAAACTTAACACTTTACCTACCGGAAGTCTATTAATAGGATTTTCAATAATTGTGCTGTAGCAAACGAAAGCACAGAAATTTTCTTTTACATTACAATTTTAAATTAAACTATTAAATCACGTTATTGAGGGTGACTTGTTAGGTCACAATAAAAATTGCTGTAGCTATTGAAGGCTTCATTGAAAAGTGTTTAGCCATGTACTACAGATTTTTCAAAATTACGCGATAATCACCGGTCAGTAATCCGGTCGCAGTGTCCTTTGTACTCTGTGGAAAATGTTTTAAATGAAAAATTAAACATTTCTTCCGACCTTTCTAGGACGAATTATTCTTAATTCCATTCTATATTAATTCTTTTCTCTGTATGAATATGAAATTGATACCCTCACACAATATTTAAATGTTTAGTAATTCATTAGATACCAACATATATAGTAATGTAAACAATATTTTGAATAATGGCACAGCAATTTTTAGAGACGCCTCAGAGTCGTCACTCGAGTGCTGAGAGTTAATATTTTTAACTCTATATGGAGGAATGGAATAATCACTGTACTGGCTTCTAATGGACATCTACTGGAACCAAATATCAACAAAATCGTGGTCGTAACGGATCGATTGCATTTAAAACATCAAAATCTATCATCCTATCCTCTTCGTCGATGAAAGAAACCATGAGCATAATTCAGTCCATTGAATTAAAAGTATACCCATGACAAAGCGTGTAATGCTAGAGAAGACGAGCTAGCTAGCATGACTTTCGAACGTGTAGCAAAAACCGCGTCGCAGCAAGGGTCACCGATGATGGGACGGCGTCTCGTGATTCTGTCGTTCGTCACTGGCGATCTAAATTCGACTGTCACCATTTTTAAATCCGTGTTACGCAACAGGCGGGAAGGAGAAAGTGCGAAAACCGCGGGGCGCCCTCTGGCCTGAAAATCCAGTGTTTCGACGGTGACTCGGTTCGGGTCGTCTCCGATGCAAAAACGTGCCGCGATTGGGAACGATGTTGTTATCTCGGAGGAACTCGGAGATAAACACTTGCGAGACGGAGTCGGTTGAAGAACGCCGATGTCGCCGGTAGTATGATCGTGGCTGTTCGATCGTAAACACGGTTCGCGTGTAATCGGAACAGGATCGATAAGGATCTCTGAACAACAGGAGCAGGAGCGATCTTGTCTGGCTGGGGCGGGCCGAATCCACTTCGGGTAGTCCGCGATCGATCGGTGGATCATCCGCGTGCCACGATAGTGAAAGTGCAAACCGGGTTTCGCGTGTTGCGTCTGGTCTCTCACTCGCTCTCTCTCTCTCTCTCTGTCTGTTGGTCGGGCCAGTTTCTTTTTCTCTCGAACGAGCAGGAAGGCGGCGAGTGCCGGCTCGGTGAGCAACGCGTTCACGAGCGTGTGCGTGAGTATGTGGTCGTGTGGTGGTAGTACTGTGGACAGTGCGCGCGGTACTCGTCGATCTTCCTCGAGGCGCAACATGACGACCGACCACGAGTCCGAGACCAAGGTTAGGCTGCGGAGGACGAAGAGCGTGACCAGGGCCGAGGAGATCCAGAAGGCCGAGATGCTGGTGCGCAGATCCCAGCCAGACAAAGCGTGAGTACATCCCGAACCATGGACTCGCTCCATGGAGTGTTTCGATCGCGCATGCAGACACCACAGATCAGTTTTACAGCCGTTCCAGTCGGATTTAGACGAACCGCGATGGAGAATCGGTCCTCGAACAGTATTCGACGAACTCGGAAACCGCGGAGACGCGAAATTTCCAGGTCCCACCAGACACGACGAGGCGATTTCAGCTGGCAGACTTCACTGAGAACACGCATGCGCCGTGATGGTCGGATCGAGCGCAAACCCATGGTCGGGAATCCCCTCTCCCGGCAGGAACTGTGCACATTCCTCTTCTCGTTTCAGCACACGATCCGCCACGCCGTTCTGTCGCGTGTCATAATCGATGCGGAGGTCAGCCGGCGGGAGCGCTCGTGTTTTCCATAGCTCGTTTCACAAGACCAGGTCCTCCTCGGGCCTTCGACTTTATCCCGAGCTAACGAACCGACCGTGCAGACGATTCCTCCCCGTTGAACGGCGTGCGGACACGGAATCTGACCGACTGACTTAATTGGGTGGCAGCGAAGATACCCCGTTTCGGCCCGACCTACTTCGACTTGCCATTCGGGAGCGAATTTTTTGGCCTACCGGTTTTAGGGTATTGCGGGTAACAACGCGATCCTGGATTGCGACATGGGGTCTCAGCTCTTCTTGCTGTTACAACGAACGATCAATGGAGTGTTTGCGTTTGAGCTCGTTTTCTAATTATTCAGGCCTGTTTGGACTGGGGACGGGAATTGGCAGTTGTAAGAATGTTCACCGTACGCATGCATGCCATATCATGCGTTTGACCATAGTATATATTTTTATTGATTTATGCGTTATATATATTTTTATCGATTTGCGCAATACGCGTTTTGGTTTTGTTAAAAATAAGAAATACAGACAGTTCCCAACGAGCAAGGAACGGATGAAGAAGATCGTTTTGAGTCTCCTCCTTGCATAGTGTACGGTAGGGTGGGGCTGAAGGTGCCGTTTTTCATATGATCCTACGTAAAATATTTTCCGGGACCATTACTTTTTCTTGTAACACTAAACCTAACATCGCCGGTCATTTTGACCGGTTTCAGATTTTGTATTTTACGATTATTGATATAATAAAAATGATTTCATGAGAAATGATTGCATAGATATCTTTAGTGGAGCACATATTACAATAGGAACTGCACAAAGTCTAAATAAAATCAATCTTGACATTTTTATAAGAGCAGATGTACCAGTTACTTTTAAGTTATTTTTACTCTAACATCTAAAACTAACCTCAATCCGTTTTGTTCGTTTTTGAATGGTGATTCGAACGCTTACAATTCTGACATTCAACTAACGAAATATGTATGTTAGATTAAAGCATTCGATTTAATATCCCACATATAGCAAGGGATGGGTCTCAAGACTACAGACACGAAGTTAGAAAATAATTTAACGATATATACCGTTTTCGCGATACATATACTGTAAACACGTGCCAGACGTACAAAAGTATTCGAACTTTGGGCAACTAAGAATTTCCGACGCTAATAGAATGTAGACAAACAATTTCCAACGCTCGCAGAATGAAAACAAACACTGCTTAGTTCACTGGCAGTCAGTCCAGGCGAAACAGTGTTAAAAATTTCTGTCTCAATTTTCATTATAAACGCTGTAACAAAATGAATCGCAAGAAATCCGAAACAAGCAAGTCAATCGGAGAATTAATAATAAAATGGTGTAAGGAAGGCAAAATATTAAGTGAAATTGCAAAACTTGTAAACAGAAGCAAGTCCACGATTCATTATATTGTGAAGAAATTTAATACGCAAGGTAACGTTGCTGCTAAGCCCCGTTGTGGACGTCCAAAAAAGCTGACTGAAAGAGAGGAGAAAACGATCATACGAAAAATTAGACAAGATCTTTTTATTTCTGGATCACAATTGGCATCGATGGTGGCTACACTGTTCCAGATAGAAGTGCATCTCGAATTGTGTTAGCATTTATTAGCAAGAAAAATCAAATTTTGCGTTTACAATTCGCCGAAAAATTTATTTATAAAAGTAATTCGTTGTGGGACACGCTATTATTTTCTGATGAGAGTAAATTCAACGTTTTTGATAGCGATGGACGTAATAAAGTTTGGAGGAAACAGAACACAGAACTGGAATCGCGAAATCTACGGCCGACTATTAAACATAATGGCGGATCTGTATGAGTTTGGGTTGTATGGCATCTAGTGGAGTGGGAAACCTCGTGTTCATTGACGGAATAATGGACAAAACAAAGTAGTTAAAAATTGTGCAGGAAAACCTAAAAGACAGTGTATCAAAATTGAATTTATCAAGTACTTACTGGTTTCAATCGGACAATGATCCTAAACATACCGCTAAAATGGCCACATCCACCGCAAAGTCCTGATTTAAACCCCATTGAACATTTATGGGATGAGGTGGAAAGAAGATCGAGAACTACAGTTATTACTTCGAAAGAAGCGTTAAAACAAAATATTATTTCAACATGGCAACCAACAGATCCAACGGTTACTTCTAAGTTAGTTCACTCGATGGAAAACAGACTTAGGGCCGTTTTAAAAGCAAACGGTGGTCCAACTTCCTATTAAAACTTTAAATTATTCAATCGAAATAACTATTAAATGTTCCGTTCGAATACTTTCGTGTGTCGCTTCTAGTACGTGTTTACAATAAATGTATTGTAAAAACGCTATATATTGTTGGATTATTTTCTAGCGTTACTTATGTAGTCTTAAGATGAACCCCTTGTTACACGTGGCAAATTACATCAAATACTTCAACGTAACATACATATTTAATTACTTGAATGTTAGAATTGTAAGCTTTCGAATACTTTCGCGTACGAGTGTAGATCTTTCTGCCTCGTAAGTAGAAACGAAACAATATTAGTAACAAAGATAAACGCTTCTAATCGTTTCCAATTGCTTGCATCCACTGTGTGCGCAACAAAATCCATTGAACTAATACGCCAAAGTGTACACAAGACGTGTACACGCAGAGAGTCCTTATCTCGTCGCATAGAGTAACACTTTAGAAACGTTTCACAAGTTATGGACCGTCCTGTACATCAGCGTGAGCTCTGTTTCTCCGCTGCGGCGGATTTTTAAACGCAGAAAGAGTTTCGGTTTGTGCAACTATCACGGTAAACAATTCCCCGGACTTGGTTATGGAAAGGCTGACCGCAGAGACTTTGATAGCGCTGGTATTGCGGCGGAAACATGTTTCAAAGTCCGCCGAAAATTCTGCGAATTTCATGACGCATTAAAAACCTACGAAATCGCGTTCACGGATGTTTGCTCGTCGCAAAGAGGCATAGCCCGTAGTCGATCGCGCACTGCGCATTCCTCGATCAACCGTCGGACGGATCGGTTATGCGGAAACGACTAATATTTACGCTGACGTCGGCTATTCTAGTGTCTACAGAATACCGCGAGTGAATGGGGCAAAGTTCATTCACGGGGATGGACACTGGGAATTGAATGCAGCGAGAGAGAGAGAGAGAGAGAGAGAGAGAGAATGCACGTAGCGGAAACGAAAACTTTCTTAACGAGTTGTTCGTCGTTTCGAGCGCGGGAGATCGGCGCGGAACAGCACGTCAAGAAAACACGGCACCCGGAGATAATTCGTTTGCAGTGCGATGGCATAATTATTGAGTTTCATTCTACGCTGCCTCTCTTTCGCGCACAGTCTACTACCGAGCGATAGTTCCGCGTCTTTACAGCGAAGTCACGAAACTTATAGAGATCGCGGAGGTTCACGGTGACGCAGGCCCCGCGTTCCCGTTTCCTGCTCAAAAACAATGGCGAATGTCTGGCCGGAGTTACAGACAAAGTTTTATTCAACTTGACGAAGACGAACTGTTTCTCTTCCGCGATCAATAAGATCGCGCCCGAGTGTACTGTAAACGACTCGGCTACGACGAATTATGGCCTCTGTTTACCGTGTTTCGATGCTTCTTGCTCGCCGAGTTATGCTTCCAGCAATTAATACTGGATTGCGAAAGTTCCCGTCTCCGATTGGGGAATCGAACGCATTTCGACACGCTCGCTGACAGCATTTGTTTCGTTGCTCAACTTTTTGTTTTAAATTTATTTATTTAGAGTCACGTTCGCGGTGACGCGCGAATGATATCGGCGACAACTTGATTTATCGCATTATTTATTATACAGATGTATATTACGAAATATATTTTCTGGCTCGATTAGGTTCGTTGTTTCGTTTTGCGGTAATCCATTCACCCATTTGTGAGCCTCAACTTCGCCCTAATATATCTTCATAAAGTTTTAGGGTCAAGCTTAAAAGCACTATCGCTTAAACGCGCTGAATCTCGCCTATTCACACCATCGTTTCATTATGGCCGGTTTTTCTAAAAAGACTTGATATTGATAGTCTCCTCCCACTCCAGTCGACTGTCATTAGTTTGGAGTGATCGTGGCGGGGCGGACAGCTATTATAACGGATGACGCGCGTCCCTTATAGTTTGTAAGCCTAAATGTTATTCTGTGTCACGCCTCTATTATCTTTCGTTTAATAATGAACGTGTAATAACAGTTTTTAGAATTTCTCCGCCGTTCTGGGCGGGAAGTAGAATCGAAAACATGACACCCTAATACAAAAATACAGGAATGACTTTGTTAAAGGTCGATCGAAGTTTCCGTTTAACATCTACCGACTTTCGCAGAATTTTGTTCAGAGTGGACTGCGCACGCTACGAAAACAGGGAAAATCGAAAAAAGGGGAAAAAGTTGCAGCCGTTCTGCAACGCGGTGTTTTGAAAACTATGACGAGCAGTTTTTGCGAACACGGACCGTACAGATTAGAAAGAGCACGATGTTAAAAAAAAACGGCACAAAGAAAAGCTCTTAAAATATTAAAAACTTTCCAGAACGGCAATAATCAACTTTGTTTTGAAAAACTGGGAATTTCACTGATGGGACCGTGTATGAGAAAAATCTGGATCACGGTTGTTGCATAAAAAGAATGGTTGGCTCGCTTAAAAATAAAACGAACGAACGCGTTCGGGTCCACGAGCCTCTCGAGACGCGCGATTAGGAGCGAATCGCGTGGATCGCAGATTATAAAAGGATTTAGGGTCGTTCCGATGTCAAATTACAGGCCGTTAATAATCCTGAAATAGTGCTGGCTGGTTTTCTTTGCAGAGGAGATTGTACGTACACAGAGGTCTATCATGTTTCGGCGATAACGTTGTTGGTTTATGCGCCGACTCGTTTGAAGATATATTTGCAGGTTGCTAGATTAGGGTCCGTCGCCATATAAATAGCGATATATCAGGTTCGTTTGAGGTTGATGGAATTCCCCTGCACAGAATTAACGTTGTAGCGCGTTCGCTGCTCCGATAAATTAATCGAAATATTCGTATCTGGCGTGTCGTTGCGAAATTCGATGACAAAATCCGGCGGAGCGAAGGGGGGAGGGGCAGGGCAGAAAAAAAGGAAACATTTATCTGCGGACGTGCTCGAATTGGATGTCGATGGCGTTTCGGTGTAATTGATACCTGAAACGAACTTGAAATACTTTTATCTGTGACATTTGCGAGGCCTGTTAAACACAACTATCGGATTGAAAATTTCAATCGCTTTACTAAATAGTGGTTCCAGTTGTTGACGCAGAGAGGGAGGAACGCGGGGACGTATAAAACCGTTTGACAACGAACGTTAAGCTCGCTGCGGGACGGCTTCGAAAATAGATTGTATTAATTAACCGATCAAACGCTCAAAAACCACACTCGGACGCGGATGGGCCGCGACGCGCTTTGAGCAACGCGAAACGACGCACAATGCCGCGTACTCCCTTTGTGACAATTACAGAATAATTCCCCCATGTCGGCAAAACACGTAACTTCGTAATTAACGATCATTCTCCCGCTGTTATTGCGTAAACCAGCGGTTTCCTTTCGACAGGCTGTTTCATCGACGACAACCTAACGAGTCCTCCGGCTGAAACTATCTTACGTAACCCGTCGGGCACGAGGTTCAAGGTTGATCGCATGAATTACCCGATAAGTGGCCGAAGTAGTTAAAACGAACGTTACCGAGCACCGTGGCTCATTATTCGTTCGACGACTCTACGCGCTTGCTCGGGTCGCGTCTTTTTCTTATCATCGACTTATCGCATTCAATTATCTGGCGTTTGTAATTTATTAAACGCTACTAATTTTGTGCAAATGCTATGCCGAACCGACAGGAAATGTAGAGTAACATTGTTTTGTTTGAGATTTCATTGTTGAGGAAAGTATTGTCTGTGTCTGGATTGATATACATATATCGAATTTGTACATTCGAGTGTTTTCTTTATTTTACTTCGTTTATATTCATTATCTGTCTCGATTCCTGAAAGATTCATTTTTCAATTGACCAATGGGAATTTTCTTTTCTTTTCGTTCCGATGGAATTTTTAATGAAGCGATTAAACGTCTGTTCCATCTCAGTTCGTGTAAATTAACCGGTAGAAACGTTTTCACGAGCATGTGTAATATATTCAGCGAACACTCTTGATTCTGAATTTACCTAACCATCGCTACACGGTTCTTGCATTTGTAGAAAATTAAATATTATGTTTTAATAGGATTTTTAATGACCGAGCTGTACATAAACGAAGCTCAATATTTTCTTTCAAGCCATATTTTCGGAACAGGATGGTGCATCGTATTGATTCAAAATTTTCTAAGTAATTTATTGTGAAATTCTCAACCGTTGATTTTTTCTTTATATATTATCTTCGTTACTTTCTTCAATTTATACGTAGATGCAAAGGTTCTAAAGATTCAAGAATTTTCCTCCCTGAATAGTTGAAAACATCAATCAAAAACGGACTTTAACGCACGTCACGAATGCTCATTTTGTCGATCCTTTCAACACGTTATCAATGGATGATTTGCACGCGTTATCGCGTTCGTACTTTCTTACAGCGCAAGATCCTGTCGCCGGGTCGCGGCCCGGAAAATGGTTGAGGAGTCGCGGTTTGCTGGCCGTGTGCGAGGTGTCTCGCATGTCTTTAATTAAAATGTTAATTCGAGTGACGGCGCAGGAACGGTGATGGAGATGCGGTAGATCGGCACGATACTACCAGGGGAGATCTATCGAGGCGAACACTTTCGTCGGGGCCGCTCGCGCGATGAAGTATCATAAATTCATGACCGGTTTCGAGCGTATCCGATTCGAAGCGCGCGCTATCGTGTTCCCCAATCAGAATCGCTAATCAAAGAATACGACCTTCTGCAGAACCAACGGAGTAAATGCTAATTCCCGTTAATACTTCTCCTACGAACAAAAAAGAGGGTTGCGTGGGGGTAGTTTTTCAAGCAAACAAACCACTGGACGAACTCCATTCGTCCAGATTTATGAAGTTCCGCCAGTCTCCCGATTTTAATATCTATTCACCGTGGAAAAAATTTAATCAAGTCCACGGTCTAATCAAGTCCGCGATCAAAAACGAATACCGTGGGAAACAACGGTAGATCTGTTGCACAGTGGAGAGACGGAACCGTTCCATCAAGGTTTTTCGCGAGAACGGTTTTAAAACAGACCCGAGAAGAGCATTGCAAACGCAGACCGGGATATACAAGTGAAGAAGGCCTGCAGACTTTGCTTGAATAAAAATTAGAAAATGTTCGGTCGACGAAGGAGTCAGTTTCAACGAAGGAGTCGTTTTCATACTTTTTCGAAGACTTGATTTTTCAACCCTTCGTGTGCTGAAATTGAATATAATCTAAATTAATATGCCAATGCACACATTTATATTGTATCACCAGTATTCGACTTAATTGCAAATATCTTCTGAATTTTAATTCAGGATACGAAGGGTTGGCGAACATTTATTCAAATTAATGTCTGGCAGCTTGAATAAACTTCGAGAATTTTCCTCGATTTCAATGCTCGAACTCAAAAAATACGAGAATTAATTATTGAGCTTACATTATAACGTAGTTCCGCAGGATGTTAGCATGGAAGCGTGTTTCCGAATCGAGCTAATTGCTAGCCACATGCAGAAAACAAACGGGGTAGTTCCTCGATATAAAAACATAGAAGTAGCTTGTGAAAATGCAACTGTATGCAAATTCAAAGAGCAAGAGTGACAGTGAACTTTTATTTCCCCCGCTAATGGATTCCGCGAATAAAAAGTTAAACACAAACGCATCGATTTCCAATTAGCTCTGTATTTTATACATGGTTTCCCTACACACCGCAGTCGCGCAAAGATGCTCGATCGAGAAACGAGGGGATAAACCTTCGGAAATTGCTCGTCTCGTTGCCAGCAGGACGGGACCACATAAAAACTATAAACCGCAAGTTGTCCGTTGAAGAGCAGCGTCAGAAAAGTAAATCCGTACAAAGATCCGCAGGCCATTAATAACAGCTTACGCGGGCTCGACGCGACGCGACGCGACGCGGGTGCACGCGCAAAGGTAAAAAGTAATAATTATTACAACTTCGGGTTCGTTCATCCGGGCAAACGCTAATTAGCGTCCTGACGAGAAACTGTCGGGCAACGTTGTGTGATGCCAGAAGCGTCGGTTCTTTTTTCTCTGGCTGTTCCTCGAATATATCCTCCCAACAAGCTGTGTTTTATTAGCGGCAGGTTGCCCGGGGGAAAAAAATGCCGGTGAAATCTTCGTCCCCCTTTGACATGCCATAATGACCTGCAAACAACGGTCTCTCTTTTTTTTCTCCAACCCCTCCGCCGCTCTTACTCTTCAGAAAAGGAACACCTTTCTACCTTCGGTTGTTTCTTCTCCCCATCTTCGCGCCCCTCCGCTTTCTTGCTACCCCGGATCGTCCATTATGCCGTGGAATCAGAGATGGCACCACTCCCGCGTCTCTTAAACAAACGAACCCTACTGTATTTACTCGTTCCGTGTTTGCCGGATACTTCTTGTTTTCGCCAACTTTGCAATTAGGCGAGCGCGAGCGCAGGCATACTAGGTTCGTTGGACGCGGTGAATATCGGATGATCCACCCCTTTGGGTACCGGCGGGAATTCGCGCGGAAAGCTATGTCTGGCTCGTGCGGATCTTTCACTTCCGGATTGATTTTAAAGTTCTCGTTTGTACGATCCTTCGATCCGGGGCCCTTCCCGCGCGTATTTGTTCCCAAATTCAATCTAATTCCTGACGATCCCCGGCGAGAACCGCGCCGCAGGGATGAAACCGCCCCCTCGAATATTTCACGAGCACCGTTCACTTCGGGAACGATGTGTATATCACGCACACGTTCGACTCCGCTCTAAACGATTCCAAGGTTTCTCACTTCGCGAACCCTTCGCACAGCTTCTACCCCTATCGCAGGATTTATTCCATTTCCGTTCGAAATTTTGCGGCTGCAGCATCTATTCTATCACGTATTGTGCGCGAAACACATCTGCACAGATCAAGTCGTTATAGTAAATAGTTGTTGACGCATTTTTTTTTAAATTTATTGAGCTCCGCGAACCGCAAATTTTTACGGCGGAACATTCTCTACCAATTTAATCCTCGAATCGAACCAAATATTAGGGCTGTAACTTTCCTTCGAAGGTCGAAGATTTCGAAGCTTCGAATGTCGAAACTTCGAAACTTCGAAATTTCGAAGGTTAGCTTTCTGGTAATTCGAAGGCGATGAGAATCAAAGTTTTTCATTTCGAACCTCCGTAGTAAATTATTATGACGGCCACGGTAGATATGTGGTAGGTGGAGAGTTTACCTATCCACATTCGGATTTGCGCTTGTTTATTCGCGCAAATATAATTTAATTATTATAATTTAATTTTTTAAATATAATTTAATTACAAAAAGTTCACACGGAAACTTCAATGTCAGTCACCGGTGACTGACAGTTAATATTTTTATTTATCAAAAATCGTGACACGGTATAAGATTGCGAAATTTCGAAGCTTCGAAACTTCGAAACTTTGAAACTTCGAAATTTAGAAATTTCGAAGACTTCGAAGACTACGAAGAATTCGAAGACTTCGAAACTTCGAAACTTCGAAGGTCCCTTCGTTCCTTCGAAAACTTCGAAGCTTCGGAAAAGTTGCAGCCCTACCAAATATTGCTCGACGAAAAAGTTCTAAAATAATTGTATTAGAACAGCACAATTCTGTATTTTCTATCTGTGCAACAGATGCGAGCAGCTAGTTATGAATGAATAAAAACACAATAACGTATTATTTGTCAATAAAGATAATATTTGAAATTCCAATGGAAATAACAATTAAATTTATTATTTTAAATAATTCATTTAGACTTGCTCAAATAATAAATAATTATTTTCGCTTTTTATTTGAATATCCAAATAACAGATAACTTGTCATTTAAATTTTTGTATAAATACTTATTTATTTAAATATATTGCCCAACACTGCGGAGCAGTCATTTAACGATGCGACGTCGCACTGGGTGGACAACTATAATATCTCTGACAATATTTCTCTTTACCGAGTTTTTTTCTCCTGCTATAATATCGATCGCAGCGCCAGTATTATTCTCTCTGTTCTAGCCACCCATCAGTCCATTCTCGCGATCTATCTCGCGCACGCGGATCTATATTGTACCAATATTCCAGCAGCACCGGTCCGGTTCTCGTCCGGCGGCGGGGTTGATATTCGAATCGTTAATAAGTTCGGACGGTGTTTTATGCGGGCGGCGTAGAGTGTACTGGGTGACTCACAATTGCGGAATTCCGGAAATATTCGATAGATCCTGTACCATTTTGCAAGTTGAGCTTTGTTTCCGATGCACCAGCAGTTCAAGATTGATGGATCCCACCTCTCAAATAGGGCTTTCTTCTAGGACACCTTGTTGCGAAAGCACTAGGTAAGACCATTGAAATATTCAGCTGTCAGTATCTCGAAGGAGAAAGGTCCATCACCATTTTGGAAGTTGAAGTTCCCCTAAGTAGGGCTTAGGCTCCCTAAGTAGTGCCCTTGTATAGACACCTCGTTGCGAAAGCCCTAGGCGAGGTCATCTCAATTTGCAGCAGTTATCTTCAAAACAATTGAAAATTTATTGTCCAACTTGGATAGGGCTTTCTTTTTTGCCATTCCGCTGCGAAAGCCCTAGGTAAATGACTTTCTCGATTTGCAATTTCGTCTGGGATATTCACGGTTTCGGAAGGTCCGGTATTTTGGGGCATCCTGTAGAGATGAGGCGCGGTACTGGAGGATCATCTCGTGGTCGACGTCCTCCACCATCCTCCACCATCCTCCCGCTGCAAATGCAAATAATCGTCCAGCCTCATCCAGCGTTACGGTATTGAACGACGCGCGAATGCTCTGCAAGACTCTATTTCTGGGTTTTAATATGCGGTCCATCTGGTCGTTCACCCATCTCGTTGTTATTAGCAGCGTGGGCCAAGATTTTGTCTTATTCGTGCGGTGATCCAAACGGGGTTCTTTCGTATTCTCTTTATTTTTAATTCGATTGACAGTTCCAGTATAAAATAATACACAGGAAACGCTCGAGAAAAACGAAGTGGTCGGAATAAATCAGTGAGCATGGGTAGGAGCCAAAGAATTAGTCTCCACATTCGCAGCAAGCTCGCGCAATCACGAGCTCTTAAACATTTCCCTCTGTCGCCAGTGACGAGGGAAAAAGCGGCTAATAAAGTTTCTAGACCGACGCCTCGTCATTAGAGACGGTCCAGCTATATCTATATTTTTTTCATCCGGGTACGGATGTTGCGGAACGCGTGTCAGCTTCCGCTCCTCCTTTTTCCCCGGCGTTGTCCTTCATCCCTACCTGCCGGTGTTCTCTGTCCTGAGGATTTTTTGCGTTCCGTAGCCATAGTAGTTCGGCAAAAACTTTTTAATCTTCGTCACGCGGCGTCGGACAGCTCTCCCTTTCGCTCTCGCGCTCTCTCTATCTCTCTTTCTCTTCCCCCCCTCTGTCTCTCTGGCGGAGCGTTTTCGGCTGACGCGCCTTCGAAACGAATGAGGATTAACGGTATTGTGCTGTCAATCCTGCTGGCGTTTTCTGGCTCTCCCTTGTTTCCTCCCTTTTCATCCAGACCGAAGTGAGAGGGGCTCGGCGTGGGAGGACCGCGGGATTCTTTTTCTTCGCGAAGATTGCGGGCGTCGGTGTCGAATCTCGCGCGGGCGCGAAATCAGCCGGAAGAACAATAGAAAGCGATTACAGAGGGGGAAGGGGTTTGGACGAGCGCTCGGATTGGGCTACAGGATGGCTGGAATGGTTTTCCACGATGTTGAAATGCCACTAGAAATTTGTCGCTACGGGAGTTCCATTGGTCACTGACCCAGTTGTCCATTTATTGGTCACTGTAATCACAGCGGGTCAGTGACCCATTTCACTACTTATTGGTCACAGTGACCGCAGTAGGTCAGTGATCTAGCGATCGCAGAGAGTTTCGTGTGACAACACGAGTGAATTACAAAATTAGGAGGGAGCATGAAATTCAGTTTCATCGGGTCTGTTTCTTCGCGAATCTCGCGCGTGAGCGCGAAATCAGTCGGAAGAACAATAGAAAGCGATTACAGAGGTGGAAGAGGTTCGGGCGAGCGCTCGGATAGGGCTACAGAATGGCTGGAATGATTTTCCACGATGTTGAAATGCCACAAGAAATTTGTCGCTACGGGAGTTCCATTGGTCACTGACCCAGTTGTCCATTTATTGGTCACTGTAATCACAGCGGGTCAGTGACCCATTTCACTACTTATTGGTCACAGTGACCGCAGTAGGTCGGTGATGTAATGATCGCAGAGAGTTTCGTGTGCCAGCACGAGTGAATTACGAAATCAGGAGGAAGTATGAAATTGATTTTCATCGCGGAGGAAAACAATTGTCACATAGGGAAAGGCGAGATAGGGTATTTTTCTTTGCCAATGTCGCGCGGGCGCGAAATCAGACGGAAGAACAATACAAAGCGATTACAGAGGTGGAAGAGGTTAGGGCAAGCGCTAGGATAGGGCTACAGAATGGCTGGAATGGTTTTCCACGATGTTGAAATGCCACAAGAAATTTGTCGCTACGGGAGTTCCATTGGTCACTGACCCAGTTGTCCATTTATTGGTCACTGTAATCACAGCGGGTCAGTGACCCATTTCACTACTTATTGGTCACAGTGACCGCAGTAGGTCTGTGATGTAATGATCGCAGAGAGTTTCGTGTGCCAGCACGAGTGAATTACGAAATCAGGAGGAAGTATGAAATTGATTTTCATCGCGGAGGAAAACAATTGTCACATAGGGAAAGGCGAGATAGGGTATTTTTCTTTGCCAATGTCGCGCGGGCGCGAAATCAGACGGAAGAACAATAGAAAGCGATTACAGAGGTGTAAGAGGTTAGGGCGAGCGCTAGGATAGGGCTACAGAATGGCTGGAATGGTTTTCCAAGATGTTGAAATGCCACAAGAAATTTGTCGCTACGGGAGTTCCATTGGTCACTGACCCAGTTGTCCAATTATTGGTCACTGTAATCACAGCGGGTCAGTAACCCATTTCACTACTTATTGGTCACAGTGACCGCAGTAGGTCGGTGATGTAATGATCGCAGATAGTTTCGTGTGCCAGCTCGAGTGAATTACGAAATCAGGAGGAAGTATGAAATTGATTTTCATCGCGGAGGAAAACAATTGTCACATAGGGAAAGGCGAGATAGGGTATTTTTCTTTGCCAATGTCGCGCGGGCGCGAAATCAGACGGAAGAACAATGGAAAACGATTACAGAGGCGGAAGGGGTTCGAACGAGCGCTCGGATTGGGCTACAGAATGGCTGGAATGGTTTTCCAAGATGTTGAAATGCCACAAGAAATTTGTCGCTACTCGAGTTCCATTGGTCACTGACCCAGTTGTCCATTTATTGGTCACTGTAATCACAGCGGGTCAGTGACCCATTTCACTACTTATTGATCACAGTGACCGCAGTTGGTCAGTGATCTAATGATCGCAGAGTTTCGAGGAACAGCACGAGCGAATTACAAAATCAGGAGGAAGCATGAATTTGAGTTACATTCCTGTGGAGATTAATTGTAACATAGAGAAAGGTGCGAGAGGGTCTTTTTCTTCGCCAATCTCGCGCGGGCGCGAAATCAGACGGAAGAACAATGGAAAACGATTACAGAGGCGGAAGAGAGGGTTCGGACAAACGCTCAGATTGGGCCAGAAGACTGGTGCGGTTTTTGAGGGGAGCGGTCCGTGTTGCTCCGCACAAGGCACCGTCTATATCGTCTGCCTGCGGTCGATTTCGTGGGACCCGGAGTCGTTCATTCGCAGAATATACTCGTCGGAATCGATTATGGGAACCGACTGCCGAAACACTGTCCCCAGGATTATTGTAATGGGAACGAAAATGGGTTTCCACGTTTACCTTCACGCTGCGGTGTGTTCCGTGCACCCTCCCACGCAGCGTTTTCAGACGATGCTCTATTTAGTCGGTTCATCCTGCGGCACGCTCAACTATTCAGCTACTAGGTGGTCCCTTGATCTTCCGAACGTGGTTTTTGGCGGACGGCTGCCCGGTTTGTTCAAAGCTATTGTCTACGGTAATTTGTATGGTACGCGGAATCCAGTTAAGGGAGCCTTATCATGATTTTATGGACGCGTTGGCAAACTGTAGGTTGCATTGTGAGCTTGAACAGTGAAACTACCGAGTGTACCGAGCTCTAAAATGATTATTTCTACAGAACTGGTAGGATAACATCCGGGAAGGTTTGGTGTTAAAATCGCTTGATATTTCCACCGAACCATTTTTGTGGCAAATTTATAAAATCCGTAGTGCACCGACAACGTACTCGATAATCCAGGGGATTAGTGGTAAAAGCATGAGACATTTTCGACCAAAAATCGACGAATCACATTTTGCCAACCGTTCGCTAAATTCCCCGGAGAAAATCCATTCATCCGAAATAGCTGAATAATATCGGCCGGAAACGATTGAATGATTTATTAAAAAGCAAGCACACGCTCCACAGGAAGCGTGTTCTATATCAGTTACCTCCTGGAAACGTCTCGCTTCGAACGATCTTTTTCCTCGGCGCAACGAGAGTCCTTCTCAAGTCCTGCCGCTCGTCTCTTTAATTATTCATTGACGTCGTCGCTCTGAAACAAAAAACTAGGTCGGCGCAGTTCACTTGGACGAGGAACACGGTCCCGTAAGACAGGAAAAAATAAAGTTACAAGGAAAACAGCGGCCGTTTGCTCTCGCGCCGGTTCCCTGGTTCCGGGGAATCCTTGTTCGCCCCGTCCGACCGGGATTTCTATTTCCCGACGAGAGACGACCCACAACAGGTGAACGAGTATCTCTTGATGAACCCGGTGGATCGTGTGCGGGGGGAAGAGTGCAGCCGTTGAAAGTTAAGGGCTTGACTCGGTGAAAGCAGGGGGGGACAATAAAACAGGACAGACAGACAAGCGGGCGGAACTGACAGACAGATAGACAGGGAGCAAGAAAGACGGAACTGCCGGAGGTTGGTAATCGATTCCAGGGGAGCTAGGCTGCCGTTTCATGAACAACGGGGGGTACCAAGAACGAGAGGAAGAAAAGGCCAAAAGGACGGAGGATAGGAAGGCCAGGTGAACGAAAACCGGGGCTGGCAAGAAGACCTGTTTAAAGCGCCATTTAATTTTCCTTCATGAATCATTTAGGGTATTCTTCTACCCTCCGCTGTTCCTGCCACTCCTCATTCTCTTTCGTTCGTTCCCGATCCGTAGCTCCTGGGGAGGCAAGTTTCCCTCCTCATTACACGGGTAATATATGTATATCCGTCTATCGTTTAAATATTCAGGAGGGTTCCGGTGTCAGGAAGATTCGCGAGGCAGATACGCGAGTCCTATAAACCGCCAGCCCCTTTCTGCCATTCTCCCCTCCTGTTTGCCGTTGTTCTTGCGTGTACAGGATGCCGGGAAAGTAAGAATCATCGGCATTAAATCTGCAATATTGAAAAGTCGCGACAGGGTCACTGACCCAATTGGTCATTGGTCACTGTGACCGCAGTGGGTCGGTGACCCAATTGATCATTTGCCGATTGCTATGACCGCAATGGGTCAGTGACCCACTCGACCATTTGCTGGTCACCGTGACCGCGGGGCGTCGGTCAGAGGGTATGCCAAAATCATTAATTGCGAAGAATGTATTCCGCCGCGGATAGCGATACTTTCTCGTCAGTCTGTACAGCAGCTTGGTATCCTGGCAGTCAGGGTGTGGACTTCGAATTCGACGGAACTGCTAAGGGTATGCAGCCGGGAAACAGAAGTAGGTACTCGACTTCCTCGACTCTGTAGATTCCTGGATTAATCCAGAAACAAAAGATTCGCCACCCTTATCTCCCGCCATCGTTTCAAAGCCGATGATTGTCGCTTTTATCGGGTCACCGGCGGACTAACCGACAGTTAAGCCGCGACGTATCGCGTCGCCGTTTAGAACGGGTCGTTTCGCCGAGTCATTCGGTTCGGAATTCGCGGCGACGCGACCCCAGAACGCGATCTCCTGGCATCCTTTCAATCTCCGCCCGTATAATGGAGACGACAATGTTGACGGCGTATTATATATTTTTCATGGAGCCACGTCGGTTTAGATAATGGACGTTGGACCGTGTCCCTTATCGCCGACTGTATTACCAGCCGTAATGTGGACAGAGTGATTCCGAACTGGGCTAACACGTACCACTCTCGTATCACGCAATATCCCTTAATTTACTATACTTGTTTCGTCCGTTCTTCAGAATAATTCTCGTTGATTTACTATAATTGTACCGACGGTTATCCGCACACGGTTCTTACGAACCTAATGGAGCCGATGAAAACAGCATTGTCGAGATAGCAGTTTTAATTTATTACGTCTGCTGGGAATCTTTTCATCGGCAAAAGAAAATTTTCCCTCGTTTCAGCCTTCGCGAACGTACGCTTCTATGTGCATGGGCGCAGTAAAAAATTATCGGGGATAGGATCAAGCAAATTTTTATTAAGCTCGCCACGTTTCTCTCCATTTGATTCTGATATACGAAGGATGTCATGTGTTGATATACAAAGGGTCGTCAAATAAGAGCTCCATACATGTCAACGCAATGTTTTCATACTTTTATTCATTTCTGCATGACATCGTGTGTTTAAAATTAATTTATTCTGAAAAAGGAACAATTATTTCAAATAAATTCCTTGTGCGCGTGTAATGTAGGAACATCAATTCCGGGAATTATTGATTTTATTGTAAATTATGATAATAAAAATATTGTAAAATATGATGAATTTATTGTAAATAAGAATGTGTGGATATAACGGCAATAAAGAGGAAATAAATAAAGCGTTTCGTATGGAAAATTTGTCAGTCGTTAAATGAACATCGTTTGTGTTAGATGGAATACGTTTTGTTAAACACATTGTTCGTTTAATAAACATCGCCAATTCCGTCGACTGCTTGAACATTCTTGATAACGAAACAATCTAAAGAAAAATGATTTGCCTGATGAAATCAAACAATACGTGTACTCGAACGAGATAAGATTGATAAAAAAATTGATTTGGGTATAACGGTCAAGTTTGAGAAATCTTATTTTACACTGGAATTTCGAAGGGGCTGCACTCTTATTGGTACAGCAATCCATCAGCTTTATTCGCGATCGTTTCCCTGATTTTAATTTAGATTCAACGTACCACTTATGATTCATGCTTCCACTCGTAACTGAACATCGAACGGCGTTAGTGCCGGCGTTTATTAGCACTGTCTCGTTAGCTTTAAATTACGGCTCGCCTGCAGATTTCCCGGCGTTACCGAGTTCGCGCGCTCGGTAATTCGATTCTCGGCCGGCTTGGCTTGTCTTTTTTTTTCCTGTTGCACGATCGCGCGCGCGTGTCGCGAACGGTCGTGAATAGCATTAAAATTCATGACGCGCCAAGTATGGATTGAAATGCGTGGAAAACGCACGCATAATTCACCGCGCAATAAAACGTTAGCCGGGCAACCCCCGCCGAATATTAATTACACAGATAGAACTACAATTACTCACGGGCCGGGCATTGCCGCGCCGGGGCCGCGGAGCACGTCGGGCTCCGTTATCAGTATCGATAATATTAACGAGCGTGTAATTAACTAACGATGCCGTTCGTGGGTCACGAGTTTTTCGAATTAGACTTTAACGACTGGGGGACAGAATAACGAAGTATTTTAATAGCCTCGCATTAACGCTGCCGAGTTTACCGCTGGCAAATAACTCCGACAAAAATGCGGCGCGGTTTTCGATTTACGATACCCCGATTCTACGTGTACGCGCGATGATCGCCTACGAATTATCGCGCGCATAAGTCAGAAGTGTGAAATAATCGTATTATTCCGAGCTTTGTTCTCGGCCGGATGAAATTTACAAGGTTGTCTATAAATTGATTTTTTTTCACCGGTATCTCGTATTTTTCGTTTTCTACCGTTCCGTGGTTTTCGATTTTTGTCTCTGCGTGTCGCGAAAAACGAAAAAACGATTATTTACTAGTTTATTAACATTACTATATTTAGTAATAGCTCTTGTCTAGTGGGACAGTTTACATTACCTGCGGGAGCTTTTAAATTATTGGCTGCCATTTCCAGCGACAAGGCAATTACAGTAATTGGAATTTTCATTATTTTAAGTAATTTAATTATTGATAATCTCTTACGTTGCTGTCGGGCACCGGCCGCTACACAAGTTAACATTATGTCGCCATAATTGCTGGCACATATTTAATCAGACAAAGTGCAAGTGCGTCGATAAAGCAATCGGCCGTGCTCGTAAAATCCTCTTCGCAGTGTTTCCAAATAAGCTTCGACGTTCGAAACAATTCGCTGCGCAGGGAAGTTCCTTGCATTCGTATACACACTGATTCAGCCAATTGATCCAGTAATATCGTAATTTAATGAGCTATTCTAATCAGATCAGCTTAACAAATAACGCACAAGAAAATTGCATTTGAATCACGAAAGAAGTAACAGCGAAGTGTGCCTTTTACGATTTTTTCTGTGATTCCGATCAAGTAAAATGTTTTAAAAAGTCGTTTTAAAAATGGTTCAAAAATTCGTGAAGCAAAGATCCTATAAAATCTGAATAAATTCAACCCCGGTATTAGTGTTAATAAAGTAGTCCTTCCAGCTTCTGAAAAAGAACCCCGAAGTCGTCCGGGCCAATTATGAAAGAATTTTTCCGATGCAGCAAATATTTGATCGATTAAACGAGACGGTACATTATAATTGCCGGCGATTTTTATCGGCGAAAGCGTATCGGCGAATTATTATTTGCGAGGTGTCGCCTCTACAATTCCACAGTAGTCCGCGGGAGTGTGGCGATCAAAATTCTATGGCGGCTGCGGCACGCACGGTGGCGTCGCGCCGTCGTAAAAACGTAACCAGACCGAATCGTATCACACTCGGATAATTATGCCAAAACATTGCTTTTGCCGAGCGTATTTCATTCCGTTCCGCTCCGGTGAAAAAACCCGTGGCGTCCCGTTGTTTATTTCGTTTCACGCGACCAGTGTGAACCGATTATTCCCATCCCTTCCAGCGTTGTTTCGCGCAGGGGGTTATGGGAACGGCGGCCGGAATGGCCGATTTTTTCCCGTCGCGTCGACTTCCCTGTCCGGACGATAGCAGGCTAACGTGAAAAACAACGATCGCCGGCCACATTTTCAAATTAGCGGCCACAATAACGTCGACAACGCCAACGGCAGCTTTTACGCCCTTCTATTTACATGTTTCAGAGGCCGGCTGGACGCCGCGGATATCCGGCACGTTAAAATAAGTAGCGAGGGGCTCCAGCACTCTCGAACCAACCCGACGCCATTTGCAGTTTGTCCGAAAATCGTTTCGGATCGGGCGAAAATGAATTTTCCCTTTCATTCGGACGCACTGTGGACCGTTTCTATAAAACAGCTGGAATTAATGCGAAAATTCTTGTCGTCAAATAGGGGATAGACGAGTTGATACATTTTCAGCTTTTTCAAAAAGTAACTTTGAGAAAAATACGTACAATTATTATTATTTGTTTTAGAACGTAATATTTTGTGCGTCGTCTCGAACGAAAGAATCATTCAATCTTGGACGAAAAATAGTCAATACCTCACGAAAAGATGTCAAACTACCGTCTGCCGAGGCTCAATTTAAAGGGCGAACCTTCTACTTTCCCTTCCCCGAGCTGTTGTTTTTCTCTCGTAATTGGTTTTGCATCAGCAAGCGGCCTGGAAAGCGAAGATGATATTTCTCTTGAAAAATTTTATGTGGACCGTGCAATCTCCTCGCGTCGGATTATTCTAATGCTGGCGGCATACTTTTCACTTAAAGTGTAATAAAACGCCAGTAAAAAATTGTATACCAAATTTTATGGGGTCGTTCGACAGGGAAAGCTTGAATCTCGAAGTCCGTGGACATTTGACTCGCGAAAGAAATTTTTTAAACCGTCCAGAGAAGTTGGTTAATGGCCGAACCAAGGTATAGTTTATGCGAAACCTTGAATTTGTGCCGCGTTTCCAAGTGGGTGTTAAAAATGTATAAAGCTCTAGCCACCGCTAGTTAGCCGTTCTAGCATTCTACCGCAGATTCCTGGGTGTCACGATCGATCCAAGGCCCGTTTGATGTTAGTCAGTTAATGGATCCCCTCCCGCGCCGAGCAGACGCGACGATTCGCTTAGATCCTCCGCGGGGAATGACTTTCTCAGAAGCGTTATTGCATTCGCGGAATTTGCGTCTGACTGGCACTATTCCGCACACGGTATCTTTCGTTATCGACGTTACGAGCAAAAAAGTTCGCCGACTCGGTTTACGACATCAATAATCGAGCATATGACGCGCGACTCGCTCGATTTTCGCGCGTGGAACTTTCCCGTCTTGGGACAGGAAGTTTTTTCCACCTGGTAACCCGTTAGCCGTAAAACATCCGAGAGCTGGTCGATAACCATCGGCAAGAAACCGTCATTCGAAGCGCAGCCGAACTTCGCAAGCCGTGGCCCACTCGCGTTTCACCCTTAACCCTTCGGGAGAACCTTTCAAACCGTTGCTGAAGCCTCAAAAATGAATTTAAAAAATTTTTATATCGATTTCTTGATCTTTTTGAATTAGCCAACGCACTGTGCAACTCCTAGCGTTTCCGCGACGCGAATCTTCGCGGGGAATTCGACGGTACTTTAATTGCCGCGGAATCCACGGTACAAAGGGGAAAGTTCGAGGCGGCGACGACGACGACGGATCGGCTCGCAATTTCCAGCGCAAATTGTCTGAGAGCGAGCGCATCGCCGCGCCGGGTTCGAAACTATTCGGAGGGCCACGCGTTCCGAGGAAAAACGAGAATTCACTCGCATTCATTCCCCCTGGCGACCAGTTTATTAAAAGCAATCGCGTGTGACGTAAAGGCAATCTCGCGGATGAATATTTATAGGGAGAAATTCAGTTTCGCGGCGATGTAACGCGAGCATCGGGATCTTCGAGACACATCATGGAAATTTTTAAACGAATCACGGCCGCGTTGCCGACCCAGCCTCTCTCACCCCATAACACGGTTACGCGAAACATGGATCGTTGCATCATGCACGAGAGCCAATAATCGCAACTCGACCCCGAGCCAGTTTAACGGGCTAGTACCATGAATAGTAAAGCTGTAAACTGCAGCTGCAAGTACGGCGTCGATGGAATCAGGGCTAGAGTTACAGACTGGCGTCGCCGTAAAGCGCCTAGAAAATGAGGATTCAAGGAATGCGCCCGCCGGGAACTGATTGAATACAGGGTGAACGCACCCTCGAACCTGGTCGGTGTACCTTGTATTGCGTTCGAATAGTAAACGTTTCTTGGTACCGCTGCAGGGAACGGTAATAACCACAATAATCTAGTCCTACACCGCAGACTCGACAGACGTATAATCAACAGGCTGATTGTTCGAAACTTTTCAAATGGCTGATTCGCTTTTATGAAATTTTAATTGTCTTTGTATTATTATAACAAGGCAATTTCAAGTAAGATCAATTCAAACTTTTAGATGCATAGTTTATTCTTTTTAGAAATAGACGACCTGAGACTTTACTCGTGCACTTCTATGGGGGATGATTAGGGGTAGTGCTATTTCTGTGACATTTAACGCTAGGTTTACGGGACCCGTCAGTATGACGGGTTCTAATATTCTTAATTTGCAATTATTAAGGTTAGAAAGATGGCCAAAAATTTGGATAGACACATGCTTGCTATGTTTATCAAATAATGTGAAATAGTTATTTCTAGAGCTCCGTAAACCTAGTGTTAATATTGTACTATATGATTTTAACTTTTTTGGGAAGCTAGAGCAATTAGTTTACTACAGAATGTGAAAACAAACTTTTTCAAAAATTGCAGTTGATTGGAATTGTAGAAAAAATACGAAAAGTTGCATTTTCAACTTTATTATGAGGGCCTATATTGAAAATTTCAAAAAATACGTTTTGTCGATTTGTGTGCTTGTTATTTTAATAAACAATAGAATGTGTTTTCGGCGCACCGTTCGATCTCACTCAACAATTTACTTAACCCGCAATTTCGTGAAATGTAATTCTAGTAACGTAACTCAACAATTTTTCTTCAACGTTCCGATCCTAATTCGGATCTTCCTCAGGAATTACTTCACCTTCGCTTCGACTTTAACTTTATAATTTCCAGACCCCTGGACAGGGAATACCACTTATTTAAACCGTGCCGACATTCTTGTTGTGTTTATAAATTAATGTAAAATAGTTATATTTAGACCTCCATAAACTTAGTGTTAAACACATTGACAAGGTATTACAAATATTTTTAACATTATGTGCGATGTACAGGGTGTAACAAAGTTTAGTATTACCGGGTTTTTTCAGTAACAAAAACCGGTTCTAAATTTATACATAACACTTATATTAATCCGCTATAATGATTTTAATGTAAGCAAAAATTACACAGCATGTTGTATATACATCATTAAGTTATCCGGGCAGATATTACCAAGATTGTATAAAGAATATAAAAATTATTCTACAAAAGATGACTGCGATGATGAAAAAAGTGATGAAGAAGAAAATCAAGACGAAGACATATCTGTGATGAAAAATGCTATGGAAATAGCAATAAATAAATATCTGCAAGAACCTGAAGAAGTGACTTCCTCCAGTCCTCAAACATTAAAGAAGGAGTTTTTGGTCTTAGAGGCTACAAATAGAAGAACAACAAATTTAGATTTATTATTTAATTCTTCAAAGACAATTAAGTCCAGTTCGGTAGCAAGCGAGCGAGTTTTTTCTATTTCTGGAAATTTTGTGTCCAAAATGAGGACACGACTAAGCGATAAATCCATTGACGTTCTTTGCTTTTTGAAATCACATTTTATTAATCAAAGAAAGAAGTAAAACATTTGTCAATTTCTGTGATTCTTTAAGGGTATTATTTTGTTAAAAGAATTAAAAACTTCTATTCTAAGTTGTAAACATGTCTTGTTTTTTATCTGTAAAAATTCGAAACCGGTTTAAACCGGTTTTTGTATAAACCCTATTTCCGAGGTCAACATTTTTTTCATTGTATCGTATCTCTTGATAAACGACTGTAAAATGTTGCGACCTATTTTCGTCCAAATGTCTACAGGGTGTCCCAGTGTTGGGTACAACAGGGGTAGTTCTACAGGGTGAGGCACTAACTTTAGCAGTGCCTCAAGCTAGTTATCGCCCCACCCTGTACGACAAAATAAATGGAAAATATTTGTTCCGCGTTCAACCAATAAATCCCTTCTCGACGTCCGTTTCGCCGAAGAGCATTTTTGTCACAGTGGAATTACGATGATGGGTTCACCTCGATCCGTAATGACAGTTGTCTGAGCCACGAGGGTCCCGGCCGCTTTGTCACGACGGCGTACAAACCGTCGGATAGTTAGCAAGCCGTGGGAGTGTCCCATTAACAGCGCCCTCAACTCCATCAGGAACATTCGTCCGTACACAGCCGCTCGAAAGATCGTTTGCGCGTTTATTGCCGGGCATTCTGCATAAGTTGAACGCGACACATCGGACACCCAGTACACCAGCACTCATGCATATGGAATTCCTCGGCGACACGTCTGCATCCTGCCACGCAGCCCGGGTGGCCCAGTATCAGAAGTGTGAGATAGCTCTTCCTGCTGGTTGGTCGCGCGTGGGCGGGGTCCCCTGGCTTTATCGCGACTCTATTAATTACCACGATCTGCCATAAATTCGTAGTAATAGTTAGGATTTACTCGAGACAGCGGGGAGGTTAAACGATCACATTAAACGCACCTAGTTGCGGGACAGACCGCAAGCCATAAGGGACTTCTGTCAGGTAATTACGGGGGACAAACGGCGCGATATTTTACAAAAGGCTTCCCCCTCTCTATCCTCTTTAATCCAGAATCCTTTTCCGGCTTTCGCTACAACATGACCGCAGACTTCGGATCTTAGCCGGAAGATTGTTCTACACGGTGTCTCCTTTGAGACAGAAGACTTAGAAGGATCGAGCGCCGCTCAAGTTGTCCGCTCTTCTTCGCGGATACTCGGGGATCGAGGCTTCCCCTGTGACAACGACTTAGAAGCCATAGATCGCTCTCGATCGCCCGTTGATTATAAAAACCATAAATTGATGGCCGACAAACTTTTCATCGGCATTTCAAGCGCGTCGTCGATCCCGATAATTCGCGAATTGTATTTTCGCGTGTTCGGAATCGACGACGCTGGGCTCGCAGGGTCCGCTTTGTTTCGCCTCCCTAAATTCTCACACTCAGGCGAGCACGTCTTATCCGGAGAACGAACAAGGGCCTCCTTGAACGCTTTATGCTTCGAGACAAAACGCTTTTGAAAAGTTTACACGATGGTCCTCGTCAGCTCTCGTCGCGCTCCCAGTCACGAAGGGATGATACCCGCTAGTCCGTGGAAGCCGATTACCCAGGTTCACCCGGTGTATTATCTGCGTGAGAGATACCTAAGACGAGAGGGTTTTGTATCCACCACTCGCCGCGATCTCTCGTCTACGCCATTCAAATTTCACGAGACGCAGTGCGCCCCGTATTGTTAACATTGTCCACTTAATAGCCGTGCGAGTAGCCTCGGCGCACGCCAAACGGAATCCCAAATGCTTCCTCCTCCTGCCGAATTCTTTAAACCTTCTACGGGATGCATCGTACCTTCCAAGTCTCGCGATACACCGCGCGTCCCGAAATAATAATCCCGGTTTTCAACCCCCACGTTTTATAATTTATTAACGGGCTGAAAAGTCTATTCCGCAGCGAGCAAGCCGCGTGTAAAATATTTTATTCATACGCACCGTGTCTTTAGAACGTTGTAAATGGTTCTTTGCTGCTAATAATTTTTTTTAAACAAATCTGTCCCCAGAGAAAGCCCCGTGCTCAAAATTTTATACCTCGAAATCGATTTTTAAGAAATCTCAGAAACTTACCATTGCCGATTTCGTATTGAAGTTATCAGACGATCGTGCGAATATTGTTACGGTAGCTGCACGTTATTCTGATTACACTGTCCAACAAATTTCAACTTCTTTGGTTATTTCGATTCCCACTATGCGATTCTTATTGAGTTTTTCGCGCTGATTCCGAATCTGGCCTTAATTTTTCTCATATACGTACAGTTTTTGAGAAAATTGAGTTTGAAAAAGACACATTTTTCTACTTTGAACAATTATTGTGATGTTATTATAAAAGATATTGAATTGTTCTTCACGGCAAAAGATTCTGTAGACTTTTCCGAATACAGTGATATCCAATAATAATAAATTATGATTGTTTAAACATGTATAATGTATTATTATTGGACATCACTGTATTCAGAAAAGTCTACAGAATCTTTTGACGTAAAGAACAATTCAATATCTTTTATAATAACATCACAATAATTGTTCAAAGTTGAAAAATGTGTCTCTTTTTTAACCCTTAGCACTCGAGTGGTGACTCAGAGTCGCCACTAAAAATTGCTGTATCGTTATTCAAAATATTGTTTAGGTTATTAAATATGTTGGTATCTAATCAATTACTAAACATTTAAAAATTGTATGAGAAATTATATCAATTTCAAATGCATACAAAGAAAAATATTAATATAAAATGGAATTATTCTAGGTCGAAAGAAATGTTTCATTTCCGAGTTAAAATAGCTTCGAGTGCAAAGTGTTAAACTCAATTTTCTCAAAAACTGTACGTATATGAGAAAAATTAAGGTCAGATTCGGAATCAGCGCGAAAAACTCTATAAGAATGGCATAGTGGGAATCGAAATAATTTTTGGCTGTTGGACAGTGTTATCAATGTGTATGTTTTTTTCAGATTACGCAAACGTGTTTAGAAAAATCGAAGATCTGAAAGAACGCATGTTTTCCATAGAAGTTTTGAACCTCTTATTAATAATAATGTAGCATCGTAAATTCGTCACAACCGTCGCCTAGACTCATGTTTTCGGATTTACGATCATCCCAGGAAGCGTAATTTTTAGTTACCGAACGTGAGGTCTGCGTGGGGCCTGCGTGGGCCATAAATAGGAATCGTTTGGGCCGTCGGGAAAGTGCGAAGGTCCCTGGGAAAGCTGAAGGGGACGGAAGCGCTCATCGGAAAATACCGATGGGCGAGAAACCAGAGTTGTTTTCCGCGTCGAGTCGAGCGGTACGAGTTGTAGCGAGTTGGAGCTGTGCTGACATATTTATCACGTGTACTTATTGTTTAAATTCTATTAAATTGTTTTATTCCCTACCTCGAATTTCAATTAATCCCCACAATAATCCCCCACAGAGTGTGGAATTAAAATCAAGCAACGTCAAGTATACGCGTCGAACGCAGGGCAACTGGTCCGATTATAAATTTTACGAAAAACGAGGAAGGATTACATTTATATTTGATAAAAAATCAACAATTCATTCTTGAAAAGGTTATTGTTATCGCACCGCGATAGAGATATGGATTGACAAAGCAAGGTCTCTTTAAGAGGAAAAAATACTTTCAAAACTTCTTTAACGAAGGCTCAACACCATGGTACGCCCACTTAAAATTCGAGAGAAGCTTAGTCGTCTCGGTTAACAGAATGCGTTCTGATCGCTACAATCTAGCTGCTTCACTAGAGAGGGTAGGCATTATCAGTGACAACCTATGTAAATGCAATCAGGGCTGTGAAACCCTGGACCACATAATATGGCAATGCGAATTGTACAATTCACAAAGGCGGAAACTAATAAATTCCCTACTCAGTATGGGCCTCCAACTGCCCCTTAATATAGACACAATTATAGCAAAGCCAAATATCATAGCCTGTATTAGCATTCGCTCCTTCTTCCAAAACTGTAACTTACATATTTAGCGTTAGCGGACATTACTATTATACCCACTTGTAGCTTTATAGAATTTTTATTGTATTATTCCTGTATTCGCTTATATTATTCATGTACAGCAAAATAAACCCAGAAGGGTTTCAAATGCTTATAATAAAAAAAAAAAGAAACTGGTTAAAGGATAGAAAGTTCGTTCAGGATTTCTCGCAATTGGTTCGCACAGAAGTGTCCGTAAATCCTCGTGTACATTCGAAGGATCAGTTTCCTTAAGCGTCTCTGGTAACGTAAGGTGTAGGTCGCAGACAAATAGCGGTCGGACAGGGGTACTAGTAGCGAAACATTACAGTACTCGCTATGCTTAATGCGCTTGTCCGTCGATGGTGTCGTTATTTCGAGTGGAATGCATCGTGTTCCAGATTCCCGTTTGAAAGAGACGAAAAAGGACTCGTGGAAGGCCGGCCTTGCGCGGATATCGCAAAAGGGAGAGGGAAGTAAGGAGAGCCCGAACAAATGTTTTCAATATGTTGCATAAATCGCGTGTTTCATCGTAAATTGAAATGGAAATGCATATAACCGTACGATATGGAAGCGGCTTTATTGTTCCATTCTTATTCCAGCGACGTTTCTACGGCGCCTCCTCTCTTCCTTTATATCGCGGAGAGGACGGCGACGACGGCGGCGGGCCCCATCGATCCAGTTCTCCGTGGAGAATTTCTTTTTAACTCGGACCTTCTTTTCTCCTTACAGATGTCATCGTCCTAGAGATAGTCTGTTCTCGTGGAGCTCGGGCTTTGACAACTTCACCGGGTTCGTCAACTGGGGCTTCCTGTTGCTGAGCATCGGCGGAATCCGATTGCTCCTCGAAAATTTCATAAAGTGAGTATATACCGAGGAATCTTGATAAAACCACTGCGGCGCTGCATCAAACGCCGCGATATGTGATCGGTTTCCCAAAGCGTTCGTGTCGGTCCATTCTCGAACCGACACAATGCTTCGAGAATACCCGTGGCTTCGGGAATCCAGTCTTCTCACAATTTACGAGAATCGATTATTTTATTTTTCCCCTCTTCGCGCAATTATTGTCGCTCGACTGCGAACTTTATGCGGAATTGCGAAACGGTAAAAACATCAGAAGAATTACAGGACATCTTTCTGTCGCATCTCTGAACTTATTCAAATTATTAAGAAAGGAAACAGTTTTATTCAATACCAATTTCTTGTAATTGCCACTCGACTGCGGAAATACAAAACAGCAGAGACATCAGAAGAATCGCAGGAGAACCGTTATACAGAAGAAATACGTTTCCATGCGACACAAACTTTTTATTCTGCAGTATAATGATCTTACTTGTCAAGTAATACAAGTAATACAAATTTATTCACCGCTTCGGCACACATCGTTTCTCTAGAATTCTTATCAGCGTCCAAATAAAAATGATTTTGTACATGTTCAGGACTTGCAGCACTTAATTCATAGACGATAAGAATTATCGGCCTTTCGGGCAAGACTGTATAATTCAGAATTTTCAACGGTACTACAATTGTTCTCGTCTGTTGATGAAGCGTGGTACAAGGTCGGAGGAGGAATCGCAAGGTGTCATAGATTCAGCATGGTTGTCAATGCGATTTATCAGGCGGCGTCGCGTCGCGTCGCGTCGCGCTGACACTGATGCCTCTATCAATCGCTGGAAACGCTAGCAGATCGTTCGCCGGCTTGCACGGGCATTTTTTCAGCGGCGATAGGGGTTAGACCTCTCGATCGTGCGACTCGTCAAGGGTGTAGGCAGCGGAAGGGAAGAAAGGTTTCAGCTGGAGCCCCAAATAATGCGAGCGAGGGGGAGAATGGAAGGAAGGACAGCTTCATCAAGCTGTCATAGGGCATGGTTGAAGGAAGGAGAGGTATCGCGTAGCGCAAAGGAGAAACGAGAAAGAATTACGCCCGGGGAAAATGGTAACTTTGATGAAGTCGGAGGGGCCGAGAGCGCGCGTTCGAACGACAAACGAATTTCATTTAATTAGAGAATCGACTGGTCGGCGCGCCGGAACTTTTCCTGCTGATTCGGACCGATCGTTTTTCGCAAGACAGGAGAGATTTTTCCGCGGATAATTCGCGCCCTCCGGGAGACAAAGAGAGGAATAATCAGATCGATAGTGAAAAATGAGATTCCACTGTCGTGTCCGACACAATGCGTTTGCGGAATAGCCTCGACGGATCTCTATTGACGGTCAGTACTCATTGGGAATCATAGTCCAATGGTAATCTACATCGAAATCATCGGGACGGCCTAATCTCCGCTGATAAGTACATCATTATCAGCGGGAATCGCGATACGGTTTAAACCTTTGTGCGGATTATAAAGCTTATTGTCGGAGATACACGTACAGATCCACTAATAATGCCCGCCCGATACAATTCATGTTCGCTAATGTGTCGATACCAATGGCCAGCGCTGTATCCAAAGTCCGCGTTGTATATTTGACTATCCCGAGCTCCCATTAATTATTTAGCCCATTCTCCCGCTAATTCAATTACACCGGCGTCTTCGCCGAGCAGTGTTCAAATAAATTTTATCAATCGCGGCTCTTCGAAGCGACAACCCGCGAGAGAAATGAGACAGAAAAATGTGAGACGAACGAAGTGGTTGATGATCAAAATTAACAATGAAATTCATGCAAGACTAGTAACCATTTAATCGATGTTATTTAAAATGTTTCACGAAAACCATTTCATAATCGAAACTCCAGTATGTTCACGATGTTCAAAAGGGTTTATTTTCGCTAGTAAATTCACTTTTCGCGTTGTTTGTAATTCAACATTTTGTGAAACGGACTGGTCGCCTGTCCGTCGGAATAATACAATGGCGGAGCGCTCGCATAATTTTCAAACCGAACAAAACATTTCGATATAAAACTATTTCCAATATTCCGCGAACAAAAATGCCGAATCTGTTTACGCGAAACAAAACATATTTTCAATTCGCATGGACAATTAAAAAAAAAAAGAAGACGTAAATACTGGAACAGTATTTCACCGGAGTGTGCGGGATAATGAAACAATGGAAAGTGATGCGGGACGTAGGGCATGGCACGTTTGAATAGCGTGCAGAAAGAAAGACAGCCGGAGGGTGGAAGAGTTATGGTGGCAGTTGGATAGAAGAATAGGAGACGGTAGTTCGATATTTAGTTTGATTCAGGGAGTCCGGCGAACGGAGTGTACACGGGGCCAAAAGTTAATGAATTTATGGAGAGCGTCGTAGCGCCGGCGCGCCGATTAAAATGAAAATGAACAGCGTGTCCGATCTTCCTCGTCGGGCAAGAAGATCTCGCAGCGCGGGCGGGACGACAACTACCGATTTCCAACCCCCTCGAATCAAAGGGGGGCTGCAAGCTCGGCCCATGAATAATTTCAACGAGATTTTTATCGCCGTTGTAAACTCCCGGCTCGCGTCCGACGGCTCCTGGGGGCGCGTAACAGAAATTTATCACGCTCGTTAAGCGTGGAAAAACTTTCGAAGGAAAGTTTCGCGACGTAATTGCTCGGGGTAGTCTCGGAGCGTTTTCTGAAACAAACGCGGCTGCAGGTCACTCGAACCGTCGCCGAACAAACCGAGGGGGAAGCCGATTCCATGCGTGACCAGCACCCGGAATTGCCCGACGTGTATTATTCCTCTCCGGCTCTCAAACTTCCGCAGCAGTTTCTGTCTTACTTTCACGTTATTATTTCGGAACGATCGTATACATATATATATTTATGTCGGTGGCTGCTCGGGTGGGTTCTCCGTCGAACCCGTCGGAAGTCGACCACAAACGTTATTCGTGGATTCACTCATCTTACGCGCGCGAAAGGCAAAAGAAAGACGAGACAACGATCGCTAACAAATATTCCAATCCGCGATCACGTAGAGCAACGGCGAGAACGTCAACGAGCCCACGAGCCTAGCAGAACCTTCGCACGAAAACCTCACGTCCGTCTTCTACAGTGTCTTTCCACTGCAATCGCTTTCCAAAAATCCAAACGCTCTTTACTGCAACGTAGCCAAAACCGTTCTGCCGCTCGTGGTCACGTTCAACAAGGTCCTAGTCCATTTTTTACGGGACCCTATTTCGCATCTCTCCTTGCGTCGGCGCGGAGAGGGATGCAGGTAAATGGGAAACATTTTATTGCCCTTTCGCTGGGCAGTTACAAAGGTACGACCAAGCATCTGGCTCTCAGCTGTTTAACGGTAAACGCGTTAACTAGATGACTGAATTATTACTTTAAAACTGGACTTAATCGTACACAGGCGTGTAATTTGAAATGGCAATATGATTGTGTTGTCCGATGGATAAATGTTACGCGTCGTTGCCAACGGGTTGCGTTGCTGCCGTCACGTCCCGACATATATATATTGGGTTGTTCGGAAAGTAATTTCGTTTTCTTTTTGTGAAAATGAAAGACAATTTTCGTATAATGAACAAATATTTTGTTAAATTATGTATTGGCCATTCTGGTCCAATACCTATTGCCATCTTTCTGGTAGTACCATGATTCCACGTTCATAAAATTTTTGGTTTTTGCTGGCAAAAAACTGATCGAGGTGGTTTTTGACCTCCTCGTTTGAAGCGAAGGTTTTACCGTTTAAAAAATTTTGCAGTTACAGGAACAAATAATAATCCGAAGGGGCCAGATCTGGAGAATATGGTGGGTGTGGCATTGTATCCCATTTAAGCTGTAAAAGCTTTTGGCGAGTGACCAAACTTGTATGAGGTCTCGCATTATCTTGGTGGAACACTACACCTTTTCTGTTGATTAATTCTGGCTTTTTCTGTTGAAGCGCATCATTCAGTTTGTCCAGCCGATGATAGTAGACTTCCGAATGAAAAAAAACAAAAAAAAAACAAAAAAACGAAAAAAATAAATATTTGCAAACCAGTTCTGGCACTGGCGTACTGTCAACACATCTTCTCCATACACATCGGTTGATTTTTTCTGGCTTGAACAGCATTTTTACCTTTTCTATAGTAAAAAAGTAAAATATGACGAAAATGCTGCTTATTGCTCTCCATCTTTAAAAGGGCACCATCCAAATACTACTGCGTAGAATCAATTGGACTTTTTCACACGCAAGCCTTGCTATGTCAGCTCTCAAAACATATAATGATTATGCGGCTTAAGTGTGAAGTTGGGTGCAAAAGAAATACAATTAAATCCTCTGTCGGGAAAAAACGAAATTACTTTCCGAACAACCCAATGTATATATTCTGTTCCGAAATAATAACGTGAAAGTAAGACAGAAACTCCTATATATATATATATATATATATATATATATATATATACACACACCGGCGTTCCATCTTGCGAGGCGCTCGCTCGATTACGCTGGATCGCTTCTTATCAGAAGTCCGGAACGAGACGGACAGGGTGTCCAGAATGGAAACAGACAACTCGCTTAATCTGTCATCGCTCGGTTCAGCTGAAAGCGCCGCGAGACTCTCATAAAATAATGCTACACAGTTGTCGTGACGTGACAAGCGCACCCCGTGTTTTCACGAGCGCTGCAAGTTCGCGCGGTGTCTGACTACCGTAGCTGTTTCTACTTGCTTCGGGCAGTCGATGAATAAGCTAACCGCGCCGTTAATAAAATATCATGCTGTGTTACGGACATCGCAAATCAGAGTATTTCATACATAATACGCTGCACTTCTAAAGAAAAAATATTATTAATTTTAAAAGCTAGCAAGTTAAATTTGATATCTGTCAATTTCTTTAATCAAGATCAATATATGGACCGTTTATTTTGAAAGTGGTGCAAGTCCATTTAAAAGAAAAAAAAATGACTTTCTATTTACACTAAATTAATCACAAATTATGCGAGGTCTAATTTAAAATAAAAATGGACTTGCAAATATCAAAATAAACGGTCCATTTCATCCGTGCATCCGTTAAGCAGTAGCTGCAATTCGAATTTTTCTGATCGGGGAACAGATTGAAGTGACATCTGACAATCGAGATGAAATTTTGGTGAGTAATGGTTCTAAATGAAATATTTGACAGCCGCTTTTCGAGTTTCATTTATATCTAAACGGTTAAAGTAACCCCTGAATTTATGGGCGAGCGACGTACGAGGTGTGATCGAAAAGTAACGTGACTTGTTGAATTTCGCGGGACACCTACAGTCGATTTTCGTTTTCTTTTTTTTCTTATGCTGGTACAGTCGTCCCGAACATATGTTCACAGTTTCAGGTATACAGTAATGCCGACGTTACTGTCCAACAGCCGTATTTTTGGTGGACAGTAATCTTGGTGTTGCGATCGTATTTTTGTTACTTCAAAGGAGAGTCCGAACATAGAGAAGGACAATGAAATTCAAAGGAGAAGCCGAACAAAGAGAAGGACAGAATGAGTGAAATACAATTGGAATTATATCGTGTTTGGTCTTATATTAATCAGAAAAATGCCAGAAATACGATAGTAAAATTTCGTAAAAAAAAATAATGAAAATCAAGAAAGTTGAACATTTCGTTGGCCGCCAGTGGAGTGAGAAGGCACTGGTCTTAGAACGTAATATAAACAAAAGACAGTAATGTCGGCATTACTTGTTGAAGTACACCGACGTTGTGCACGAAACAATACACACGGACAGCACTAGTATAGTTATAGATCTTTTAGGTCTACCTGTATTTTATTGCAGACCTTTCCCCTTGGTATAAAAGGACCCGCTGGAAACCAAGAGCCCGTTACTCCTAGATCAGCCACAGTACAGCACGTATCACGTCCTTCACTCATTTGTACATTAAATCTAATAAAGTGTATATATTTAACAAGGATCTATACCTCACTTCCAAATAACCAACATTACTGTATAGCATTTTTTGTTTCTTTGTGCGAAGCATGAAGGTTGGAAGCGTTTTGCGTGTTCGGCGAAGTTTGTTCCGAAACTGCTTCATTTTGACCAGAAGAAACGTCGCACGAGCATCGCTCAGGAGCTGTCGAACGACGTCAACGATGATCCTGATTTGCTCAAAAGGGTCATAACTGGTGACGAATCATAGGTACATGGTTTTGACGTCGAAACCAAAGTCCAATCGTCCCAATGAAAGTCCCCAGAAGAGCCAAGACCGAAAAAAGCACGCCAGGTTCGATCAAATGTCAAGGTTTTGCTCACTGTTTTCTTCGATTATCATGGCGTAGCGCATCAGGAGTTCTTACCACAAGGTCGTACGGTTAACAAGGAGTATTACCTTAAAGTTATGCGCCGTTTGCGCGAAGCAATACGAAAAAAACGCCCGGAATTTTGGAAACACAATTCATGGATTTTGCATCGCGATAATGCACCTGCTCGCGCATAGTTGCTTGCGAGTAATTTTTTGGCCAGAAACAACGCCACAATCGTGCCTCGGCCACCATATTCACCGGATTTGTCCCCCCGCGACTTTTTCCTGTTCCCAAAACTGAAGAGACTCATGGAAGGACGGAGATTTGCAACGATTACGAAGATAAAGACTGCATCGCTGGAAGAGCTCGAAGCTATACCAAAAAGTGCTTATCAGAAGCGCTTCGAGGATTGGAAAAAGCGCTGGCACAAGTGTATTATATCTGAGGGGGATTGCTTTGTAGGGGACAACATAAATATCGATGAATAAATAAATATTTTTTGATAAAAATAAAAAGACACCTTACTGTTTTATCACACCAAAACACACCGTTACACCGAACTTACCAAAGTCACACCGAACCAAATCAATTGGTTGACGCACGTATCGTTACAAAAATCCCACAGAGAGTCCAGAAATGTGCAAAGGTTAAGTATTCAATCCGCGTCGGAGGGGAGGGGTCGGCGTGTTTGCACAGCATCGGAGAAAAGAAATGAAAAACGAGTCCGGTGTTCGGCGGGTTAATGGAAATTCGAACGGTGCCTCGGAACAAATACGGCGACAAGAATTGTAATTTCAAGATCGTCGGGGGCTGCAGCATAATTCCGAGAACAGCAAGGTGGATCGAATCTCGCCGTATAACGAGGCGCACGGATCGTGGCCGGCCCCGCAAGGGAAGAAGAAACGAATCTCGGGAACGGGACGAACCAGGGAACGCGATTGGGACGACGATCGAGATTAATCGACGCGGAGAAACGTCGGGCCGAGGGCGCGGGGGTTGAAAGAGATACGCCGGTAAGAAAGTGGGAGGATGGTTCTCTCCCGGCGAAGTGAAAAAAAGTAGGAAGAGAGCTCAATTAATCGGACTCTCGGCGAAAGACTCTAGCTCCATCGATAAAAGTCCGTGGAAAGGTTTGGAGACAGAGGGAAAGAGAAAGGAAAAGGGAGAAAGAGAGAAAGAGTAAGAGGAAGAGAGAAAAGGGGTGGAACCAGGGTGGTATATCGAAGTTTCCACTCGTCCCTGCCTCCTCCTTGGCCCCTCCCCATCCTTTTTTCGCGGCGTCGTTGGTGGAAACTTTTGAAAGGTTCACGATCTGGTCATAATTTATGCACTTAAACTAGAACTGTACGAAGCTTCGTGCAATTCTTAATGTGCCGAGTTTACCGAGGGTGGAGATCGTCGGCGGGGGTTTGGGAAGGGGGTGGCGAGCTTGCAGACGGTATTCGAGAAACCGAGGCGAGGAATCAAAGACGCTGCGGGTACCAATAAATTGAAAGTATTAAAGTATACTTGAAACGCGAGCCGCGGAATTTCTTGCAGATCCGCTTAAAAACTTTTATAAATCACGGATTAAATCGGAGTAACGATCTCAGGCATGGTACTAAGAACATTCTCGATGTTTCTGAGAACGTTTTTTTCCCCCCGGTTCTGCTCGGTTCGATTTCGCCTTTGGACGCATCGAACGCATCGGTGAACACACACTGATCCGTTCTGGACACTGAGACGAGCGTGTAACGAACACGCGACAACCGAGTACCTTTGGTAAAAAACGCGAAGCGGAACCGAAAGGTATCGGTTAGCGATACACAGTTTCGACTATTTTCGAGATCCTTCGTCGGAAGCTTCATATTCCCAGGAACGATTACAGCGTCCGGCTTTGGAAATTCCCAGCGATTCGATATCGGACGGGCACGTCGCGGGGGAGACGGGCCGAATCCATCGTGTCACGTTCATCTCCGACCGTTCTATTTTGCCCCGTGATTTTCGCAAGGATTCACGTCATGCCGAGAAATAAAACTCGTCCACCGTTCATCCGGATTACATCAGCTATAGTCAGGCGAATCCTCGGAACTGCGCCGTTGCTCGGTATTACCGCTCGAAAAATGGCATTAACGTTTTCCGCATCGCGATAGTTTCGTCAGACAGACCATACAGACATGCCGACAGCGTAGTGCCATCGCATACCCTTCGGTACCAGCGTGTCTCGTATACGAACATGCGATCGAGTCCACTGAACATGCTGAGAATCGCCGATGCTGAATTATTTCAAAGGAACGATCCGCCGAATCATTTGCTCTTGTTATTTCTTTATCAACACGGTGGAAGTTGCTCCTGCAGCGAAATCCTTCGCTAAAATTTTGATTCTCCGCCGAAATACAAACGAGGCTGACTACGAGAGTAAATGTTCGAGAGCAATCTCGGCGCAAAAATCGGCTCCATTTTTCAGGGAAATTTCGCTCGTCCAAGTTTTACATATTTTCGTACGCTGCCGATACGGTTGGAAGAAATACACAATTTTCTAAATTTTATCCGGCTTTCGCACGAAAGTTCACTCTAAAGTTCAAGAACAAGATTGATTAATCACCGCGAATTTTACCGCGTGCTATTTAATCGCACCGCCCATTTCGCGGGGAGGCGGAGCGTTTCCTTGTCGATTTTTCAGCCAGAGGGCTCCAAAATTGGATTTCCAGTAAAAAAAACTATCGGCCCGTTTCCATTAGAGTGGGGAGGGGGGAGGGTCGATTATATTACGAGTCGTCGCGGGTGTGCTTTTGAATCTAATTGAGGATACCGATGTCGGATGTTTACGGTGAGTTGCGTGCACATTCCGCGAGCACTTTGATCCGATTAACGATACCGCGGAAAGTGATTTAGACTGACAGATTGCGCACGGCGGACCTTTGTGCCCGTTAATCGGATTACGGCAATTACACTATGAACTTGAAATTCCATTAGATAATCGCGTCCGGGCACACGGACAAAATTCAGGTCACCGGATTACACCCCTGAAACGCGCGACTTTAAATCGTATTAATGATGCCGCTGACCGGCCCTTTCCCGTATCACTGGTCACCGATCATTCTACCTTTGTGCTCGCCGTAGACCGCGCGTGCCTGCTCCAAGAGGGTCGTCTGGTGTGGAACCTTGGAACAATCGATTTTTCTTGTTCTGCTTCTTAACTCTTTGAGCCACACGATTTTAAAGAAAATCCAAACCCAAGTTGCATAGAATTTTTTTTAATGTCAATATAACTTCAACTTTCCGAGGTGGGTTAAAATATATCCCATAAAAAGCTAATATAGCATAAAAAGCTAAGGAAAAGATGGGACAGTTTCTAACCCATCCAAACCCAAAGAGTTAAAGCACACGCGTTTTTAAATTAGATCTACTGTGAAAGCAAGTTCAAGCTGCGAGGATCAATAAATAAAGATCAAATAGACAATTAGAGGTTGTCGCACGGTGTTCTTCGCAAAAGGTGGGACAGTTTTTAACCCATCCAACCCCAAAACAGTTACAGCACACGCGTTTTTAAATTAGATCTATTGCGAAAGCAAGTGCTAGCTGCGAGGATGAATAAATAAAGATCAAATAGTCAATGAAAGGTTATCGCACGGTGTTCTTCGCGAAAGGTGGGACAGGTTTTAACCCATCCAACCCAAAACAGT
This sequence comes from Lasioglossum figueresi, assembly GCA_028455805.1. Classification (NCBI taxonomy): domain Eukaryota; kingdom Metazoa; phylum Arthropoda; class Insecta; order Hymenoptera; family Halictidae; genus Lasioglossum; species Lasioglossum figueresi. The sequence goes on from CM052187.1 coordinate 3,436,251, forward strand.
TAAAGCACACGCGTCTTTAAATTAGATCTATTGTGAAAGCAAGTCCTAGCTGTGAGGATGAATAATTAAAGATCAAACAGACAATTAGAGGTTATCGCACGGTGTTCTTCGCGAAAGGTGGGACAGTTTTTAACCCATCCAACCCAAAACAGTTAGAGCCCACGTCTTTAAATTAGATCTATTGCGAAAGCAAGTCCTAGCTGTGAGGATGAATAAGTAAAGATCAAACAGACAATTAGAGCTTGCCGCACGGCGTTAACAGTTAAAGCACACGCGTCTTTAAATTAGATCTATTGTGAAAGCAAGTCCTAGCTGTGAGGATGAATAAATAAAGATCAAATAGACAATTAGAGATTATCGCACGGCGTTCTTCGCAAAAGGTGGGACAGTTTTTAACCCATCCAACCCAAAATAGGTAAAACCCAAGAGTCTTTAAATTAGATCTATTACGATAGCAAATCCTAGCTGTGATGATGAATAAATAAAGATCAAATAGTCAGTTAGAGGTTACCGCACGGCGTTCTAGGCAACATGAAAGAAAGGCGATCGCTCGTCAATTTCCGATGGGATTTTTCCAAAGACCCGTGACATTAGGATGGTTAAAGGTCGTTCGATTATTCCACGACCGTCTTTCCAGCGAGAAAAGTTGAGAAGCGGGAGGAGGAACGATGGGAGATCTTGCGAAGCGCGTTTCACGCCTCATATCATGGGGAAACTAATGTGCGCGGCGGCAGTGGGCGGCTCATTTATAGCGCTGGACCGTTTAAACCATCGAATCACCGAGGCGTGTCACTCTCAAACGATCGGCGCGACAATGGCGGACGCGTTCGACCGCGGCTGCCTGGAACGAGATAAACGTTACCGTCGTCATTTATTAATATTTAACGGGGGAACCTTTCGCGGCCGCGTTTTTACGCTGTAACCTTCCATATTGGCGTCATAACTCTTTCAATCTGGAGTTTTGAAGCCCGCACGTCTCCCACCGGAGCTCCCCGTCGTTCCATGCTTCAGGGGGTGTCGACAGCTCTGCCTGTCCTCCCTCTATCCGTCTCCGTTCTTCTTCCCTGGAATTGGGGATTTTATCGTGACGCTGTATTAACGAACTTCTGAGGGAAGAACCGGCGCGCGGATTTAACGGGCGCGGACGGATCAAAGCGGCCATTCTCGTCGGCGAAAGAAATTTAATATCGTTCCCACTCGCGCCTTGGACCCGATGAGTTTCGATGCCCACGATAAACCCAAACCCCTCTCAGCCTCCTTCTCGATCCAGTCGTTTTTCCACCGTGCTATCCGGCTTATCTGAAATAAACAGCCACACGAGTCGCCGTGTTTTTGATCGATCCAATAAACCGTCCCGCTCGCCGGCCCTAAAATACGGGGACCGGCGATTGGAAGTTTTGTTTACAAACCTATCCTTGGGTTCATGGCGCCGCGTTCGCCGGAAACTGGATCAACCTGCAGGCGAACTTTTTGATTGGATCCGTTCGGGCGACTTAGAGTCAGAGATAGGATCCGCTTCTGCGGCGCAGCGGCCGCGGCCCGAACCTTTCACGATGGACTGTTGTTCCATCGGGTTGACAGTGGGGAATCAAATTTTGTTGATGGGCGGGCTTTTGTCGATCGTCGGATTGATGTATTCGATAACGAATGTTCGTTAGGTACTCGACCGATGAAACCGGCCCGTGATTTGATAGGAACTTGCAAATCGAGAGACGTATAGCGTCGCTCCATCACCAGCGGATCGCTGGAAGAGCTTTGGGGGAACCGGGACAGGTGTTGCGGAAACGCTGGAGGGATATTTTTTTATTGGTAGTCCTCGCTCTTGTCTGTACACGGGTTCCGAAAGCAGCTGCGGCTGATCTCTTCCGTCGAAGGCGTTCAGCCGCTCGTTTTTTCCTTCATCTGTTGCAGAAAGCGAAGATTGGTTCCTTTCAAGGCATTCTCCACTTTCCGGAAGAGGAAACACACCTTCTCATTCACCGTATTCGGCGGCTCGTAATTTTTCCCTTTCCCCAAATGCCGGAAAACCCGCTCGAGGAAAAACCGTTCTCATTCGCGAGGAAAAAATGCCGGATCCTCGGCTGCGCGCATTGACAGAAGATTGGCTGCTGCACGGCTTTGAACGTCGGCAGAAAGCTGCGGAGTATTTCGAAAGAAGAGCACCGCGAAAGTAACGCGCCTCTCCGGCGTGGTTACTGTAAGCCCCGGGCATTTAAAAGCAAATTAGAGTGCTCGATTATTCTGTTTTATCTCGCGCGGTCTGCGAAAACGTCGAATTTCGCTATTATCAAAAGGAACGACGGTGCTTCCCGGGTATTTAAAAGCAAATTAGAGTGCTCGATTATCTTCTTCGACCACGGTTCACAAAAAGTTTTATGAATGTCAAAAGTAACGGTCGAAGAACGTCGCTGCGAGGTGCGATACATCATCTGAAATATTCATTAACGTCACAGCGAATTTATCATCAGCGAAATTTCTAAGTTACCCCGAAAAAAAAGCATTTTAAAATTTTTCCGCGAAGTGCCATAAATCACCAGTAGAATTCTGCGCTACCCCGGTGGCTGTATCGCGCGGGATTAATCCTTCTGCCATAGACATCGAGTATAGACACGCCGCGTAGTCGGTTTCACGAAGAATGACTTGACTCCGTGACACCGGGGCCAGCGCGGGTATTGTGCGGGATGTCGAGGCCGAGATTTAACGCCATTGTTACACGCCGACTTTATTGTGTAACTCAAACGTTTGATCGGCGAGCACCGAATTCAGTAAAACATCGGGCCCGGCCCATTATTCCACTTTCAAGTAATAACCAGATTTCTTGCAGATTAAAATCCCCGGCGATTCTGTCGATCGCGTCGTGTCGAGTCGGGTCTGGCGGTTGTCGAAAGGAATTAGCATGCATTAACCAGGATCTCGGGGCCACGGCGGCGACGAATCGATTTTCAAAGTATTTAACAATTCAATCGGCGAAACTGCACAAAAGATATATATATATATATATATATATGCAGCCCCGACGGTGGCTGGTGATTTACCGGCCGGTAATACAAGGGGATTGCTGTTCCCCTTCGAATCACTTTTTGGCTCGTAACCGCATGGAGTGCACAGTAGCTATCAATTATAAACGTTTGATTTTTCCGGCTCGCTCTTCAATTACCGCGAACTGCGTCAACGTGACTGATTGCGTTTGTGCCGACAGGAGAGAAAAAAACAGCGCACAGAGAGACAAAAAGTGAGAGAGAGAAAGAGGGTTAACACGGGGGGGGGGGGAAGCGTGGGAGAGGAAGAAAAAGGGATGAAACGAGCCGACGATTGCGTCCCAATAAATATCCTTCCCTTCGTGTCGAACCGCGCCCACTTCAAATACTTTAATTACTTCACCTATAAACCTCGTTTATCATCGTTAGTCGACGGGTTGGACTCGAAGCCATTAGTGTCGGTTACCCGACCCTTCCTTTTTTTTCCTTCGTTCCATCGATGTAGTTCGTTTGTCTTCGGTGAACGCTGCTCGTGTGCAACAAACGTGTCCGATGGCTCCCATTGATACGATGCTGCGCGATGAATTCGTCTTCGCAGAACCAAAATCTGGTGCACAGTCTCCGAGAAGTTACCCTTTGTCTTCGCGGATCTGCCGTGGAGGACTGCTGCATCTGACGAGATACTAATTTTACATTTCAACGCGATAGCTCCTCCGTTCACGTAGCCAAAATAGTTGGAACGTTCAACTCTCACTGTGCACAGAGTTTCTGGATGGGGCCGGGCATGGGGCGACTCCATTTGCAAAAATGAGTAGAAATAGACAAATAACAGTTTCTCGTCTGACGCTTCGGTTTCGAGAAAATCGAGCTCGACATTTCGAGTAGCACCACTCCCAGTTAACGGCAAGTGGGGATCGTCGCCATTGCTGTAAAAAATTGAAATCTTCTATTCTCAACCTAGAAGTTATTTCCTCAAAAAGAAAATTTCTAAAAAATTCAGTCTAGGCAAAATTAAGGTAGGCCGACTGCTTGTGTTCTAGTATTCGCGTGAAGTAGAATCGGTTGGTTATGGTCAGACACGTCGGACGCCTATTTTACCCAGTGCATGACAATAGGATATAAAAATTCAATTTGCAATCGAATCGAGCACGATGCAACAGGATGGACCAAATGTTAACCATGAGGATCGGTGGTGAAAGATGGGGCCGGGCATGGGGCGACTCCATTTGCAAAAATGAGTAAAAATGGACAAATTACAAATTAGATTTTCTCTGCCTGACGCTTCGGTTTTGAGAAAATCCAGCTCGAAATTTTGAGTTGCACCATTCCCAGTTAACAGTTTGCGAGGATCGTCGCCATTGCTGTAAAAAATTGAAATCTTCTATTCTCAACCTAGAAGGTATTTTCTCGAAAAGAAAATTTCTAAAAAATTAAATCTCGGCAAAATTAAGGTTGGCCGACTGCTTGTGTTCTAGTATTCGCGTTAAGTAGAATCGGTTGGTTATGGTCAGATACGTTGGCCGTCTATTTTACCCTGTGCGTAACAACATTATATAAAAATTAAATTTGCAATCGAATCGAGCACAATGCAACAGGGTGGACCAAATGTTAACCATGAGGATCTGTGGTGAAAGATGGGGCCTGGCATGGGGCAACTCCATTTGCAAAAATGAGTAAAAACGGACAAACAACATTTTCTCGTCCGACGCTTCGGTTTCGAGAAAATCCAGCTCGAAATTTCGAGAAGCATTGCTGTGAAAAATTAAAATTTTCTATTCTCAACCTAGAAGGTATTCTCTCAAAAAAAAGTTTCTAAAAAATGCAGTCTGGGCAAAATTAAGGTTGGCCGACTGCTTGTGTTCTAGTATTCGCGTTAAGTAGAATCGGTTGGTTATGGTCAGACACGTCGGACGCTTATTTTACCCAGTGCGTAACAACAGGATATAAAAATTCAATTTGCAATCGAATCGAGTACAATGCAACCGGGTGGACCAAATATTCCAAATACTCCATTTGGAAAAATGAGTAAAAACGGACAAACAACATTTTCTCGTCTGACGCTTCGGTTTCGAGAAAATCCAGCTCGAAATTTCGAGAAGCATTGCTGTAAAAAATTAAAATTTTCTATTCTCAACCTAGAAGGTTAGGTTAGGTTAGGTTAGGTTAAAAGTTAGGTTAGGTTACCTCAAAACGAAAATCTCTAAAAAATTCAGTCTGGGCAAAATGAAGGTGGCCTACTGTTTGTGTTCTAGTATTCGCGCAAAGTAGAATCGGTTGGTTATGGTCAGACACGTCGGACTGCTATTTTACTCCGTGCGTAACAACAGGATATAAAAATTAAATTTGCAATCGGATCGAGCACAATGCAACAGGGTGGACCGAATGTTAACCATGAGGATCGGTGGTGAAAGAACAACAGTGTTTCAACTTTCAACAGTGACCATCTGAAGAGACATCTTCGAATTAAACTCGTGCAAAGGCTAGCGGCCGACGAACTACCTCTCGAGGCGGATCAAAAGAATGCATGAGCCGTCGTCGAAACTGGGGATATTGTTTATTCATGCATCCGCAAAATAACTGTATAGGGATCGCGTACAGTGATATTCGTCTCCGTCCATCGTGCTCGTTTGCATGTCAGAGTGAGGGGGGTTAGGCCGGGGCGACGTTTATTATTTGCCCGTAGAACAAAGGGATCAAAGGGGGCCCTGTGACTTTTTATTTGGCTCCCCTTTGCTTCTTCGTTCCTTGTGCTTTTTTCTAGGGCTCCGGGCGAAGAGTATCGCGTCGAAGACAGACGGTAATAACGACGCCTTTGCCCTTCGACCCGTGTTGCAGCGTAGCCACTCGCTTAACGTGACTTCGGCGATAAAGCCTCGGGGATGGGACACGTGGGGACGAGCAAAGGGCGTTGGGTAGGGGCGGGAGGGATGGGAGAGACGGGATACTGGTACGATAATAACGGATGGAGTGTCCTTTTTCTTTCAAAGTGTTTACAAGAATCTTTTTTCTTTTCGTTTTGCCGTAGATACGGGATAAGGGTGGATCCCTGGCAATGGATCCTCTTCCTCAGTGGCAAGTACGAGGACGACGAGCGCCCTTCGATCCTGCTCATCATCTGTAAGTCTATCGATCTTTCAGTTTCTATAGGATATTATACTGCCGCTACTTATGCAGATTCGCGTCTTAAATCTCAGACTAAGAACAGTTTGCACTCGGAGCTATTTTAACACTAGGTTTACGGAGGTCTAAATATAATTATTTCACATCAATTTATGAACGTAACAAGAATGTGTCTATCCAAATTTTTGGCCATTTTCCAATAGTATACCTAAAGAAATAAATTTGGTAAATAATTCCTCAGGGAAGCATTTTTACAATCTTAATAATCGCAAATTAAGAATATTAGAACCCGTCATTTCGACGGGTCCCGTAAACCTAGTGTTAAAATAGTTAACGTCTTTTTTAGAGCGTCTTATACTTTTGTCCGCTACTGTATACTACAAGGTACTCACCATCCACCTATGTGAACGTCCATTTTCAACTATTTCAGCAGCCAAACTATTTGTACCGATTCAACTAAGACTCGTATTTTTCGCTCATTAACGTCTTAACGTTTCATTGAAAATCTGCAGTACAGTAACCACATTTACCAGACCGAACGCAAGGGCAGAATAGAAACAATTATTCTACCCGGACGTACCAACCGTAGCATCGCAATAATTCCCTCAAAACTACTAAAATTCCTTGAACAAAAATTGTACATTCTAGGATGAACACAGTAATTTTCTCTCGCGAGATGACACACATGTGGCCGACGGACCTGTCAGCCTGTTAATGCGGAACGCTGTCTCTTTCTTGATTATTTAGCGGGCGCGTTTTCCGTGCGAGTCCGCGAGATGGAAAAATACAACGGGAAAGTTACGCGTTGTAAAAAGCTAATATACGCGAAGAAAAGTTACTAATTTATATGTAAAAGTAATTAGCGGCATGACGGGGCGCTTCGCAATAACCGAGCGACGAAAGGGTTGACCCTTTCGCTACTGCGAGGGCGTCGCGACGACCGCCGCGCTCTGTTACGTGTTAAATTTCAAAGATACTCATAATTTTCCAAGGCGTAGTTAACGCGGGTCGCGTCTATTGTAACATGAAAGTTCAAAGACACCGCGGTGCTCGTAGATAACCGAGCCTGACCCGGGACGTCCGGCTGAATTCAAATTTATCACTGAGCGCGAACCCTCTAAAGCGTCGTTTAAGCTCGACTTTAAAGGCTCGAAATTTAGCACTCCGGAGTTGCGTCCCGCGTAAATTTCAACGGTCTATCTATCCTTTCGGCTAGACGGGAACTACTCTCCGAGCATTGTCCTTTTACTGCTGCACGATGCATTCGGCTATCCGTGGTTTCATCTAGGATCGCAACGTATCCGTGGTATTTCCCCTGCACTTCGTTCACGGTTTCTTGAGTCGTCTTATTCGCACCGGATTCAATTATTCAGAATAGTTACTTACCCGACGCATGTTTAATAGTGCATCGCTTGTGCAATGCATATAATGCGGCTGAATTAAACTGTAGAATGTTGCTCGGGTCCTTGTCTTACAGGAATCGAATTATTATTTTAACGTTGTCCTTAAACCCTTGTCGTATTTTAACTAGTCAGATTTTAACAAAGTTCAACGAATTTGAATGTTGTGCCTCTCTACTTAGATGAAATAAAATTTGAATCGTTTGCAATCAATATTTAAGCATTAAAATAAATGTATAATATTTAACTGTAACTGTAAAGGAAATGTTACGGCGAGGGGTGAAAGTAGATTACGTATGAAACAGAAAATTCATTTACTGGAAACCATATTGTACAACATTGCTAGGCTGCTTATCTTATCAGCACTTAATGAAATTATTGTGTCAACGCTGTTCAGAAAGTAGGCAACGTGCGAGGCAGAAAAGTTATTTACCTAATGCCTTTTTGTTGGTACACGGCTTGTATGGTATAACGCAACAGTCTGCCTAAATTAAATTCTGCAACGTTGCTAGGGTCCTTATCTTATCAGAACCGAGTTAAATTATCGTGTTAATGTTATGCAGAAAGTAGGTAACTGTTCGTTTAATAATATATATTAAATAAGAAGAAAATACCGGACAAAATAAAAATACTATATTTAGAATCGTTCACGTAGATTACAATATTGTCACAAGATTAAAATATACCGACTGGCATAATTCTGGAGCAGCGAATAAATCGTGGGGAAGAGCATGGACTCTAACGATCGACAAACTGAAGATTTGTTTCCCGCGGATGTTCTATTAATTGTTTCTCCACAGAGATATGAAGCTTCTGGTTCACTGGCGGTTCTGGGGCGGTGAAATATCTGGCGCAAAGTAACCAGCCCAGTCATCTAACCGTAGCCATTGAACCAACAAAGTTTCCGGCAATAATTTATTAGAGTCCCCGTAGATCGTCATTAATTTGCACAACATTCGAGCACGGAATTCGCTCTTGTCGGTCGATTCACTCGATTAGGGGTGCAACGGTTCCAAACACACCGTAAAACGAGCGAAGGTGGCAGGGGGAAGATAAAGAGAGAGAGAGAGAAGAGAGGGTGAGACTCTCGCCGAAACTCTGGCATAGCTGGCAAAACAAGTAGCTCTGCGAGGTGATCCAGTAGAAACTGTCCTTGGCAAGTTGCGCCTCGAATTTCCCGATACTCGTCAGCTCTGGTAGCTAATTATCCCAGCGATTAGGTACCGATATTAATTTCTCCGCGGCAACTTTCTCCCTCTGCGCGCTCGCAAAGAACCTCCCGATTCTGTGGCTCGATGCCTCGGCTACGCATTGTGAACGCCGTTTAATCTCTCGTTGCGCAGCTGCGCAGTCAACTTGCACGCGCGGACGTGTGCAGCGCGCATACAGGGTGCGACAAAATTGGTCTGTGCTGTCACGGGTCAATTTACACGGCTGCGTCGGCGGAGATTTGTTGGGGAACGTTGCTTGGAATTTTTCGTAGCATTGCGAAGTTCATTTATCTTTTCGTGCACGTGCTTTATTGGACGAGGGACGGAGAAATTATGAAAGGGTCGTTCCGAAGTTTAGCATGCGCTTATTTCCCAGACTCCAGCTCGTTGTAAAAAATATTTCAAATAAAGTTTACCCTGTTTCGTGGTGCACCGATAATAGTTTCGTCTTTCAAAGATATTCAAGGTGATCCGGTTCAAGATTTAGCTTTGCTAGGCGGCAGCACGTGCACCTTGAGACGATTTGTCACCACCGTAGGACATCTCTGTTGAAATCAGAGACCATCACTTTTGTTGCAGCCTGTGCAGGCTCTCACAGGTAGGGGCGCACTGGTTGCGAAGTGCTAGACGGGGCTGTTAGGTGGGGGTGGTGTCGGGGGTGGGCAGGTTGCATTATTTACACATGAGGGAAGGTAATGCTCATAGGGAAGTACGGTTAATAGCTCTCATATTTTAGAATCTTCGCCGTGGCGGCCCTTCTTTCCTTACTGCATGGCCTTAACTTCCGCCGCCCTCGGACCCGCCCTCTCTTTTTATCACCCTCACCGGACGGAGCGAGAATGCAACCCTCTAGCAAGTGTGCCTCGTGCCCGAGGCTCTCCCGTAATAATTTTCATGGCGGCTGCTACGGACCGGCCGCCGAGATTGCTTTTTAAACGGCTCTCCTGCAGGATCTCACGGCCTTCGCGGCTCGCTGTTCCGCGATTAGGGGATTAATTATTTCGTGGACGCCATGAAGAGCGAATCAACCCGTTTAACGGCTGACCCCGCGATTTATCCGACCCCCGACCCCGTTGATTAGCCTAACAGTCCCACTCGGACACCGTTCCACTCCTCTTCCTTCTTCTTCTTCATCTGCGTTTTACGCCTCATTGAAGTTATTAGCGCGAAAATTGGGTCTCGATGTTATAGATCTACACGGTATAGATGTAAAGAAATTATATGTCGCGAGTGTAATACAGAAATCAATCGTCCTCTTAAAAAATTATGGTAAACTGTTTCATCGTCGTACTGACTTTATTTACATTATATATTTTAATCCATGGTTCCTTTTGCACTATTTATCCTTGTGACGAGTAGGATACAATCCAATTAAAACATCGTCGACCTTTTGTCCTTGAGATTCAAGGCGTAGGTTAATTTTGCGGCACCTTCTTTACATCAATTTCCACCAAACCGAGCAAAATTACGGTACGACAGTCGCGACATGCAGGGTGGGGCATTAACTATGTCCACTTTGAATATTTCCGTTATTTGTAATAATATGAAAAAATGTTATATACAAAACTTACACGGTATAGAAGGGGCCATATTGTGACACAAACATTTCTTGCGTGGGTGGAGGCAAAGAGATTTCAATGTCACCTTGATTTTCTTTCAATGGAAAGACCTATTTTCTGTATCACGAATCGATAGACTATCGAATTCTGAGTAAAAATGTATTGACCTCCATATGTCCTAAATCTGATATTTAACGAGATATTATCGAAATAATTTTCTTTCTTCTTTCGATGATATCTCGTTAACTATTAGGTTTAGGACATACGAAGGTCAACACTTTTATACTCATATTTTGATACTCTATCGATCTATGGTATAAAAAAGGACATTCTATTTTAAAAAATCGAGGTAACCTTGAAGTCTCCTCTATGACTCCATCCAAGCAGAAAATGTTTGTGTCACAATATGCCCCCCTGTATACCGTGTAAGTTTTGTATACAACATTTCTTCATATAATTACAAATAACGGCAATATTCAAAGTGGACATAGTTATTGCCCCACCCTGTATATGTTGGAATCTAATGAATTACTAAACATTTAAATATTGTGCGAGGTATTATATCAATTTCATATTCATACAGAGAAAAGAATTAATATAGAATGGAATTATTCTAGGTCGAAAGAAATGTTTAATTTTCCGTTTAAAATAGGTCCGAGTGCAAAGGGTTAACACATTACCGACCGGTGATTATCGCGTAATTTTGAAAAATCTGTAGTACACGGATAAACACTTTTCAATGGAGCCTTCAATAGCTACAGCAATTTTTAATGTGACGTAACAAGTCACCCTCAATAACGTGATCTAATAGTTTCATTTTAAATTGTAATGTAAAAGAAAATTTCTGTGCTTTCGTTTGCTACAGCACAGTTATTGAAAATCCTATTAATAGGCTTCCGGTAGGTAAAGTTTTAATGTTTGATTTCTTAGACGAAATGTATTCGTTGAAATTTTATTTTACAACAGCTGTCCAATTCTGTGGGAGGTTGTACAGTAACAGTGATTGTATTCCTTGGCAGAGTTAAAAGATTTAATGTTGATTTCTTACATGGAGTGCTCGGATGTATTTACTTGTAGATGATAGCCACTTATAAGATCCTCGAGGTCAATGTGGGTCGCGTATTATTACAAATACCGGCAATATTCAACGTGGACATAGTTATTGCCCCACCCTGTATAATTTTTTCACTGGGCACTCTGTTATTTTGGTGTGATTTTCCCTCTTCGTTTATCATTTAATTAACTCTCGAGTGGAAGTTCGTCCGACCCATCGACGAATTGTCATTGTCACCCGTTCCGATTAAATGTCTCGAAAATGTTTCGTTGATTTGACATAATGACGCGGCCATACCTTCTCCCACCTCTGGATTCATAGCCTCGCAGGTATCTATTTTTCACGAGGACCCGGCGAAACGTTAATTGCACTTTTTCGCAACCGCCGGCCGATGCAATTTCGCTGTACCCGCTGCACGCGAATTGATGTCGAGAGTCTCATCGAGTTAGGGATGCGTTATGACACCATTGTTGAAGTTTCATCCCGCGGCTCGACCGCTCCGCCTCACCGAGCCCGCCCCTGTACTTTTATATTTATTTCGCCCGGGCTTTATACTTCGCGTTTCGCGTGCCTTTGAAATCATAAATTAGCTTCTACGGCGACTTTGTTAGCCACGTCTTTCAACGTTACACCTCGGAGAACAAGTCGGGTTTTTGGTACTGTCTCGATTGTTTCGTGGAGAACACTTCAGAACACATTGTTCCTCCGTCGTTTAGTTTCTGTTCAGACCAGGATTATAACGGGTTTGAACTTCTAATAACTTTTTATTCGGTGTTGCATTTACTGCTATGTATTTTTCATCGGCAGTCTGGATCTGTGTGCAAGTTCACATTTTTAGACCCCAACTTTTCATAATTTGCATCAGTTAGTAAATTTGAGGATTGTACTTGACGTTTTTGTTTTTCAAATATTTTTATGTCCTTTTATCAGCTGACTGGATCTTTGTGCAAGTTGATATTGTTAGACTCTAACTTTTGATAGCATTATTAAGTAATCTGAGGATGTAAGGTAGTATAGTTTTTTAAAGTGGAGTTTGCCAGTGGGTTTGAGCTTTTAATAACTTTTTATACGGTGTTGCATTTACTGCTATGTATTTTTCATCGGCAGTCTGGATCTGTGTGCAAGTTCACATTTTTACACCCCAACTTTTCATAATTTGCATCAGTTAGTAAATTTGAGGATTGTACTTGACGTTTTTGTTCTTGAAATATTTTTTATGTCCTTTTATCAGCTGACTGAATCTTTGTGCAAGTTGATATTTTTAGTTCTAACTTTTGATAGCATTATTAAGTAATTTGAGGATGTAAGGTAGTATAGTTTTTTAAAGTCGAGCTTGCCAGTTGGTTTGAGGTTTTAATAACTTTTTATACGGTGTTGCATTTACTGCTATGTATTTTTCATCGACAGTCTGGATCTGTGTGCAAGTTCACATTTTTAGACCCCAACTTTTCATAATTTGCATCAGTTAGTAAATTTGAGGATTGCAATTGACATTCGTGATTTTTAAATATTTTTATGTCCTTTTATCAGCTGACTGGATCTTTGTGCAAGTTGATATTGTTAGACTCTAACTTTTGATAGTATTAATTAGTTATTTGAAGATGTAAGGTAGTATAGTTTTTTTTAAAGTGGAGCTTGCCAGTTGGTTTGAGTTTTTAATAACTTTTTATACGATGTTGCATTTACTGCTATGTATTTTTATCGGCAGTCTGGATCTGTGTGCAAGTTCACATTTTTAGACCCCAACTTTTCATAATTTGCATCACTTGGCAATTTGAGGATTGCACTTGACATTCGTGTTTTTTAAATATTTTTGATGTCCTTTTTCAGCTGACTGAATCTTTGTGCAAGTTGATATTTTTAGTTCTAACTTTTGATAGCATTATTAAGTAATTTGAGGATGTAAGGTAGTATAGTTTTTTAAAGTCGAGCTTGCCAGTTGGTTTGAGGTTTTAATAACTTTTTATACGGTGTTGCATTTACTGCTATGTATTTTTATCGGCAGTCTGGATCTGTTTGCAAGTTCACATTTTTAGACCCCAACTTTTCATAATTTGCATCAGTTAGTAAATTTGAGGATTGCAATTGACATTCGTGATTTTTAAATATTTTTATGTCCTTTTATCAGCTGACTGGATCTTTGTGCAAGTTGATATTGTTAGACTCTAACTTTTGATAGTATTAATTAGTTATTTGAAGATGTAAGGTAGTATAGTTTTTTTTAAAGTGGAGCTTGCCAGTTGGTTTGAGTTTTTAATAACTTTTTATACGATGTTGCATTTACTGCTATGTATTTTTATCGGCAGTCTGGATCTGTGTGCAAGTTCACATTTATAGACCCCAACTTTTCATAATTTGCATCACTTGGCAATATGAGGATTGCACTTGACATTCGTGTTTTTTAAATATTTTTGATGTCCTTTTATCAGCTGACTGGATCTTTGTGCAAGTTGATATTGTTAGACTCTAACTTTTGATAGCATTAATTAGTAATCTGAGGAAATCAGGTAGTATAGTTTTTCAAAGTTGAGCTTGCCAGTGATTTATAAAAATTCTTATGTTGTCCTTCCGTTCAACAAATTTTTGAAATACACGAAAGTCTGGACGAGAAGGTAGATACCAAGATGCTATTAATGTGAAAACATTGTTATTTTTTGCCATTAATTAGTGAATAAGAACTGCATTCGAGTCCATATTTCGATGGACGAGACTGTGAAACTTCTTGGCGAAAAAGCCAAAGTGAAACAAACAGACTTTCACCCTTGCCTTTCTCCCGCCGGAAACGCTACTCCTCGGGCACCTATACTGACGCGTCCGTTTCGTGGTTTTGTGGAAGTTTCGGTGCGGCAAGTTCCGCGGAACTTAAAGTAAACTGTAACTCAATGCCGACGGTTTTGCAGTGACGCAACGAGTCAAGAGTAAATGAGAAAGCGTGCAACAAGCTGTCTGCTTATGCACTGCCATGACACCTCTTCAGCGCTATGTCGTAGAAAATTCTGTCTTTACTGGGTGTACATGGTGAATCACGAAAATGTTTTTATCGCATATACATGTTTCAAAAGAACTTTCACGCGATTATAGTAAATTTTTTGTAAAATAAAATTAAAAAAGCAAATTTTTGCAATCTTTTTACAATGTTTTTGCAATTTTTTAAATGTTATGATACGTTTTCGAGTTCTCTTTGAAATTTTGTAACATATTGGCGTAAAAAAATTATAGGTGTATTTGCAAAATATTGAAGGTGATCCTGAAAAATCGTAAAACAAAAAGAGTTGACGAAAAATGTGTTATAATTATGTCAAAGTTCTCTTAAAACTATGCTATACCTGATAAAAACATTCTCGATCGGACTGCTAACAACAGAGTAATCTCTACTGTTCACGATTCGTGATTCACCCTGTATACAGGATGATTATGCAACTGGGAAAGAAGTAAATTTCGTGGTAAAAACGAATTTGTATTGCATAGACGTGTCTGATCGTAACCTGCATATTCTACTTCTGGTACAAAACTACAAAAAGGCGCAGTTTCAAAACTGATTTTCTCGAAAATGACGTTTCCAAAATCAAAATAAAAGTTGTCCAAACCAGCTGTACGAAACAGAAGTTAACCAAAAATGCATTTCCTATCATAATAATTAAAATAAGCCAAAAATCATATAATAACATCATTCAATTCTTGTGTTTACAGTTTTGTGTTTAAATAATCTGATGTGTGATTAATACATAAAATCCGCAGGCTAGTTATTAACTATCAGGGTTATTTAAATTCTTTCTAGACAGTGAAAAATGATTTTGAAGCGACGAAACTTTGCGAAGCGAAAGAAAACCGTGCGGTGCGGCGGCTTAAATTAAACCGGAAGACACGGTAAACGAACAAAAGACAAATTGATGTTTGAAATCAATAATTCTCGCCAGTGTTCGGACTCATTCGACGGCTGCACAGTTAACCTACATTCGCGATGGCGTTATCGAGTGCAGTCGGCGTGGGTGAGCTGGTGCGCGCGCGTGGGAAATCCAAGTAATTATCACCGATATCGGGCCACTTGGAGCAGATTTTTACGGTAACAGGAGAAAATTAATGCCGTCGATGCTCCCGCGGCACCGAATACGGGTCATTGAAATTTATTTTCGTCGGTGCGGAGGCGAAATCCGCCGCTGGAACCGCGGAAAGCTCTATTACTCCGGCAAAAGTTACGGCCATTCAACGGAAATTTTCGACCCTTTTTCCATCCCTCTCTGACTTTCCGTGTTGAACCCTTTTGCCCCCCAGCGATGCGCGAACTCTATTCGAAACCGGAGGGATTGTTTTCAATCGAATCGCGAATTAATCGCAACTCGTGAGGATCCGCACTCTCTCTTTTCTCTTTCTCGATAGAAAAAAATCGAAAAAACTGATAAAAACGGTCGGCTATCTGGACGTTATCCCGCACGGACCAATGACGGCAACTTTTCTATCCCCCACACAGCGTTCGTAATTGATGCGGATATTGAAATTTTCGAGCCTCGCGCGAAGTGGTCGGAACAAAAGGTCATAATGAAGCCTTGATGAAAAGGGACAGCGAAAAAACCGCAAGGCCAATATTGGCGGACCGAACCCGCCGTTTCTGCAGCTGATTTTACTTCCCGCCGGGCGATGAATGGCCTCCACGCTCGGTGGTCAGCGTATTTTACAAGTACAGGCTGATCAAAAATACGAGTCCCCTAGATTACTCTTTAAATACGTCCTAAAATGACTAAATCGTGTGTGGCGACCTTTACACTTATTTCCGAGGGTACTTTAGGGTCTGGAACATTGAATGACAGTAGCAGCAGTTTTTTTGAAATTTGATTTACATTCTAATTGATTACCATAGCATTCCGTTTGTAAATCTCTATTTAAGCGGTACATAGAAAAGTAGTAACATTTTTTGAGAAAAGTGAGTTGGAGGACCCGTTTCGCACGGGCTAGTGTTTCCAGAAAGTAGAAACGGTCGGTCACGATGAGACACGCACTCTAATTTTTAGTTTCCTAAACAAGTAAAAATGTGTGAATGAAAAAGCGTCGCATACAATGCAAAAGCGTTCCAACATTGTTGAAAACACTCGCGTTTAACTTATAAAAAGAGCAGTTTACCGTGCATTCCAAACATGATTCGTGGCTTCCAGGAAATCGTTTTACCCCGCCTTTCGCCGGCCAGTCAGTTACAGATCAAAAGCTGAATGGTTCCGCGATGTTAATTGAATACGCAATCGCGTTCGCGTCGGTAATAACTTTTTTAAACAATATGCGCTCGGTTGTCGACCGTTTTCAATAACGCGAACGTCCGTCGAACGGGATAAAAGATCGGAGAACGGGACAGTGCAGTTCTCGAACGTTAATCCTCTAATACTTCTAGCGGGAACATACAGCAGCAGCAGCGATAGCTCGCGCTTCGACGCAATCGGATATAGCTGACTATTCGACACGAAATTAACAAGTGTTCCTGATAAGCGTGGCATTTAGTTGAATGCATCGAGAACGATAGGCATTAAACCGGCCCGGCAGATGGCGGATGCGTGAAAGGCTTTCCGCTAGCGCAATCTCGCATTTAATTCGATTATTATAGCTCGCCTCACGCATACGCGGTGGATTAAGTAATTCATACTCGGATTCGCGGTATACCTTCGTACCTACCCTTCCATCCATACCCATACGTTCTCGAGCCTCGTGAAAACCCGCCCCAGGGGCTCAACCTTTGGTGAAAGTGCCGCGGAGCCTGTTCAGCGTTGCCAAAAAAAGGGTCGGGCACCCTTTAAACTTAAATGAGCTTTAATTTCGTGTGTCGCCCCACTACCTTTCATCTTCCGAACAAATTAACGTCCGGCGGACGTCGCTCGTGAAATATTCCGACCCTTAGAAATTGTTGCACAAAGGGTCCCCTTCGTAACTTTTACGATCGTATCTTTTTATACGGATGGCAGACACAAGTCGAAAAAAAGGAATAAAATTTTTTGACCGTGTAGATTTGTGTGTAGACCCAATTTGTGCAATAAATGGCGTTGCTTACGGGTCGGTTTAAAAATTACTGTACCATTATTTAAAATATTGTTTACATTATTAGATATGTCGGTATCTAACCAATCACTAAACATTTAAGTATTGTATGAGCTGTTATACCAATTTCGTATCTACAAAATTTAAAAAATCATACAGAATGGAAATGATTCTCGGTCAGAAGAAACGTTTGATTTTCGAGTTGAAATAGCTCCGAGTGCAAAGGGTTAATTTTCGATTATTAAGATTGTAAAAGTGCTATTCTGAGGAATTATTTACCAAATTTATTTCTTTGGGTATATATTCTAAGGAAAAGCCGTAACGGAAAAGCAGTTGTATGAATGTATTTGTACACACGGATATCCAAAGGTTAACGACTGACGTGTTTGTCGCGGGCGCTCGTTTCGATCTGCTTTCTTTTTGCAATTCGTTGGCGATCGTAATTTTACAATTCTTCTGTTATTTCTGATTCTCTACTTTTATAAATTTAACTATATATAGCATATATATCCGCACTTCAACCCTATAATATTATTGGAAAAATAGCCAAAAATTTGGATAGACACATCCTTGTTACGTTTATAAAGTAATGTGAAATAGTTATTTCTACAGCTCCGTAAACCTAGTGTTAAATTTGAAGCACGTTGCGATACTTTAGACATCAGGTGTTCCGGTGATCGAGGTCATACTTTACGAAAGAATAATTGTTCAAAATCCTACGGTAACATATCTATTTACGTTTCGTGTACGAGTCGTTTGGTGAGACATAAGAAGACATAGTTTTTGCCTCGATAACGATCTCAGCTGTTCGAGTTCGGCGACAACCGGCGAGGTAATCGACCGATTTTGTAAACCTTGCGGCATCAAAAGTTCGTCGAACTCGCTGTTATTGTCGCGCGGGACATCGTATCCTTTCTTTCCGATGTCAAATCCGTTGCCTATTTCCTTTGTCTTTCTCGCAGCACCGTTCGCTAGGTCGTTGCCCCAACAACCGTTGGTGCGATCCTATTCTTTCAATTTCGAAATAAAATCACATAATTAAGCGCTCTTCGCATCAAGCGGTTGATACTGTTTCATTCGATGGATTTATCCTTCCGTTTAATTATCTCTATTTCCGCCACTTTTATAAATTTATATTCAGTTCTGTTACATATATATTTCTTAATCTTTCCCCTACTCGAACATTCGAACATCCTTAGAGACTCATCTCGTCTCATTCGTCTCGAGTTTGTACAACAGTAAATGGGTGAATGTTCGCACCGAGGAGCGTGCGAGGGTTAAAAGAGAAATTGAGGAGTGTTTGATATTGCGGGAGCAGCATAGTTCGCTATACTCGCAAGTTGCGCGGTACAAGTGACTCGGGGAGAGCATCTCGCGAAGAAAAAGAAGAATGGCGGAAGAATTGCGAGCCACGAGAAGGGGAAAAAGAGAGGCGGCGAGCGAGAAAGATGGAGCAAGGTAGCCGCGTGTAATGTAATGATTACATTGCGCTCAATTTCCATAATTCCACGTAAAGGAGAAGTCGGCTCGTAGTTTCTGCCGCACGAGAGCCCATCGAAAGTTTCATGTCTACGGTTGCGTTGCGTGTCTTCAAAAGCCCGCGATCGTTTCTATGGTGTTAGCATGCGTTTAATAGCGCCGGTAAAGCACGGCTCTGTATTACACGTACGTCTTTGCTATGCGGCAAAGGGAAGCCTTAATTAGTACTCATAATTATTCGTAATTAGCACTCGGCCGGGACCCCCGCGCGGTTTACGGGTGCTCGTGAAGCTCTTCCGGTTGACGGCGACGCCGTCACCCGCAATGGGAAAAACGAAAGCGGCGACGAGCAAAAGCAGAAGGGAGGAAATCGTTTCCCCTCGCCTCTCGACTCGCATCTCGAGTTCTGTCGAGCACTTACAGTTACTTGCGAAAGTATTTGGGCATGGACGGAAACTTCATGGTGCCTTCGCAGCACCGCGATCTACCATCGAGCGACCCGGGTTCATCGTTTCTACCCCGCTGATTCCCACGATTGACAGCGCTCGACGAACCACCCGACGCTAACACTCGCTGATTCGTAGCGCCTACATTTTTGCATTTTTGTAGTTTGAAATAATCGCATTTCTGTTTCGACGGAAAAGGAAACTGTCGTCCCGTTCAATTTCAATTGCAATTTTACGTCGGTGACCTACATCCCTAAATAACATTTCGTTTTTCGACGGGAGCCAACTGACACTAAAACTCATTCGTCTTCAGTGTCTACATTTGCAACAATTTATTTTGAGGAAAAAGTATACCGACATCCTGTTCCATTTGAATTTTATTTTGCCGACTGCTATCCTCAATTAACGCTGCACTTCTATTTAGATGTGAAAGGAATTTGACATACCGGTCAATTGCAATTTTACTTCGGCGACTTCCATTTCCGAATAATATCATCGTTTTTATACAGGAAACATCGGTCACGAAAATTCTTCGATCTCCGTAGACGAAATCGACGTGCTTCTTTGCAAGTTTATCGAAATTGAGATTAAACGGACTTCTGCTTCGAAATAAATAAAGGCTGACATTGCATTCATTTTCAGTTCTACTCTACTGATTCCTATCCCGTTAATACCTCCGATTTTATATAGGCACTCGGTACTAAAATTCACGGATTCTTAGTGTTTGAATTTATATTTTTGTAGACGAATCTAATGAAACTGGGATTAGATGGAGTTCCGTACCGAAATGAAAGGATACTCGCATCCTATTTACTTTCAATTTCGTCCTGCTAGTTTCTCCTCTTAATTAATACCACTAACTTCTACACTGCGAGTACGAAGTACTGAAACTGACTAAATTATAATTCCTACATTCCTACAAAAATCCTGTTCTTTCGTAATTAATATTCGTCCATTAAATTACACGAAAGTGTATAAGAAGCACATCTCTCCGCTTCTGTGAAATTATTAACGCTTTGAAATTTTTTAAAACAAAGCGGGTCAACAGACAAATATTAAACGTTCTGGAAATGTTTAACAGTCTGCGTAGAATTTGTGGAAAAGTTTTGTATGCGCGAATAATCAGTTTGTTGGGAAATAGGATGGCATAATTACAACACTTCACAAGAAAACGCGCAACAGAGAAATCATACGGTTTTGAGAATTTTTTTAAACATAACGGGTAGACAGACGAATGTTAAACTTTGCGAAAATGTTTATCAGCCGTTCTAAAATGCGATGAAAATTTTTAACATGTTTTAACAGTTTGCGGTTCATCTCGATGAGTGACGGAATATAATCAGCGGTGTTGAACATTCTTATCTCAGTCATCTGTGCCAGGAATACTCTTCCTTTTCTCCCGGTCGAAATGCATTTATGAGCGACTTCATACCTCGGAGGTCTCTATTCTCTCCCCGCCCGTAATAGTATTTCGTTTCTTCAGGCTCCCGATCCTTTTTCCACTCTATTCTTCTTCATATATCCTTGATCCCGAACTGAGCTAGCTCCATTCGAACGAAAGGCTCTCGCGAGCTCACGCGACTTTAACGCTCCCGCTTTTCCCGGCCCTCGGGCTCGCGGACCGCGCTGGGGAGATTTATACCTCGCAATTTAGTATCTCCCGACTCCGATATCGGCCCCTGATGGCGACGATCACATCCACGGAGACGCTCGAATCTCCGCCCCACACCACCCTCCTCGAATCCGATCGATTCGGCGAGCAGCGAAATCATCGGACGATTGAAACGAGAATTTCAAAATTCGCTACCCTTGTAAATTTACCGCACGGGCCGCGGCTCGACCCGATAAATCGCGCGGCCAGCTCCGAATTGAAATAGTTGCCAATGTGACTGCGAAATGATTCATATTCCCGTGAGTTGTAATTATTCAAACATGCGCGATGTTATTAACGATATCGTCGAAAATTGTAATTTACGAATTGCGAAACGCTGCGAACGAATGCTCGCCGAGGGAACAAGCGTCCGCGCCATTGTTCAACGCGAAAATGCGAAAATTTCTTAAGGTTTGTGATCGGAAACCGAGCACTTTTGCAACGAGCTTGAAATTATTTCTAATGAAGATCGGTAATATTTCACGCGGCCAATAGGAGAAATCTCGAAATATTTGTATCACCTAGATAATTCGCGGATTAAATTAATTACGGTGGTAATTTACTGCCTCGATTTTTATGTCCACGTGGCGAACGACCCAAATTTGTCCCAGAGAAATTTTCTTTCCGACAGAACGTGCAGAATATTTCGAATTTATTAGAAATGCAAGCCTTATTTTCCTTCGCGTGTCCCACTCGAGAGAAATTTTCTTCCCGACAAAGCACGAAGAACGTTTCAAATTTCATAGAAACGCAAGCCTCGTTTTCCTCTGCTCGAGACATTTTCTTTTTAACAAAAAACACAGAGAAATAATTTTTATAATATCCTAATCACCGCAACCAAGCATTTGCTCGACTTTTTAAATTAAGTACGAGACGCGTTAGTCTCGCGAGACAATTGCAGCAAACGGCCGAGCAACCTTTTAAAATTCCCCTCGGTGCGCGATGCTATTTTCCGTAATTAATATTTTACGAAGCCGCAGCCTAATTCGTAGAATAAAAAAGAGGAGGACCTTAGGGCGGGGGGTTAATTTCCCGGAGAGATAACACCGCCACAATTACCGTACTCCGGCAATCGTAAACACATCTGGCCGGATAAGATCTTGACGAAGTAGACGTTCGTATAATTAGGAAAAGAAAATTCAAAGATAAATCCGGGATCAAGGGGTTATGAGAAATTCTACTTTCCGGATCATGAAATCCACAGGGGCCGAAAGCTAACCGGAAGGACGCTATCGTCTGGCCGGTGGTACGGGATTCTGTTGCTTCCCGGCATGCCGCGGGAGGAGCTGGCTTTTTTTCATTAAAGTTTTATTCAAGACGCGGAGGAATGTTGCCAACTCGATGTCTGAATATAATTAAAATTCACCTGCTCGGATTTGATCTTATCCCTCGGAGATTTTCTTCTTTGCTCCCGTTCTCGACAGCTGTGTACTCGGTCGCGATCTCTGCCGACGGTTTTTCACCCAGAAGAGAGAGAGAGAGAGAGGGGGAGAGAGAGAGAGAGAGAGAGAGGAGAGGTGCTGCGTCCGTAACCGAGCGTCGCGGCGGTGGTTGTCGTCGTTGCCACCCCGGCTCCCACGCGAACGTTCCACGGCTGGAGACACTCGAGAAGATAGAAGAGACTTACCGAGGAAAAAGTAAAAGTCTTAATTAGCGGCTGAGATCCGAGAGGTGCTCAAGAGTGGAGGTCGATTACCCTCGAGGCTCCGGATACCACTGCTCATCTCTTCTCTGTCTCTCGCGCGCGGGAAAAATCTCACTCGTCCGCGGCGCGCAGTCCTCTTCCCGATGAATTCCCTGAAAAATTTGATCTCGTTAATATGACGGTCGGCTCGTTAGGGAGCAAACCGCCGTGACTCATTAGGAGCTCTGCCCCAGGAACACCCAGGACCCCGGCCGACTTCATTTCATCCTTAAAACGACGATACTTCCTGTCCTCTCGCACTTGCGATCTCGTAATCTCTGCAAATCGTCGACCAACTTCGACCTTCAACCCTCAGAGTCACCTGGCCACTGCAGTGGCCTGGGACAATCTTCGGAATTTAACATATTGGTTGTTGCAGTCGGGTACAAAAATTACAGGGACATCCTTTCAAAACTATCAACTTTTTTAAAAATTTAGTTTACCTGAGGTGTTAGAAGGATAAGGTGACTTTTTATTTTTATGAAAATATATTTATTTATTCATCAGTATTTATGTTGTCCCCTTCAAAGTAATCCCCCTCAAATACAATACACTTGTGCCAGCGGTTTTTCCAATTCTCGAAGCACTAAAGCAACCTCTCAACAGGAATTGAGTCTTTGAGAGAATACTATTACAAAAAGATATAAATCGTTCTACCGGTCAAATGACCGGTAGGTAAGACGGACTGCAAATTTTTCTCACGAAATAAACAATAAAAATCGAAGTGAATATTGAAAAATGGATTATACGTATATGTGAGGAAAAGTCGTGAAGTTTAAAGGCTATTCCATTACGTTGTATGTTGTGTGTAGGAAAATCTAATCGAAATTTTGAAAACGGTCATTTTACCGGTCGTGGTAGGAATAGTGTTAACCCTCATACGTTTCTAAAAAAATAACTGTATAAAAGAGACTAGAATAACAATTCATCCATTTTTATTTTACACGTTAAATCAACAAATTGTGTTTCATTTATAGCGTCACATTTTAAAGAAATACATCTCACGACGTAGACGTGAAAGGATGAATAATTTTACGGTATGTGAAAATATTGAATGGGTGAATTTTCACCCTGAGGAACGTATTTGTAAAAGTGAGGAAGTAATTGCTCCTGCTCGGAATTTCGAAGGAAAGAGGGCTCTCCTCTTTTGTGGAACATATTCGTTAACAACGAAAATAAATCTTGGGAGGCCGGACCCGAATGAAATCGCAGGCGGTTAATTACGCTTGCGCGGTTGACAGAAATTTATCCAATTAGCATGTTTGGCCGCCACTGTTATTGAAACTCCGGCGTGTATCTAGGACGTCGGTATTCGTGAAAACTTGAAAATTGAAGTAATAACGTGCTGAATTTAATTCATAATGGCACAATTTACAAATTGGTATATACCGCTTTATTCTACGGTGCAAACGTGCATATATTACATCGGCATTGTCAATTTAATTATTCCGACCCTTTGAGGTGTATAATATTTTTGTTATTACATATTACTAGACATTTATGCGCAGCACGATTGGGCGAACCGCGGTAGAATATGCACTACAATTAAATTAAAATAAACTTTTGTTCATTTCGAGTTTGTGTAATTTTCTATCGGGACAATATAACCACAGGGCATGAAATACATAAATATTTCGTTGCCGTTTTTTGGGCCAAGCAGCTTCGACAACATGGTAGAAGCGTACATTTCAAAAATGAAAGGATGGATTCGTTTTTACCCGACAAATATTACGAACATAAAATTTTTACGCGCCCTAGTGTGTTGGTTACAAAAAACAGTAAAACATTCTACTCGTCCATTTTTTTCCGCGCATTTACCATTTACGAGGAAAACAGAGGGCAAACGGCGTGAATGTTGCGTGTATGGTTTATTAAAACAAATATGCGTGTGACAATGAAAAGTTTAGTGGCGTTTCGTGTGTTGTAGGAATATCCTGTATGCGCGATACCTTCAGTATGTTTCTTCTGGTAGCGTATAAATCTGCAAATATTAATAGATAAATATTTCCTCTCTTGTTACATGCTTTTCCAGTTCACGCGTCGTTTCTAATTTGCTTCTCCACGTGACAGTCTTGAAGGACGATAGTCGGGCGTTGCGGTGACGTGCATATCGTGAAAAAGAACTTGCTACCGACAATGATAAAAAAACGTGTAAAACACAGCACACGTAAATGCAAATTATTAGATAAAATTATCAAGAGTGCATCGATTAGCGAAACTAGAAGAATCCATATTGATCGGTCGAACGACGGTGAAATGCAAATCCATCGCGATGTTCTTGGTAACCGGAAGTTTATTTTTTCACGCTGTGCGCCCGTGAAAAACGCAACCGTGCGTTCTCGTAACGAGACTCAGGTGCGCGGTTCACGACCAAATATTTTGCGTTATCTATTGGATCTGGTAATTAAGTGCTCGTTTCATGTCGCGCGGAAATAATCGCGCACAGTCGGATCATCGGTTCTGTCGAATAATTTTATTTCGTTACTATGCAAATTCCGGGTGTTTACCGACAAACGCGATTATTCATTAAAACATATTCATCCGCGCGTACTCCGCGGCGAGACGGGACGTTCGCGGATTTTTGGCGAGGCGGCGACGGGGCCCGGACTGAAAATTTGATTTTATCGCGGACGGCAACAATGCGACAATAAAAGCGTGTTCCGCGAGGGGCACGTGAAAATTGCTGGCTTAAACGGGGCGGGTCCGCCGATATTGTAACCAATTCCGTGTTACCGTCACAACACTTAATCGGGTCATTGGCAACGTGCTCGCGGAACGATCTAACGTAACCAGATGAACAAATTGTTTTAAAATTTCACGGAAATATTTGTCAACCGTTAGGGAACGTGTACAAATTTTTGCAGCAGAGAATAGAGAACCTCGATGATTTAATTACAGCAATTTATCGAAAAGCATGTAACAGACGATCGAAAAATCATACGTTTTTGAGGAATTTTTTAAAACAAAACGGGTAAACAGGCAAATGTGGAACTTTGTGGTAATATGTACCAATACAATATGTACCAGATCAACAAATTGTTTCATAATTTCGCGGAAATATTTGTCAACCGTTAGGGAACGTGTACAAATTTTTGCAGCAGAGAATAGAGAACCATTCGATAGAGAACCTTGATGATTTAATTACAGCTCTTTATCAAAAAGCATGTAACTGGCGACCGAGAAATTATACGATTTTGAGGAATTTTTTAAAAGAAAACGAGTAAACAGACAAATGTAGAACTTTGTGGTAATATGTACCAATACAATATGTACCAGATGAACAAATTGTTTTAAAATTTCGCGGAAATATTTGTCAACCGTTAGGGAACGTGTAAAAATTTTTGCAGCAGAGAATAGAGAACCATTCGATAGAGAACCTTGATGATT
Organism: Lasioglossum figueresi; assembly: GCA_028455805.1. Lineage (NCBI taxonomy): Eukaryota > Metazoa > Arthropoda > Insecta > Hymenoptera > Halictidae > Lasioglossum > Lasioglossum figueresi. Next base: position 3,462,235 of record CM052187.1, read on the forward strand.
TAATTACAGCTCTTTATCAAAAAGCATGTAACAGGCGACCGAGAAATTATACGTTTTCGAGGAATTTTTTAAAACAAAACGGATAAACAGACAAATGTGAAACTTTATGGGAATATCTACCAATCTGTACAGAATACAAAAATAATTTTTTATTCCAACATAATGGTTTTGTTAAAGGCTATCTTTCACCCACAAACATAATTATCTATGACTGCCGTCTAAAATATTGCCGAAATCAGAATAAATGAACAAACTGAACAGGACGATCAATTTTCCGGAGCGTGTTTAACCTTTCTTACAGCTTTCTGAAGCATGGCGAGAGTAGTAGACACGCCATGCTCCTTTATAAAGCTGACCGGACAAGGCATGTGAGCGCGTATGTGAGTGTGCTGAACTGTGTTCCGTGTTGCATTACAACTTGCGAGTGCACAAGTGAAGCGGTCGGCAGGAATGGGCTTGTGTAGCAGCTTTAAGTGGTCTCAGCTGTGTTTCGTTTAGCATTACAACGTACGGCTTGTACAAATAAACCGGACTTAAAAATATGAGCGTGCGCGACGACGACGTAGCAAAATGGAGCTTAAGAAAAAAAAGGGCAGTTTAAACGAACCGGCGCACGATCAAAGAAATACTGCAGTCTGATGGGGTGTGGAACGGGACGCGCGAGCGTTACGCAAATATTCGAGGAACTGGCTCGTCGATTTCCTATAGGCGTTTATCGTCTTTTTTTTATCTATGGGACGACCGGCTCATCAAAGGATATTTTTTACATTTAATTCATTTTGCCGGAGCGAGCCTCGATAACACGTTCTCCCGTCGACCGTGCACCCCTTTGTCACCTTGCAGCCTCTGTCTCTCTCTTCCCGTTCTGCATCCGCTTCTTCCTTTTATTCAATCCCGCGACGAAGACGCCACTTCGTTCGTGAGAAAAAACGGCCGTATTTCCCCGAGCGAAAGGGGGTTCCATTAATATCTATTAGTGCTCGGGCGCGTCAGTTGGATTTCGTTCTTTCTTCTTTCTTCCCTCGAAGCGTCGCTGGAAGTCGCGGAGGGTCGCGTTCGGCGAAACCGATTCGCTCCCCGTGGAACCCCCTTCCCTCCCCGGATTAGGAGTAGCAGGCTGAATTATGAGCAATCATTCGTTTTCATTAAGCCGCGGGGATTGAAATAGCGATGCGTCAATGCCATCCGACCAGCCGATACGTTTAACTGAGTTATCGATACATCCCGGTGGCCCGTGCCGCGAGATCCCCGCGAACGTCTGACGTTTAAGCGGAAAAGAAACGCTTGATCGATTGTTCACCGCGAATAAATTAGTCTGGCGTTGTTTTCGGGACGTATACGGTCCAATAATATATTGTTCTGAATGCTAGCAAGTTGGAAATCGTTACGCAAAAGATCCTCGGGTGATATTTCACCCATTTTCGCTCGACGCTTCAATAAATGTTATATATTACAATATATATCATTGAAAGTTAATCAAATTCGTGAATTTCTTTATTATATCTTGCAGTTACTACATATGTAAACTGCATTTTTATGCTCGCCACATACACTTTTCTTACAAATTTCGCAAGCCGTGTACGCCTTCCGATCTTTTCCTACACATAATTCGCATTGACTTCCTGTCATTTTTCTTTTGTTTGCATTTGGTAAATTTGATTGGCCAACAATGACTTGCTACGTATTTACTACAGCGAGTGATGATTCACCTCTGGGTAGTACAGGTCTTCTCTGTATTTCATATTCATTGTTACTAGACTGTGGATCTTTATGCATTTATGAAGAAATTGGCTGGCTAAAATATAAAACAGTAAGAAATTAGAAAAATTTAAGAATAGCGTAATGTTGCTTTTAACGCAATCAAGTGATTAAGGGATGAAATCAATCTTTACTTTACTCCGACTTCCCAGAATCAATGCTGAATATTTTTATTTTGCGTAAAGATCCGCAGTCTAATTATTATTATTACGGTATTAGGGTGAAATATCACTCGGGGGTATCTTCTATCATAAAGGAAATGTCATCGATTTGTGTTTTAGATATAATATGATATTCGAGACAAACAAACAAAGTTATAACACATTTAGAAAGAAATCAAACATAATACAGTATCTGGAAACAGAAAATGGGTAAATTTTCACCCGAGGAGCGTACGAGGGTTAACACATTACCGACAGGTGATTATTGCATAATTTTGAAAAATCTGTGGTACATGGCTGAACACTTTTCAACGGAACCTTCAATAGCAACAGCAATTTTTATCGTAAACTATCAAGTCACATACATTCAGTACATTCGATACAGTCAATACATTCGATACAAAATTGTGTTTGTTTAATGTCATTGCTAAAAATCGGACATTTCATATGCAACAACCTAATGAAATAAATTTTTATTTAACACCTTTTTACATTCTTATTTTGCATCCGCAGTCTAGTCATAACTATAATAAATAAAAATTTTGTGCACCTAGCGTAAGCAATAGAAGCCACATGTGAATATTTTTCTGTCTTCAATAATCTTAATACGTCACATATCACATTTTTAATTTAAATGCATAAAATTCGCAGTCCAATCACGACTAGACTAGGACAGTTTTCAGTTCCACAAAGTACAAAATGGTCATCCCATAGTCACACCAAATACCGAAGTAAGCATTTCAGATGAGACCAAGTAGAACAGCACTGCGTTTGGTCAACCAAAGTAGAATGTATTTTTTAGTCGAATCGAATAAAATAGTATTTTGTCAGATCAAGTTGGACAACTATGGTGAAGCAAAGGAGAACGAGTTTTGTTGATCGGTCAAGTAGAAACGAGAAGGGATTCTGATCAGTTCACTCCGACAGTCTTGGGTTTCCTGAAATAGACCTTTGACGAGACGAACTGGAGTTTGTAAAGGATCCACAGTAACGTTCTAATTCTACTTCGAAGCACCGTTTGCGAGGCCAAGTAGAATAGGATTGTCCGACTACAAAGACCAGGAACGGTTCACTGTCAGAAAAGCAAAATTCTGTAAATTCAATCTGTAGTTGGTATGTCCTCGAATAAAGGACAAGTAAACTTTTCGCGGCACCGTGTAACATGTTCCGGAAGATTTCAATGGAAGTGGAACCGGGAATTTAGTGGAAGCACAGCCGCCTGAAAGAACATTGTTGCGTAACTCGGGACAATTACGAGCAAGGTGGGGCATGGGTCGTCGAGTTATTTATCGCGTGAATCGATGACAGTGTAATGACCGGATTTTTTGCCTCCGTTTCCGGTAATCGCGACGCGTTTGCTACGTCGATCAAGTCTATTTGTCTTTCGTCGTGCGGGGGGCGCACGTGCGTGTAATTCAGCGCGATGAAAGCGCGACCGTCCGAATCGTGTTCTCTCGACGCAATCCTGGAAAAACGCTCGCTCGAAAAAAAAAGCGGTCCGGTGAAACGCGTTCGGATTCAAAGGGCTCGCTAATTAGTCGACGAGAACACGCGTGGCCCATGATGAAACAATCGTGGCCTTTTCCCCGGCCTGGTCATCCGCGCCTCGGCGTTCCGCGATCGTTGAACGAACCACGCTCGAATTTCTTTTTACTTCCACTCTCTGGTTACGCGCCGCTGCCGAAAAATTCGGCTGTGGCGAGCCAATGGAACCTTGCTACGCCAGTGACGTCGAATCACATTGCGTGGAACAGCGGCCCGACAACGAAAGAATGCGCATTGTGGCCCATTCGATGAGCGAATCTATCCTCGTTGCCGCTACCATGCCGGCACACGCGGACATTTTTTAACACTCGCCGTTTCCCAACTTTGTTTTCCCAGCCATTCGGGATTTGGTAGTCAATCTAAGCGATAATAAATATAGCTACAGTCCGATTGTCACGTCTTTGCTAGCCTACCATGTATCGCGAATGAACTTCCCAAACATTGGAACGAAAATCCCGTTCCACCTTTCGCACCGTTTTGCTTGAAATTGTTCTTTTATGCGTACTCGACTCTCCTGTAACGCGATTAATTTTTACGGCTTTATAAGAAACTCGGAATTAAATGGAATAGTTCACCCGTTACAGAATGGTTTATTATACCAATGAATAGAATGCGCCATTAAAATATTGGTAGCCCGCAGCTCGCTTTAAATACTCGAACGCAATTATTTTCATTTTCTAAGTGGATATCGAGCGAATTATATTTCCCATTGAATTTCGAACGTCCGAAACCGACCGGTCGGTTGCGTTAATTTTTCGGATCTCGTATTAATTTATGATCGATCCGTCAAAGCGGCGGCCCCGATATCGCATTTTAAGTAACGGAGTTCGCGTTGAATTATACATTTGTCCCGGGGTACGCGAAATCCGAGAAAAACGGAGACTTCCCCGAGCATCGAATATTTTGCAGATAATATGGTGCGCCCGTTCCGTTCAGCTCTTCCCGGCGAAATAAAACGAATAAGTTTATTGGCGGAGAACTATTTCGATCACTATGCAGATGACTAATCGGAAGTTGACGGAAGTTTAACCGGAATATTACTCGTCTCTGCACCCTCCCCGCCGCACCCTCCTTCTCTCCAGCCACCTTCCCCGCCCCCCCCCCGACGGTTATATGCTCTTTCAATTTTCAAACGTCACTTCTTTGACGTTTCCTGCTAGTTCTAGCGTGAATTCGATCGCGGATGATATTACGCTGACGTCGCGTCGGCTCGCGCATAAAACGGCAGAAAGTTTCGGGGGAGGCGTTGCTGGGGTATTCCCGTTTTCCACTGAAAAGCTTCTAATTGTTGCTAATTTGTTCTTAATTGCCTACTTTACATTTTCTGGCGACGCGAGAATTACACGGCGAAGAATGCTTCCGCCGGGAAGATTGGCCAAAGTTGATTCGAGGCGTCACGGCTGCCCCTTTTTTTGGCGGAAACTTTCTTGTCCAACGAAGAACCGGACTGGCAATCTCGAGGATTCGAATCAATCTACGATATACACAGCGTCGCTGGGAAAGTCGAGTCTCGTTTAATATCTTCGCTCGTTTGCTGGAAATAAAAAACCTTGAAAGTTCATTCAAATGCGTCCCGTGAAAGGAGCATTTCTTGAAAGATTCTTCTATCCAATCTGTCTTCATTTCTTCAGCTTCTCGTGCTTGTATCCTGTTCCCCGAATTGATCTTGTTATTGGATTGCGGATTTTTACCATAAATTTACCTTCATTCCCTTCATTTACTGCGGTGTTGGGTCACAGTTACGTCATAAAATAGAGTGCAGTAGGTTCTATTATCTCTAAAAACTAAATTAGTACTAATTCTGAAGCTAGGAAAACTGATAAAAATACATTATCTTTGTCACCACTAGTTTTTTCGCACCATTGAGTGCACACAATTGAACAGAGCGGAGCAATCAAATTATCGTTCTGAAATGTGTTTGTAAGGTTAGAATGAGGCTATCCCTTTTAAGAAGATCATTGGGTTATCTAAAGGATCAAATGAAGTGGCTTTTAAGACCCAGAATATATAAATGGCTTCTTAAATAGAACCTGCCAGCGCCGTAGATCTTCAGCGCGATCGACGTTCGGAAATGTTGCGGTCTGAGCGATCGCGTTAATACATTTAGCGTAACGAGCGCTTTTATTTTTGAACTTTGGAGAATCCGGTTCGGTCGACCCGTTTCCACGAAGATCTCGCGGCTCCCAATTCCGCGAGTTTGCCTATCGCGCGGTTGCATCTCTTAAACTTATTTAAGTTTCGCCATATTTTATCTGGAGACGAACTATACTTCGGAGAATACGGGGACGAACCGCTCGAAATGAAATCGTACGTCTATGCCTGCGCTATCATGCTGCTGCCGGTCGTTCGCCGTCGGATCCCGTGTAATCTGCCGAAGTGTCTTGGCTCCGTCGATTCCGAAAACTGTTTAAAGAATGACAAAAGAACGAGCAGGGAATAAAATCCCTATTTATAGATGTTCCGACTATGCCACGATTCCGTTTGTCTTTCGACTGGAAAATATCATTCTACATCCACAGATTCGATTTCTGATGAAAATTTCGTGTAGAAGATCGTTGCAGTCCAACCTCAATTTAATTGGCTTTCGAAATACTTCTGTTTCTACGCTACTGAATTGATTCTTCTATCAAAATTTCTGTTGCATCAATTTCAATTATCAACTATTGGAAACTGATATAAAACGAACCATAAAGAATAATGAAAAATTTTCTGTGTCAATTGCAAGCACCAGGATCTAAATAGATGGGCCTTTCTTGTTTTAACCATTTCAAGAAGTTGTTTTAAATTGCGTATACCCAGTTTTGTTAGAAATGCATAAGATCCGCAGTCTATTCACGAGACACATTTTTATAGAAGTAAAATTGCGATGTTTGAAACTATGAGCACAGGTACAGTACCTCGTACATTTGCAATTGGCAAAAGACTTCTCTTGTCGAGTAGATTGAATTTTCTGATTATAACAGAAAGAGGAGGAAGTATAAATTAAACCGCGTTCATCTGCGGATGTTCACATGTATTAGTACCGTCTAGTTAATATTCTGCAGTCGTGTCTGTCTGACCATACGCGCTCCATATCTACTTGCACGATATCTGCTGCGCTCGACATCAGTAGTCGCGGCTCGTCCATAGCCAGACAGTCCCGACGCCAGCATATATCTTGCAGAATTCCTTAGAAATCTTCTATACCACTATTTAAATGATTCTCCGACATGGAAATCACAAATTTGAATGAAATATCTCTCGTATCACCTGTAGACGTTTCAATCTACCGAAGTGTTCTAAAATTAATCATTTCCGTAAATATTCCAGCATTTTAAATAGGTCTCGACTTTAATAACATTGTAGACTGTGGAGTAGATTGATATAAATTGTACATTGTCGCAGACCGTAATAAATTTCGATAACAGAATCTCACGTTTATCGTTAATCATTCTATTAATTTTCGAAACTGTCTAGTCTGGCTAATGAACTCACAGTAATATTTACAGCAATCACGTTCGGATTTTTATGCGGAAAATTCGCGGAAATTATATTTCAAACAATTTCATCGAGTCGCTTGGTAAACCCGCGTCGATCATAAAACTCGAACGGAAGGATACGCGTAAAGGGAGATCGATCATTTTATTTTTTCCTCTAAATCGCCGAAGACGAGGCAAGAGCCGTTATCGTTCCCACGAAACCGGCTCCCCGCGTTAACTCGCAGGTACACGAGGTCCAATCGAACTTCCGTTTTGTAGCGAGCGCTATTTTGGCTGATTTATCGGCGAGTTGCTTTCGTCGCCGGTAGCACGATATCGGTTTTTCCCACTTCCCTCTTTTTTCCTCTCTGTTATCCCTCTCGACCATTCGGCCGAGGCTCTCGATCACCGGCAGCGTTTATCCTCGCCGCGCAGCCTTGGTTCGCGCTCTCCCAGCTCCCGCCGTTTCATCCGCTTTCTCTTCTCTTTCGATTGCCTCGGGAACATGACGACGCGTGACAGACCCTCGTCACTTCCTCCTAGCCGGAGGCATGGCAAACCTGCGTTCAAGTTGGATCCAAGTCAACTCCGGGTCAAGATGATAGCTGCAAAGAACTCGGGAACTTTAACTTGGGAAGTTGGTCCTCTGAGAACATAATTAGGAGGTAATTAGCTAGCCGTCGCTCGGCTTTGATCGTGATCATCCTCTTGAAATGGGTGTGGCTCAGATTAGGTCCATAGTAGCGACAGATTAGGTTCACTTCTGATCCAAATGCAATCCAGGATACTGTCAATTCAGATCTAATTCCAGTTCAAAGAATGTGATCGAGTCAAATTGGGCCCATTTAAGTTCAAATAAAGTAAAAGGAAGGCAAAGGTTTAGGAACACGTTGAATTGAAAGTAGACCTTCAACGTTACTGTTGAGTTCAAGTCGGATTTCACTTCGGAAGATACTGCCAAGTCAGATCTAATTCCAGTTCAAACAATGTGTTCCCGTCAAATTGGGTCCATTTAAGTGCAAGTAAGGTAAAAGAAAGACAAAAGTTTCGGAACATGATGAATTGAAAGTAAATATTCAACGTTACTGTTGAGTTCAAGTCGGATTTCACTTCAGCTCCAAGATACTGTCAAGTCAGATCTAACTTCAGTTCAAACAATGAGTTCCCGTCAAATTGGGTCCATTTAAATCCAAGTAGAGTAAATGAAAGGCAAAAGTTTAGGAACACGTTGAACTGAAAGTAGACCTTCAACGTTACTGTTGAGTTCAAATCGGATTTCACTTCTGCTCCAAATGCAATCGAAGATACTGTCAAGTCACATCTAATTCTTATTCAAACAATGTTTCCCGGCAAATTAGGTCCATTTAAGTCCAAGTAAGGTAAAAGAAAGGCAAAATTTTAGGAACACGTTGAATTGAAACTAGACATTCAACTTTAATGTTGAGTCCAAGTAGGATTTCACTTCAACTCCAAATGCAATCCAAGATACTGTCTATTCCGATCTAATTCCAGTTCAAACAATGAGTTCCCGTCAAATTGGGTCCATTTAAATCCAAGTAGAGTAAATGAAAGGCAAAAGTTTAGGAACACGTTGAATTGAAAGTAGACCTTCAACGTTACTGTTGAGTTCATGTCAGGTTTCACTTCTGTTCCAAATGCAATCCAAGATACTGTCAAGTCACATCTAATTCTTATTCAAACAATGTTTCCCGGCAAATTAGGTCCATTTAAGTTCACGTAAGGTAAAAGAAAGGCAAAATTGTAGGAACACGTTGAATTGAAACTAGACATTCAAATTTAATGTTGAGTCCAAGTCGGATTTCACTTCAACTCCAAATGCAATCCAAGATACTGTCAATTCAGATCTAATTCCAGTTCAAACAATGTGTTCCCGTCAAATTGGGTCCATTTAAATCCAAGTAGAGTAAATGAAAGGCAAAAGTTTAGGAACACGTTGAATTGAAACTAGACATTCAAATTTAATGTTGAGTCCAAGTCGGATTTCACTTCAACTCCAAATGCAATCCAAGATACTGTCAATTCAGATCTAATTCCAGTTCAAACAATGTGTTCCAGTCAAATTGGGTCTATTTAAGTCCTAGTAGAGTAAATGAAAGGCATAAGTCTAGTAACACGTTGAATTGAAACTTGACATTCAAATTTAATCTTGAATCCAAGTCGGTTTTCAATTGAGTTCAGCTGGAGTCCAAATTAAACGAATTTAATCTCCGATCGAGGCCAAGTTGGATCCATGCTGGTAGTAGCCCCAGCACAAAGCAGATCTATGTAAATTCCAGGCTGGATCCGGATCAGATCGATCGAAATGTGTGGTGCATAACTGGGCGATAGACCTTTTGTAGCTGCCTGATTTCGAAAAATCCGGTGTGCAACTGTGGGGGAGCACAATAGCGCCGGCGGTCGTTCGAAAATTCAGGCTGGTCGCGTAGCAGAATATCAGTGAATTACTTGTTTCGATATTTCTCTGTTCCAGATTCCACGGTGCCGGTGGGCCTTTGTCTGCTGATCGAAAAGGGGCTGTCCGTGGTGAGTAATCCTTTCAATAACGGCCTCCGCGTTCCGATATCACGTTCAAACGGAACGTTATTAGTGGAGGCGACGACGCGGCGCGGCTCTACGCGCGGCCCGGCTCGGCGGCGACGGATATTAAAAAACTTCCTTGCGTCACGGTCGTTATGTTTGGATGTATATACATTTTTTATTCGTGCTGGTCGGACGTCCGCGTGACACAGGGACGCGCAAAAAGTAAATCAAGCAACGCAGCGACGGCGGAGACCGTACTCGCCGCGCAAAAAGGTACCGCTAGCCCGCGAGCGTCTGTTGCCCGCGTCGCGTCGGTTGAAAGTGTTAAGGGAAAACCGAGGGAAGTTGGAAAAATATTTTTCACTCTTTCGTGTCCCGTGATTTTGTTGCTGTTGTTGCTTCCCGTTGTTGTCCGGCCGTTGTTCCTTGCAAGAAGAGCCTCGGGTAAACTAAACTAATAATAATATCCCGAGCATATGGCGTTGCCGGCGGAAACTTTACACGACCGCGGGCAAAAATGGTAAACGAGGATAGCGGCCGGGGACGAGCGAGGGGATCGGAGGGACGAAACGTCGGGCTGCGGGAGAGGACTCGTCGGATTTCCCGAGAGCGACGAGCACGCGGCTCTGCCGCCGCGCCGAAACGGAAGCGACTTTTACACCGTGTATCGCGCAACTGTCGATTCCACGTCACCACTCGAACCGATCTAACGAGAAACGTTCGCGCTCTCCTTTATTTCCCTCTGCCTTGCGATAAAAAATAAACAATCGAGAAGCTGCTCGAGCGATTCCGATGGAGCCAGACGAGGGGTAATTGTCGCGATGGAATTCCACGTTGCAGAAATTCAATATCTGACTTCGCCGGTTCCGGTGAGCGTTCGCTCGAACCGTAACAGCGTGAAAATGAACCGGCGGCGCGGCAGGCAGAATCAGCACGCGTGCCCTGTCACGTCTCCGGGATTAGATTTTCTCCGCTGTTGCCGAGGTACATTATTGCACTTGCAGACGGAAATACCCCGGTTCCTGAAGTCTCTTTCTGCGTATTAACCGTTGTTACATCCCTAATGTAATAGCTACTCGTCGCGGAGAAGCGTAGCGTCGCGTTCCAGTGCGGAACCCGGAGACGCGTTTATTGTAACGAGAACGAGCGACGAAAATTAGAATGATGTTCCGGATCGCTGCTTCGAATGCGTTAATAGCTAGTCCGCTATGCATTTCTCAGTAATCAGACGGTGGGAAGTTGAAATATGTAGCTTGGAACTCTGTTTAAAGACTTTACAATTATAATAATGGTAATATTTTATTCCCATTGCGGGGTACAAACGCGGACCTCCGCTCCGCTTACAACGTTTACTTTCCTCACGTCAAACTATTCTATTAAGAGAGAGAAAGAGAGCACACCGCTAAAGCTTTACAATAACCTATTAGTATTATTATTTATATTATTCGCTTTCGTCGCGAGGATTCGATCGTTTGTTACTTAATTTACAAAGCAATTTTTCAAATTACTGAAGTAATTCCGACGTTGTAAATCAAGTAGCAAACGATCGAACCCTTGCGCCGGAAGCGAATAATAATTTTATTAACACCAGGTTTACCGGACCCGTCAAAACGACGGGTTCTAATATTCTTAATTTGCAATTATTAAGATTGTAAAAATGCTTCCCTGAGGAATTTATTGGACACAAATTATACTTTAAATTCACCGCGTCCAATCAACGGCATGCGCGCCCTCTTTCAGTCTATTCTTTTTGTACACTCTATGATTTCTCTATTCTTCTTTTCTTCTGCTGTTCAGTTGTTCTAACTGAAAAACACGACACGCGTGTATGTAGAAATAAAGCTGTGCAATATTAATAAACAAGTCTGTGTTGTTTTAATAAGACTGTTTCTGATTCCGGCTGAATATCCTAAACCACAAACTCTAACAGAATTATTTACCAAATTTATTTCTTTGGGTATATACTATCAGAAAAATGGCGAAAAATTTGGACAGACACATGCTTGTTACGTTTATCAAACAATGTGAAATAGTTATTTCCAGAGCTCCGTAAACCTAGCGTTAACAACATACGATCGATAGAAAGCTATAGTTATCACCACTGTTTACAAACAATTTCCATCGGGAACATCGCGCGACGGAATGAACTCAAGAGAAATTGAACTACTTTGATTTTCTCCGAATCGGGAGAATATCACAGCCGAGTGTTCCCGCGTGTTGTGGCAACGTAGCAGCGAGTATAATGAATAAAGTCAATTGCAATGATTACATTAATTACACTCGCGCAACGCGAATAAATTTGCTAATACAATTGATCGGACGTATTGGCGATTGGCGGTGTTGACTCGGGCACGGTAGAATGAAATGGCGGATTCATTTGCAAAGTATATATGGCATGGAAAGGTTATCCAAAGACCGGTTAATTCGTCTTTCCCCGTTAACGCGTTGAAATAGCAGAAGGTTCTGCGATGGAAATGCGGAGAATTGCTGGCTGTCGCAGCGGGTAGAACGAATGAAATTTTGTAGACCGCACCTTAACGCCTGCAGCGTATAAAAATATCAATTTGCAGGAACGTGCGGAGTTTACAAAGCCTGGGTAATTAGTCAATTCGGGTCACGTAGGCGGCAGAGAAAACCGAGAGAAAGAGTGCGATAAAGTGAGCGGCGTGTTTGACTGTGTCGACGATACAGGGTCGCAGTCATATCGGCCACGGACATTATCTGACCCGATAATGATGGGTTTAACGTCGAATCTAGCGTTCTCCGCTTATCGCAACGCCATAAAGATGGTCTAGCCGGCCGATGAAACGCGCTGCAGGGTTTGACGATCGACGTAGCGTGACGATCACATCGCAAAGCCCGGCTCGTTTCTACGTCGACGCGAATTAGCGACGCTCTGGCTAACGTCTATATATGTTATATCGTCTATTCCCCCGGCAGCGACGCAAATACACGTCTGCCGAGCGGTATCGTGTCAGCGTAAACATTGCCCGCGCTGACTCCATACCGCGGGGACCCGCCGCGTCGGCAAGCATCGATCAGCACCGCAACGATCTCTCTGTGACTTTACGTCCGCGATTCTATGGAAAATAGACCGAGCCTCCTTCTTTCTCCTCGCGATGGTCCACACGCCCAGTCGGCGGCCTCGGAAACAATAATTCCGAAAAATCAGAGCGACCCGGTGTTACGACGTGCATCGAAGGGTCCACAAAAAATACCGCTGTTCCTCGGGACACATGTACAAGGGTCGGGAGGAGGCCAGCACTTTTCCGTTTTTACCCGTCTCATATAGTTAGGGCCTGACTTTCACGTGCCAATCAACCGTGCAATACGTGAGGTTCCGAGGCTCAATTGGCACTTCCTTGGGCCATCGGTTTCGGGACCCTCATTAAGCGCATCCCCTTAAGGTTTCAGACGACTCTGTCTGTCGAGTCCTTGGAAAATCGTCCGCTTGGGACAACGGGCAATAAAACAAGCGCACGTGCTAGCCACTTGGGCATTTCGTTTGCCACTCAACTCTGGGCCCGCTGCCCGTACCATTGTTTTGGGCATTTACTTCCGCGATTGGCTTCAGGTAGGGATGTCCTCCTCCGCCGATAGGAGATGTATGAGAAAGGCTCCTCCTTCAAGTCAGTCAACGAATGGGATGTTCTCATCCCTCGAAAGGGACCGGTTTTCCCACTTTTTAATCTCACCACCGAGGTGAGAAGCGAGCGAACTCAGGGATAGAAATCAGAAAGGAATTATTTGTCAACCCAGACAGTATTCCGAAAAAATTAAAGTCACAAACCGAGATAGTTAAGAATTCCCGTTCGAATCCAGTGTAGTAATTGTGAATAATTTAATAAACTACAAATATTCGTTACGGCGAAGTGTGTCGAGTTGTTGATTGAATTAAATACCACGCTGAAATTCTCTTTATTATTAAGAGAATCTGAGAACTCGTAACACCCGGAATGTTCATCCATCGATTATTTTATAAAAATCATTTCGCGTTGCCGGACATCCGTTCTCAAAACCCCGAATTCCGCCAAATCTATTCTGGTGACCATTCCGAGTATTACTACCCATAGTAATTTCGAGAGCCTCGTAAAATAATCTCAACCGAGTGTCCCATCCGGTAAAAAATCCGTCACCACCCTTTTTTAATTACTTTATTGACAATTCAAGCGTCGCGAGACCCAAACCATATACTTGGCCGCCTCGAGCGGTCCCCAAAATTCATATTACCGTCTAACTAACAAATTCCCCACCATAGCTTCTTCAACAATTTCCCTCCACTTTTTCCACGCCTTTCCTTCGCCCCTCTGCTATCCATCTTTTCCAATCACATTCGATTCCTTTGAGATTTTCTTCGTTTTTTCGACGCCTCCACTATTTCCCTCTACCGTTCTCAGAGTGCGAGGCTTCTTCAAGGCGAAGATGGCCGAACCTAAGGACAATCTTTCGAACAGTGTGTTCAGCTAGAACAGCGAGTACCAACCGACCAAGATTTCCGTTTAACTAGTTGTACCAAATTTCTATGTTTTAGTATTGAAATATATATTCCTGTTTTCAAAACAGTTTGCAAATTAATATCCTACGCCCGTAACACGTCGTGGGAATTCGCGTTCGTCGTGTCGTCGAAGTTATCCGGGTGAAGATTTACGACCTTCATTGACGAGATCAGTCAGCAAGACTGAAATTAAGCTACGGAATCTTTTTACAACAGGATTCTATGAAAGGAAGAAATTAACATTTGAAAAATTCTGATTTATCAGAGACTTCTGATGGTCCGAAAAAAATGTTTGAAACAGAACTTAATCAACATTCAGTAGTCTATTAATTTCAATCGAGAATTTTTTTGAATGCGTAAATAATTAAAGTCACCTGGAGTTTTTAAAAGTCAGTATTTTTAACTTCGTAATATTATATCTGATATCAAAACGAATCCAACGATATACATTACTGTACCCTTAAAGTTTCAAATAGTGCTAAAATATTAACACCAAACCTTTTTATTTTACGATTATCGATATAATAAAAATAATTTCATAAGAAATGATTGTATAGATATCTTCAGTGGAGCACATATTACGATAGGAGCTGCACAAAGTCTGAATATAATCAATCTTGTCATTTTTATAAGGGAGGACGTGTATACACGTCGATCCAGAACTCCATTGCGGTGCAATAACAATAACCTTTTCAAGAATGAACTGTTAATTTTCTATAAAATAAAAATGTAATCCTTCTTCGTTTTTCGTAAAATTTATGATAGGACCATTTGCTTGATTTTAATTCCGCACTCAGTCGGGGATTTTTAAAACTAAATTCCGCAGTTAAGAAGTTAATGAACAGCTAGATCGGGCGAGTGGATTGGTGTGCGCCGCCGAGCGATAATCCGATCGTAGATTTTGAACAAGCTTCCCGAGATATTCGACCAAACATCCGACTCCAATCTTTGGGGGATGTTTTCACTCTTTGAAAACCGCGTTTAATATTTTTGCAAGAACGACAAACGAGATGATACTCGTTCCTTGCGATCACGAATACCATTAGCGTTATTTGAAATGAAGATCGTTAAATAACAATTCCTGGTTATTTAGCGATCTCATCTACCCTGCGCATCTTGTCGACAAACTGGCATTGTTTCGCAGTCGAAGGGAAGCGACACGCAGGTCTGTAAATAACACCAGTTAAAAGTCTCCGGCCGAATTTGTGTTTGAAACGGCGGCGGGGGTGGTTTAATTAAATTTTCCCGTATAAAATCGACGAGAACATACGTACGTGCAGCGACGGGCGATATATTTTACCATGTAATTAGTATGTCGCTGTAGAATCAGCGTTTGAAATTACATTCTTCTGGCAGCCAATTTGCCTGGCCCCGGCTGCAAATAGGCCGGACCGCGGCCTGGTGAACTTGATAATTACCATAGCCTGATTAATCGCCGATCCCTCTTCCCCCTACACCTACTGGCCCCTAATCGTGTAATAATTCGGCTAATCACGATCGCACAATAACAACGTTCTATGAATAATCCCGGAGACAGGAATAATCATCGGTGTATGAATAATACATTGTAAATTAATCCTGAAAACTAACACGAGTGAGACCGTCGCGTCGCGGGCCGCCGTACATCTCGTATCAATTTCCATGGTTCGCCTATGAAGGCGAGCGTATCGCGTTAAAATATGAGATCGCGAGATGCGCGCACGATTTCTACGGAACTCGTTCGTAGCTGGACAAGGGCGGCGGAAGAAAATGTACGAGAGTCCGGGAAAAAAGGCGTAAACGAAAGGAGATTGAAGCGTCCTATTAATTAAAATGCAAATGGCCGCATTTTATTAACGACGAGAGTGGCGGCCGGACGCCGTCCTAAGTAATGTCACGGTTTTACGGTCGAGTGTTGGCACGGCTTTTACCCTTCCCTGATTACCCCGATAGATCCATTTGTCTCGATTAACGTGTCCTGTTAATTCGATCAGTCGGAATTCCATTTCCTCTCGATACCTTTCCGGCCCGTGTTCGATCAAAGCGCTTCGGGACGGAATTATAATGCTTGCCTTGTTTCGATGCTCTCCTGCTCTCGCTATGCAGATGGTACTTATGCCCAATTCGCTCCAGGCTCGCTACATCAGGCCCCTTTTAGTTCGTCGATACTCAAAAGGTCAGACTGAACGCTGGAAAAAATTCAAAAATACTATTAAGCTCCGATGAAACAGCTAGGCGAACCTCTCGGATTCCCAAAATAGGCTGGTAAAAATTATAGGGATTGCAAAAATACAATTAAGCTCCATTGAAATACTTAGAAGAGCACAAAATTGTCTAGCACCTACGAAAAATTGAAAAAAAAATTGAATAAACTCCAAAAAATAACTGTAACCGTTCAGTTTTATCTAAGGGTGAGCTATTACACAGAGAGTTTAGTATATGTGCGGGGCTTAAGAAAAAGTTGAGGAGCTTGCAAAAATACAATTAAACTCCAATGAAATACCTACAAGAGCACAAAAGTGACTAGCACCCACGACAAATTGTAGCAAGAATTGAATTAACTCCAGAAAATAGCTGTAACCGTTCAGTTTTAAAAAAGGGTGAGCTACTAAACGGGGAGTTTAGTATATGTGCGAGGTTTAAAAAAATGGTGGAGTTTGCAAAAATACAATTAAGCTCCAATGAAATACCTAGAAGAGGAAAAAATTGTCTAGCACCTACGAAAAATTGTAGCATAAATTGAATAAGCTCCAGAAAATAGCCGTGATGGTTCAGTTTTAACAAATGGTGAGCAACTAGACGGGGAATTTAGTATATGTGCGAGGATTAAGAAGAAATGGTGGTGCTTTGCAAAAATACAATTAAGCTGCAATGAAATACCTAGAAGAGCACAAAATTGTCTAGCGCCTACGAAAAATTGTAGCATAAATTGAATAAGCTCCAGAAAATAGTCGTAACCGTTCAGTTTTAAAAAATGGTGAGCAACTAGACGGGGAGTTTAGTACATGTGCGAGGTTTAAAAAAAAATGGTGTAGCTTTGCAAAAATACAATTAAGCCGCAATGAAATACCTAGAAGAGCACAAAATTGTCTAGCACCTACGAAAAATTGTAGCATAAATTGAATAAGCTCCAGAAAATAGCCGTGATGGTTCAGTTTTAACAAATGGTGAGCAACTAGACGGGGAATTTAGTATATGTGCGAGGATTAAGAAAAAATTGTAGAGCTTGCAAAAATGCAATTAAGTTCCAATGAAATACCTAGAAAAGCACAAAATTGTAGGAAAAATTGTAACAAAAGTTGAATAAGCTCCAGAAAACAGCCGTGACCGTTCATTTTTAACAAATGGTGAGCAACTGGACGGGGAGTTTGGTATATGTGCGAGGTTTAAGAAAAAATTGTGTAGCTTGCAAAAATAGAATTAAGCTCAAAAAATTGCAGCGAGGACAGCGTAGCTGTGACGAAGAGCGAAACAGTGGGTGTGGAGTCAGGCACGGTGTTTAGGAACAGGGGAAAAATGGCGAGGCTCGTAAAAAGAGGGGCTGAGAGGAGAGAGAGGGCATGTAGGACGTTAAAAGCAGGATTAGGGGAGAGATACGGGCTGGTGGGTCAGTGATAAGTTTAGCTAGGGCCTACGGATATAATGACGCGGTTCTGCGCCGGGTGGACGGCGTGCGTGCGAACGGTCAAGCCAGCCAGCGAGAGCCTGAATGTTTCAGTTGTGCAATTTGCCGGACCTCGCTTGAAATTCATGGTATTCTTTTGTCCCGCGTAATTGGGTCAAGCGCTTCGTAAATATTTGCTCCGGTGTACCGGCCGACGTCGGTTTAGTTGCGGACTGGACGAACGTCCTTTCAGCTCCGTCACGCTGACACACAGGGGGTGGCTGACTGACTGGTCGATCGTCCGCTCGTCCCGTGGAATTCGAAAGATCCACAATCCAAGGGCCGCGATCAGGCGAGCTCTCATGTGACGTCGATTACAGCTTAATGAAACGTGTATAACGGGATCGAAATACAGGCACGAAACGAATGGTCCGTGCATTCGCTATCGTTTCTGTTCGACTTGTTGTTCGACAGACAGGGGGCGGTTCGGGGAGGGTGACGCATCCGGACAGAGGGTGGTTCTGCGTGCGAAAGTTGCGATCCGAAAAGCGCGATAGCTTCACCTTCGATGGACGGTGTTGGTTCAATTTGATAAAAAATTGAATACCGTTTGGCTCGTACAATACTTTACGTCTACAGTCGGGGAGAAACGTAAGTGAACACCCTTTGAAATCTCTTTTAACCCGCTGTTAGTTTGGTGGGATCTCACAGACCATAGAGATTTTAGATTGATTGTAACATTGTAACAACGAGACGGGCCTGAGTGTATTTAAAAATTTAATTCCGTGGATCCGCGTTTTTACTCTGAAAAATTACAAGCCTCTTAACACATTATCGACCGGTGATTATTGCATAGTTTTGAAAAATCTATGGTACATGGCTAAACACTTTCTAATGGAACCTTCAATGGCAACAGGAATTTTCCTTGTGAGCTAACAAGTCACCCTCGATAACGTCATCTAATAGTTTCACTTAAGATTGCAACGTAAAAGAATATTTCTATGCTTTCTTTTGGTACAGCACAACTATTGAAAATCCTATTAATAAGCTTCCGGTGGGTAAAGTGTTAAGCAATACCTAATCTTATATTCATGAAAAAAGTATTTATTTCTATAAGACAATATATTATTTCGGTGGATCTGTGAGACCTCACCTAACCACTTTCGATACATTTTCCCACCTTACGATGGTCCCATTTTATGATGTTCTTGTATTCCGTGAATTAGTATTTTATTCAACCAGTACAACGGAGTTTAATCGTTGACAATGTATGGTACATTAGAGGAGTATTCCGTAGTCTACGACAGTCGAATAAGTATTTTAGAAGAACAGCGAATCAGAGAGAGAATCTGAGAGCAAGAATAATCTGAATGTTAAGGGAAAAGGAGGTTTACATATTAGTTCTAACTTGAATGGTGGGGGTTTAGGAATTGTAAGGGCTAGGGTGATAAGGTCAGAGTTTCAAAGATTACATGTTCCAAGCAAATGGGTCGA
>CM052187.1:3481369-3504664 GCA_028455805.1 Lasioglossum figueresi
TACTAGACTGCGAGTTTATTTATTTATTTAGAAACATCGTCGTAGTATTTTCAACCCATTCAAGTCATTAACACTAAATCTACCACCACCGGTCGATATGACCGGTTACAGATTTTTTATTTTACAACTAGCTGTACCCGGCGCATGTTTCTAATATGTTTAATTTCACAATGCTTGTGGGTATACAATATCTTTTTTTTTTGTAAAAACACGCGCGTACTCGAATGCAACGTTGTGTCCAAATTTCAAAGCAATCGGTGAACTTTCGGAGATTTGAGATTTTGAACAAACGAACATTTACATTTTTAGTTATATACATTATTGAAATAATAAAAATGATTTTATAGGGAATGGTTGTATAGATATCTTTGGTAGAAAGATAAGTATTACAATAGGGGTCGCACAAAGTCGAAATAAAATCAATCTTGTCATTTTTATAAGGGAACATGTATCAGTTACTTTTAAGGTAACTTTAAGGTTAATTTTAAGGTAGGTTTAGTGTTAAAGAGCTTTTCATTTGGCCCCAGTTTGTTACAATTTAAATATTTTCATTTTGCATGAAGATCCGTAGTCTATTCTCTTTTTGAGAGACAATTGTTACTATGGGTCTGTTAAAAATGCTTCCATTTGATTCAGTATTCTAAAGACATCACCTAGCTATATGATTACTGGCGATTGAGTTAAAGTAAAGGCCACTGAATTTAGTGTGTACATATAATAAGAAGAATATGAATAAGATTAAATGAGATGCTGCGTTAAACTAATTTCTGAGTTAGGAAAAGAATACGGTTATAGAGAAGAGGTATGAAAAGTAGTATATAGCCAAGCACAATTTGCGTGGAAGGCAATGCGTTAAAGGGCCATCGATCTTAATTACCGCGGAACAGGATATAAAAGACATTTGCGCAAAACTTTCTGCGAAAGTTTTCTACGTGAGACCTCCTCAGGTAGACGAGGGATCAGAAGGACATTAGGGGGACTGTAAAAGATGCTAAGGGTCCTCGGAGGATCCTAAGGAATCTCGAAGGATCTGGATAGCTTGGAATATTTTACAGGCAATAGCTGATCGATTATGTATCTTGTTGTTAGTTTTCTCAAATCGAAAGTGTACATTACAGACATGACGATAGTATGCATAGAACAGATATCTTGTTGCTATTGTTTTCAAATTAAAATTATGCAATATAGACATAACGGTAGCAGAGAAGTATCGCACTGTTATTTCGAATCAATAATGTAGAATATGGGGAACAATTCTGTATCTTGTTGCTAGTTTTCTCAAATCGAAAATGTACATTATAGATATGACGATTGTATGCATAGAACAGATATCTTGTTGCTATTGTTTTCAAATTAAAATTATGCAATATAGACAGAACGGTAGCAGAGAAGTATCGTACTGGTATTTCGAATCAATAATGTAGAATATGGGGAACAATTCTGTATCTTATTACTATTATTGCCGATCAATAATGTAGAATATGGGGAACAATTCTCTATCTTATTACTATTATTTCCAATCAATAATGTAGAATATGGGGAACAATTCTGTATCTTGTTACTATTATTTCCAATCAATAATGTAGAATATGAGGAACAATTCTGTATCTTATTACTATTATTTCTGATCAATAATGTAGAATATGGGGAACAATTCTGTATCTTGTTGCTAGTTTTCTCAAATCGAAAATGTACATTATAGATATGACGATTGTATGCATAGAACAGATATCTTGTTGCTATTGTTTTCAAATTAAAATTATGCAATATAGACAGAACGGTAGCAGAGAAGTATCGTACTGGTATTTCGAATCAATAATGTAGAATATGGGGAACAATTCTGTATCTTATTACTATTATTGCCGATCAATAATGTAGAATATGGGGAACAATTCTCTATCTTATTACTATTATTTCCAATCAATAATGTAGAATATGGGGAACAATTCTGTTTCTTATTATTATTATTCCCAATCAATAATACAGAATGGAATGGTGGTATATGCAGAACAGTTCTGTACCAAGTTACATTTTTGGTCGAACGAGAAATATAGAATGACACAGTGATGTAACGGTGATGCGCATAGAACAGTTCCCTAAAAAGAGTTTAATCCCTCGGGAGTGCTTCTACACCAGATACTTTTTGCCCATTGTTTTTGGTCTGCGACCCGGGGATTGTAGGACACGCGCATCGCCGGAGATGTTTTAATTCGAAATCCTTTAATTAGGAAGACGCCGGTCCTCGGAATTCTCGGATGTGCTTACTCTTTAATTGCTTTTCTCCGATCGTTCTCGGCGCGGGCCGCGCCGATCCCGAAAGACCCTCCAATAAAATCACTCTTAATTGGGATTCGCGTGCTGCTCGCGATGAACTGAATCCGCGAGAAACTTTTTTCCTTTCTCGCCCAGTTTAATTGGTTGTTTCGGTCGCTCCAGCTACAGGTGGAGCCCGCGTATTTATCCATTGAAACGTAAACAGGCGACAATGTATTATTATTCCCCGAAACAATGTTTCTCCTCTCGATCTTCCTTCCCGAGCTCGGTCATGGACAGACTGTGGATATTTATAATAAATAGAAATTGCAGGATGTTTATTTCTGTTTCGAATAATTTTAGAGAGTTGAAACCAGTATAAGGTTATCTTTAACCCTTAGCACTCGAATGGCGCCTCTGAGGCGTCACTAAAAATTACTGTACTCTTATTTAAAATATTGTTTACATTATTACAATAAACATTTAAGTATTGTATGAGCTATATACCAATTTCATATCCACCAAATTTAAAAATCATAGCGAATGGAAATGATTTTCGGCCAGAAGAAACGTTGGATTTTCGAGTTAAAATAGCTCCGAGTGCAAAGGGTTGAATTCTCTGAACATTTTTGCCACGATTTATCGAATTCCCATTTTATGGATCGCTTTATAAAAATGATAATAACAGGACAATAATTTGTTCCACCAACTTCCCAGCTAAAGAACAACGTGGAAATGCTTTTAATATCAATTTGAACGTCTCCCTATTTTCTAAAAAGGATTCGTATATCAGACACGCGCGCAGATCTAGATTTGGTGGCGATAAAACGCATATTTAAAACTGACGTGCGTTTGTCGCGTAAACCTGAACACGTTACAGGCAAGGTCGCGATGCATTTTGCGGGGACAACGGTAATGATTGAAAGATAACGATCAGATGAAAAATAAAGGGGTGTTGTCTTTGTTGGCTATCGATTTTGCAGACTGGAGACACAATGGGGATGCGCCGGTCGCGGATCGACCGATGAATCATGCAGCTGCATGCTATCCCGATGCACGCCGGTGTGCCAGCATTGAATCTCGCGGGTCACCGTGCATGTTGCATTTAAATAGAATTTTTGGTACGGCGCTACACCAATCGGCAGCCGGTAACGCGAATTAAACCGGCGTCGCGTGACAGTCACGCGGAGAAACGACTAATCAAAATCACCTGAAAATTGATAATTTTCGCTAATGAGTGTGAATCAGCGGTGTCTCGTTAATCAGCGCATATTGGCAATTCGTCCGTGCAAACAGCGGCCGTTGCTGCACGCGGGTAAAACCTGCGGCGAAACAGCGCGAACGGCGCGTAGGCCGTGCATCCCGTTCCAACTCCGATCTTCGCTGGCGCGGCGGCGGGTTAATTAAAAAATTGAAAAAGCTAGCATTAGCCCCGGTCTAATGGCATTCCTTGCCGCAGAGAATTAAATAAACGGCATCGTGCCAGGCTTCCGATAATTAAACAGCTCGGTGGTCACTATCCTCCACGGAGGAAACGGTTGACGCTCGGAATCCACCGAACGAAGCAGACTCTCATTAGTCTTTCCACGGAAGCAGCTTTTCAAAATGTTTTCTTCATTTTCGTCCCCTCTCTCCCGTCTTATTATGCTGCCGATTCCATTAAGGATTATTTCTCCATTTCTATTCTCCGCGGTTTCAGTCATCTATCCACGCGACACTGACTCTCGGAACGTCGTTCAGCAGAAAATGTGATTCAATTAAACAATTGCGTGTGAACACGAGTACAATATAAATATTAAATGTACAGGGAGAGTTACCTAACGTTTGCACCTAAAATATTGTTGTTGTCAAATTTTATGTTTTTATCTGCTCTTATATTTTCGGTCTGGTATTCAACTACTTGTACAGTCTTGATTTCAACTACTCAACGCTTTTAAATAATAATTTGTTATTAGACGCTCGCACTCTAACATTCGACCAACACGCACCGGCTCGCACTCTAACGCTCTTTTCCGTATTTTACCGCGCCCGCCGAACTTCCACGCTTTTATACTCTTTCACCCCCTTGCATACATCTCGCTTGCACTCTGTCTCTCGCTTGCACCCTGTCTCTTGCATCCATAGTTTATCGCCGTGAAAACCACGCATTCTCCTATCGCTCAGTTCTAAACACTCTTCATTCGCGCTCTCTCAGTCACTCGAGTTTCCTAAACATATCGGCGCCGGTCCGTCGCAACACGATCCGGACGCCCGCGCGCACACACAACGAACCTGTTCCGTCTTAGTTTTTTTTTTATTAAGCTATAGAATCCCAAATGGGAATATTAGCAGCATGCACATGGCTGTGCATGCCAACATTACAAAGATAACTTATAAACTAAGATTGAGACAATATAATGAACATTTTCGAGTACAGCACTAACATATTTGGTTGGGAGTTGACTCGAAATGGTTTCCGGTTAGAACATTCCAGCCGTTCAATGCAAAAGTCGAAACGGTTGACTGCTAGTGGACATTAGTGACGTTATATACATATAAATACAATTTAAAATGATGTTTTCAGCGCAAGAATCGATCATATGTTTTCCCACTCCTTTCCACATTTTCCTTTGCAATAGAATATATATAGCAGCCCACCGAAACCAAAAACTCACTTTGTCTCTTGCGAATTCTAGACCAAATGGTCATCATTCTGTTCTACGTTACTTCGCTACCGTGTGTATTACTTAAATAAAACTTCTTTACGATTTATAAAAAGTGTTGTACCCGATTTCGAAAACACGGAATCCAACACGCCACAGAACCATTCATTCATCCCACCGTCTGTGAATGGAATTCCGAATAAAAGGGACAATCGTCGTAGATGCTTAGAAATGAGTGAGCTCCTTGAAATCGACGGAAACAAAGGAGATCTTGACTAAAACATATATTTTCATGGCATCGTGCGAGTCTCGCTGAACCATTTTCACCCTTATATTTCACTTACCCCTGATATTGTCCGCCTCTGAATCGGAACGTCCCGAAAAATGTAAGAACGGAATGCGAGAATGCCTCCGATCGATCGACAGCGTGTCAACATTCGGCGTGCCTCGGTCTCTCGTCCGCGTTTCTCGCTATTGGATCGTGTCCGCCGTGTAGGACGTCGTCGGACAAATCACCGAAGTTCAGAGATATGTCAACGGACCGGTTCTCTCGAGTTACACGACGATTCGTACGGCAACTAGTCCGTATATCCGGCCTCGTGTACGCCTCTTAAAAGTTCTGAAGTTTCGCGCGAGTATGCCTGCAGCCTAAAAGTAGTCCGTGAAGTGGCTGCACCGCGAGTGCAAAGGCACGCCCTCCTTTCCTTCTTTTCTTCGGTTTTTCCTGACTCTTTCTTCGCTCTCTCCTCTTCCTCTCTCCCTCTTTCTCTCTCTCACCCCGTCTGTTCCGAGCGAGATCCTCGACGCTATAACACGGGGAACGACTCGCGTGTACGCGAGAGTGTGCACTCGAAAGCGTAGCCACTCGCCCCGACGTCGAAGTCTCTCTCTCTCTCTCTCTCTCTCTCTTCCATTATTTTTCTCTCATGCTTTTTTTATTCACGAGCTACGTAAGTCTGCGAAACTCACCCCCGCCGAGATTACTATGCGAGGATGCGGAAGGTCTCCCTCTAATTATCGACGAGTTTCATTGGCGTTCCCTTTGAGCCGGAATTAAAGACGCCGATGCCTTCTGCCACTTACGACCGCGAGAGCTCGCTTTCAAGACGTTGGAAATTTAATGAAACCTCGCCCCCTGTCCCCGCCCTCCTCCATTTGTTAAGATCTCGCCTCGGAATAGCGTAAAGCGAATTTTTCCTCGCGATCCCCGCGGCGCTAATTGTTGCCAATTTGTAAGTCACCGAGGCGATCAACGACGATCTCGATCTTCGACCTGAACGGAGAGTAGACTCTTCGGCCGCTCCCCAACTGGTATCCGCTCTAAACGCTCGGTTTCGATTTGGGTTGATTAGTGCAATCAGCAATTGGCAAGTGCAATTTAAAGCAGTGGACATATCAAAAAGATTTAAAGACATCGGCGTACGGATTTCAGGTTAGCAGATCATTAAAAGGAGAAAGAAATTGTTATTTCACTCCTGTGTCTTGCAATCGATGCACACATTTTTATTTTGCATCAAGATCCGCGGTCGAATGATTCGATCTCTGTAGCAGTTGTAACAGTTGTTCCATCATTTTATCGAGTCGAGTTAAGTTATAATGTAAGCAATTTTAATGAAAATTATAGAGGATATAGTTTGATGAAAAATATTTTACACGTGTTTATTTTTACCTGCAACGATCCAGATGAAAGGGATGAAAACAGTCCTCAAAGTTGGCGATGAATATTTTTGAAAATATCTCAGGAACTAGAGGGTCCAGAACAACAATGTCTTTTTAATCTGTGCGTTTTCAGTACAAAATTTGTATTCTTTTGGATTCGACACATTTCTTTTACGAACGCCTAAAGTTCCATCCATAAATTGAAGTACTCAAATTTCATGTGACAGCTCCAGGAGCCACGAGCTGTAATCCCTTGCATCGGTCAACGTTAGACAATTTACTTTTATCTGCAACGATCCCTATGTAGGGGATGAAAACAGCCCTCAAAGTTGGCGATGAATATTTTTGAAAATATTTCGGGAACTAGAAGGTCTAGGACAAGATTGTCTTTTTAATCTGTGCGTTTTCAATGCAAAATTTGTATTCTTTTGGATTCGGCAGATTTTTTTACGAACGCCTAAAGTTCCATCCATAAAGCGAAGTACTCAAATTGCATGTGACAGCTCCAGGAGCGACGAGCTTGTAATCCCTGGCATCGGTTAACGTTAGACAATTAACTTTTATCTGCAACGATCCATATCTAATTGATGAAAACAGCCCTCAATGTTGGCGATGAATATTTTTGAAAATATCTCGGGAACTAGAAGGTCCAGGACAAGATTGTCTTTTCAATCTGTGCGTTTTCAATGCAAAATTTGTATTCTTTTGGATTCGGCAGATTTCTTTTACGAACGCCTAAAGTTCTATCCATAAATTGAAGTACTCAAATTGCATGTGACAGCTCCAGGAGCGACGAGCTTGTAATCCCTGGCAACTGTCAACGTTAGACAATTTACTTTTATCTGCAACGATCCATATCTAACGGATGAAAACAGCCCTCAAAGTTAGAATAAATATTTTTGAAAATATCTCGGGAACTAGAAGGTCCAGGACAAGATTGTCTTTTCAATCTGTGCGTTTTCAATGCAAAATTTGTATTCTTTTGGATTCGACACATTTCTTTTACGAACGCCTAAAGTTCCATCCATAAAGCGAAGTACTCAAATTGCATGTGACAGCTCCAGGAGCGACGAGCTTGTAATCCCTGGCAACTGTCAACGTTAGACAATTTACTTTTATCTGCAACGATCCCTATGTAGGGGATGAAAACAGCCCTCAAAGTTGGCGATGAATATTTTTGAAAATATTTCGGGAACTAGAAGGTCTAGGAGAAGATTGTCTTTTTAATCTGTGCGTTTTCAATGCAAAATTTATATTCTTCTGGATTCGGCAGATTTTTTTACGAACGCCTAAAGTTCCATCCATAAATTGAAGTACTCAAATTGCATGTGATTGCTCCAGGAGCGACGAGCTTGTAATCCCTTGCATCGGTTAACGTTAGACAATTTACTTTTATCTGCAACGATCCATATCTAACGGATGAAAACAGTCCTCAAAGTTGGAATGAATATTTTTGAAAATATCTCGGGAACTATATATATATATGAGGTCTCGGACAAGATTGTCTTTTTAATCTGTGCGTTTTCAATGCAAAATTTGTATTCTTTTGGATTCGACACATTTCTTTTACGAACGCCTAAAGTTCCATCCATAAAGCGAAGTACTCAAATTGCATGTGACAGCTCCAGGAGCGACGAGCTTGTAATCCCTGGCATCGGTTAACGTTAGACGAATTCCATTGCGTCGACGACGTTCGGAACGCGACACCCGTTAGAACCGTGACACGGTGCTATCGACTGCGCGCCCTCTCACTTTCACCCTCGGCTGGTCCCGCAGCAT
The DNA here is from genome assembly GCA_028455805.1 of Lasioglossum figueresi. NCBI lineage: Eukaryota > Metazoa > Arthropoda > Insecta > Hymenoptera > Halictidae > Lasioglossum > Lasioglossum figueresi. The sequence goes on from CM052187.1 coordinate 3,489,703, forward strand.
CGGCGTTCCTCTCGTCTTTGTTTCTTTCGGTCTCCCTACGGCATTCGCATAGCCGGCAGCCGCAAACGCAATAAAAGGCATCGAGTGTTTACTCGCGCCGTTAAGTGGCACTCGGTATCATATTGTCGCAGGACAAGCATTCTCGTTTTCGGGTTCCCCGATTGGAGCGCCGGTGCGCGCTCGCTCCGCGTCCCGTCGAAATGTTTTTTTCTTGTCGATAGCGTTCGACAACGATCGGGGACAACAAAAATCGCGGCAAAGGTGGTCGCGGGAAATACGGGACTGAAACGATCGATACGCGATTTCATCGGGTTTAATTAGGGTGACGGGTAGTCGTGCACACGATCGCGCCGACGTGACGAGACGCGACGCGACGCGACGTTTTCAATGTTTCATTATCGGGCCGGGCAAAAACGATCTTCGCGCGGGTAATCGCGTTTGTCCGGCGTGTATCGGCTCCCGTGTTTTTAATGCGACAGCGGGTACGCGATTTAATTGTGATGAATTGTTGCGGGATATTGGGCCGCCGCCGTCGCCGCCTGGGGACTGAATGTTAACGAATCCCGATGCCGGACGGTCAGCCCCGCTGGCTTCCTCGCCGAGAAATCAATGATTTCGTAACAGGATAAACAGAATATTACCGGATATTACAAGTTTATTGTTCACAATTCACCACCGATCCTCACTTTTCCCCAATCTCATTGTTAAAAATGTAACGCTGTCGCCCCAACACGCACGCGTTCGTCAATTTTGCTGTAGTTTCGCAATCGCCCTCGGTTAACGATTCATCGTTCCATCGACCCCGAGACAACATTACTCCAGAGCCGGGGAAAACAGTATTTTAAATGGTAAATAATAAATAATCCTATTTATTTTAAAGTATGTGTACAACTTCGAAAATAAAACAATTTATTTGAGGCAGTAATTTTTGAAAATAGTATTTGAAAATAGTATTTTATTTGAAGAATATTGAATATATCTGTATTTCGTCTTAATTTTCAAATTCAATTTTAAATATTATTGTCGAAATTAATGGTTCGAATTCAATACGTTTATGAGTTTATCCCTTCAGAGCTGGGGGAAATAGTATTTTAAATAGTAAATAATAAATAATCCTATTTGTTTTAAACATATTTTTATTTATTTTATTGTACAACTTCGAAAATAGAATATTTTATTTGAGGTAGTAATTTTTGAAAATAGTATTTTATTTGAAGGATATTGAATATATTTGTATTTCGTCTTAATTTTCAATTTCAATTTTAAATATTATTGCCGAAATTAATGGTTCGAATTCAATACATTTATGAGTCTATCCCTTCAGAGCTGGGGAAAATAGTATTTTAAATAGTAAATAAGAAATAATCCTATTTATTTTAAAGTATGAGGCAGTAATGATTTGAGGCAGTAATTTTTGAAAATCGTATTTGAAAATCGCATTTGTCGTTATTTTCAATTTTAATTTTAAATGTTGCTGAAAATAATGGTTCGAATTCGTTTCTTAACGATAACATAGACCGCATGTTTATGCGGTTTCTCATGGTCTTATAACAATGCGAAAAGTAAAATATATTCTGTCGTGTTTCGGATTGTTAAAATAGAAATATTTTATCTTGTGGATCAAATCGTTGAAATGGAAATATTTGATTTTGATGTTCAGATTGTTTAAATAGATATATTGTGTTTTCGAAATTGTACATCTTGTTTAAAATACTATTTTCTTTAAGCAAAAGAAAATCTGAAATATTAAATAGTATTTGAAATATTTGTTTCGCTAAATAATGCCCACCTCTGCATTACTCGTAAAGTTAAAGGGTCTTTCCGGATCCACACACAGTGGTTTCAAGCGGATCTTGTTCATTACGATTTTAGTTAAGGTGAAGTGGTGTAAGTGCGGACCGGTTTTTGTAAAGTTGAATTTTAAACTTATACAGGGTGAGTCGGGAGGAACGGACCTAACTCCAGGAGTGGATTGTACACAGGAAAATAATGTAACGAAACACATATGTTCTTATCCGATTTTCATTTTATTTTTTTTCCAATCAGGAAAGCAACAGTCGCCCTTCGTAGACGAAGCCGAAAATGTTTAGAGGTCAATGGCGGTATTTTCGAATATTTATTAAAATAAGACAATGATAACCGAAATGTTGATGTCTGAAATTTTGTTTAATTGCAATCACGCTATAAAATGGAAACAAATTAAAATCGGATAAGAACATATGAGTGTTTTTACATTATTTTCCTGTGTACAATCTACTCCTGGAGTTTGGTCCGTTCCACCGGACTCACCCTGTATATTTTCAGTCTGATATGTAAATACTTAACGCTGTCGGTATCAAACGCTTTGCGCAGTTATTACTGGTGAATTAATATCACAAAGGATTCTAATTATTCTTGAAAATTTTCATTTCAGTATTTAATACTTAGTTCGTCACAATAAAAAGGAGTGTGGATTCGAGGAGCCCCCACCTCCTCAGGTTTTCGTTGATTGGTGAAACAGTGCACGCCGATGCACGCAGACTTTCTCGTAGCATTGTTCCTCCCGCTTCGCAAAAAGAGCATAAACAATTCGCCGCGTTTTTACGATCGAGGTGTCGCGTTTTAAACTTCGAAGTGCCTATTCGCGACTGTAGACTTCGGCGTTATATTCACTTTCTAAGAAGATGCAATTTCTTTAATGCGTTTTCTCTCCGCCGCGGCGCGGCGTCTATCTCGCGGACCTTAAAACCAGAAGTTTCTCTGCATGCATATCATATCCGCGGGGCGCGCTTATAAATTGAATCTCATCGGAGGATAATAATCTTCGGAAAATTATGTAACTCGATTCGAAGTCAACCGTTGTTTGCATTCCCCCGGAAGATTAAACGGAAATCCGAGCAACGCGGCCTAAATGCTACCGTTTTTTTTTCGAAATATTTGCTCGCGCCGGCAGCAGAGCCGGGAATATTCCGGGGTCGCGTTGATTAAAACGTAATACCCGGCTCGGTGTCTATCACATTGGCGGGATAAAATCTACACACATAGAAAGTTTCATTAAAATCAGTGGGTAGAATCTACAACGGTGGCCGGCGCGTTAGTTCCGGCGGAAACCGCGACATTACGTTTCTCCCGACCCAATAAAATAATAGAAACACCGGGAACAGTGAAATACTGGCTCGGGTAGCCGGGGCTCTACCATTTCTTCATTCCCCGGCTCCACAAATTTACAAGGTTTTCCCTCGGTTGTTTGCATAGATTAAGCCGGGGCCGTTCGCCCCTTCCCGCGAGAGATTGTTTTCCAGAACAAGCGGAAGGACTGGCTTCCTCTCAATTTCCCTATCGCTACCTTCGCGAAATACGCCCTATCTTATTCATACCCAATATCCATCCCCACCCCTCCCGCACACATTCCTGAAACATATGAAAACTACGGGGGTCATAGCGTGGCATGGCGTGACAGCGTCGTTGGAAACGCGTTGGATAACAAGGAAAAGAGACCGCGACTCTTTATTCACGGCACGATCCTGAAATATGTCGCGGGAAAAGGGCGGAGAAAGGGATAGGTCGACAACGGCAAGGCTCCTTTTTCCGCTGTCTTTGCTTGGAACACTGCGCGTGTTAACGTGACACGTTAGGAGGGGACGATGATTAAATTTTCCAGGCAGACGCGCCAGCCAACGATACGGGATGACACCCTTGATTCGGGGAAGTGGCTGCTTCCGGCACGTTTGGATCTCATTGTTTTCATCCGAGTTGTTATTAGGTTGTTGCGTGCGAGACGCTTTCCTTCAGACGTTTCATCCTGCGTCCGCTGTACCGGGCTTTTCAACGTTGTCTCCGAGTCAATAATTCAACACAATGTTTACGTCGCTGAATTCATTTATTCTGAATTGCGAACAATCTCTGCTTATGCATAGAACGATAGAAATCATGTACAGGGTGTAACAAGTGTCATGGTTCTGGCAGATGGTTGTACACCTACCGATCGGTGGAGATTTGTTAAAAAAAATTGCCGCGAAATTAACCTTGAAATTCAAGGTCATATTTTTATATAAATTTCTTTGGTGAGTGAAATGCGATACAAGCATGAAAAAATTGACCTTGAATTTCAAGGTTAAAGTCAATTTTGTCAATAATAGGAGTAGTGATCACACAATTGAAATTTATAGTGGAAACATTTATTTTTAATTACGTAGTCTTGAAGGGGACACCAACACATTTTCAAACCATTAGAATACCGAAGATTACACGAGTGCATGATGATTATATTTCTTTGACATTCAAGTAATCTTGAAGTTCCATAGTGATTACAATTGAAATTTATTGTGAAAATAGTTATTTTTGATTACGTATTCTTGAAGGGGTGACACCAATACATTTTCAAAACATTAGAATGCCGAAGATTACATGAGTGCATGATGATTATATTTGTTTGACATTGCAGTAACCTTGAAGCTCTATAGTGATCACAATTGCAAGTTTTAGTGGAAACCTTTATTTCTGATTACGTATTCTTGAAGGTGACACCAACACATTTTCAAAACATTAGAATATCGATCATTACACGAGTGCATGATGATTGTATTTGTTTGACATTGAAGTAACCTTAAAGCTCCACAGTGATTACAATTGAAATTTTTAGTGGAAACCTTTATTTCTGATTACGTATTCTTGAAGGTGACACCAACACATTTTCAAAACATTAGAATAGAAAAAATTGACCTTGAATTTCAAGGTTAAAGTCAATTTTGCGGCAATTTCTTTTAACAAATCTCCACCGATCGGAAGGTGTACAACCATCTGCCAGAACCATGACACTAAATTTTGTTGCACCCTGTACAATGAAAATGTTTCAGGTCGAAACGAAGGCGACCTTCAATTATTTTAAATGGTATATTTTTCTTTGAGGGCGAAACGGGAGAGGAAGAATGTTCTTCAAGGTCACGCAAGGTCATAAATGGAAGAAATATTTTGAATATTTCGTACTAACGTGTTCAGAAGTATTCTTTATTGTCCGGGTTAGAACGAGCTAGAATAGTTCAAATAAATCTCATACTCACGAATGAACACTTTTGTAAATCATTATTTCTAGTAAAGAGAAGTTAAAGAGAAACTGTAAGTAGCAACTTTTATGCCATTATGTCGTGCAACCGACACTGCTGTTGTAACAAGCACACGTGTTCTCCTGGCAGCAATGAAGATAACATTGTCTGTTTAAAGTCCTACTAATAAAAATAAACGAGTCCGGGTACTACGATATTGTCTCTTAAAAATCGTGTTAATAAAAACAAACGAGTCTAGATACTGTACATACTTTAATAATCTTCCTACATCTGTTCTACACTTGCTGCACACATTTTAAAAATATCATAAGCCAACTTGTTTGAAACAGAGCTCGCAAATCGTTCTCCTCTCGGCAGTATCGCAATCATCTAACATCATCTCATCATTTCTCCATTTTTACCGGTGCTCAGGAATATAAGTCCGTTACAGAAACTGATTTACAAAACTCCCCGACGGCGGAAAACCGTTCGCCGCGCGGAAATAATGTCGGGAACGTAACGGTGTAAAAATTCCCTCATTTCCATTGAAATTATTTCTACTACGGTTGGAAACGGGTATGGTAATCATGCCAGAAATAACAATTGCCATAGTCTTTTAAGAGATCCTCGTTTCAGTTTGCCGGCAGGTATTGTCCAGGTTATCATTGCTGTTTCTATTCGACGATCTGGCGAGCATTTTTCGTTACTCGTCTCTCTCTCTCTCTCTTCCTCTCTCGATTGTTCCTATGTTTTTCTCTGTGTCGCGCAGGGTGTTGTAAAACCCGTTTTCGGGACAAAATTCCATTATTCCAAAATTGTAGGATATACAAAAAAATGTTTCATATCGAAATTGTAGAATATACAAGAGAGTACATTATGATTATATTTGTTTGACAATGAAGTTACCTTGAAGCTCTATTGTAATCACAATTGAAATTTATAGTGGAAACCTTCATTTTTGATTACGTGTTCTTGAAGGGGTGACGCCTATACATTTTCAAAACATTAGAATATCGAAGATTACACGAGTACAAGGTGATTGTATTTGTTTGACATTGAAGTAACCTTCAAGCTCTATAGTGAGTACAATTTAAATTATTAGCGGAAACCTTTATTTTTAATTACGTATTCTTGAAGGGGTGACACCAACACATTTTCAAAACATTAGAATATCAATCATTACATGAGTGCATGGTGATTGTATTTGTTTGACATTGAAGTGGTCTTGAAGCTCCATAGTGATCACAATTGCAATATTTAGTGGAAACATTTATTTTTGATTGCGTATTTTTGAAGGGGTGACACCAACACATTTTCAAACATTAGAATATCAATCATTACATGAGTGCACGGTGATTGTATTTATTTGACATTGAAGTAACCTTGAAGCTCTGTAGTGATTACAATTGAAATTTATAGTGGAAACATTTATTTTTGATTACGTAGTCTTGAAGGTGACACCAACACATTTTCAAACCATGAGAATGTCGAAGATTACACGAGTGCATGATGATTATATTTGTTTGACATTGAAATAACTTTGAAGCTCTATAGTGATCACAATTGAAATTTATAGTGGATACATTTAGGTTTGATTACGTATTCTTGAAGGTGATAGCAACACATTTTCAAAACATTTGAATATCGATGATTACATAAGTGCATGGTGATTGTATTTGTTTGACATTGAAGTGACATTAAAGCTCTATAGTGATCACAATTGAAATTTATAGTGGAAACCTTTATTTCTGATTACGTATTCTTGAAGGTGACACCAACACATTTTCAAAACATTAGAATATCGATGATGACATGACTGCAAGATGATTATATTTGTTTACATTGAAGTAACCTTGAAAGTCTATAGTGATCACAATTGAAATTTATAGTGGAAACCTTTATTTTCGATCACGTATTAAGATTGATAGATCGACGAAGATAGATTTACACGTACCAGGTCGTCGTTGACATAAAACATGATTTGTTTAATACCATTGCTGACCTTTGTAATAGATGTCCAGGAAGAGTTCTACGAAAGCAGCAAACACCAACACGGAGGTTGATCTTTTTTGTTCGTTTTGTACGCACTGCGCGTCGTCGCGTCGCGTCAAAGCTATTCGTCGTTTCCACGACTGTGGCGTTTTCTCCGCGGAATCAACATTACGGGGGTCCGCGTAATTATTCGACGTGTCGCGGTAACTCGTCGGCCCCGGCAACAATCGTGCCACTTGAAATTACACGGTGCCCGCCGGTTGTTTGCGAATTCTTGCCGCGCCGAGTTCGCACGGGCCGCTGTCACACCGACGAACGAGCGCCACTCGAACGATGTGTACGGCCGCGTTCTAATAATTCTCCACCTACGCCCTTTCAATTTCGCCCCCGACCCATAAATTCGCCCCGAAGTATGCACTTCGCACGCAACCGCTTCGATATGCCGCCACCGTCGCTGACATAAAGTTGTAACGACCACCCCTCTCCACCCGCGCGCGCGCGCTCATCCGTTCGTCGCAAAATCCCGACACCGCCAGATGGAAATACGTTAGATTGTTGCGCATCGATTGTCGGATTTATGCATCGTGCTGCACTTTTATTGAATCTGAATTATTAATACCGACCGAGTAGAAAATCGATACGGCTCTTCGCGAGATAGTGCTTCGTTTACAAATAAATCGCAACTTGTAGCGCGAACTGTTGTTGTGCACGGCGCTCCTGCTGTGTACCTGGTAAATGGTAAACGGACCGCGCATTTTTATGCAACGGCAAATTGGTCTCCGCCTCTCGCGAGGAACGCGAACCATAATCTCTTTTTTTCAAAATTATGAGCGATTTCGAAGTAATGTAGCGAATTCAATAGGAGCGGAGAATTTTAGTGGGTTCAAGGCAGTGGCGCACCCAGGATTTAATCTTGGGGGGGGGGGGGGGGGCGAGTTGAACAAAATGACCTTTTTTTATGAAATAATATCTGTTAACGGTAGCCACACGACGCACAACAATAGGCAGAATACAATTTAGTGTCTAGTATCGGTAGTTTTTGCAAATATGTCGGAACCTAAGTGAGTGTATGCCTTATATGTATAGGGAAAAGTTGTTCAAAATGTTTAGTTTTACATATAACATATCCAAAAATCATCGAAATCGGAGAGGAAGCAGCTATTCTACAGTTTAGCTAATTTTTCAGGGTTTTATTTCCTTATTCTTGGGAGGAGGGGGACTTGGCACTGCCCCTCCCCCCCACTGGGTGCGCCACTGGTTCCAGGTAATCATTAGAATTATATAAAAATTATATAAAACATAATGGATGGTAATATAAAAATATATAAAAATTGATGGTAATTATTTATATAAAAATAAAAATTCATGGTAATTATTTAGAGAAAAGGGTCTGAAGCGGCCAAATACCGTAGTTCGTATGTGGACTTCGCGTTCCGTTTGCTCGCGACGATATTCGGGGCTCTGACGGGGTTATGTAATGTAACCACGTCTAGTTGAAAGTAAAATTCGCGTTCCGGAAATAACACACTTAAGATGTATTTGAAAACCTAACAAGATACAGTATTAACAATGTTCGAGGTAAAGTACTGTCGTTGCAAGTTAGGTTCGAGCGATTTTTAGAACTCGGCTGAGTTCGAGCGATTTGTTAGAAGTCTACTGAATTCGTATGATTTGTTAGAACTGACTGCATGAGGTTAACTCGGGTCTATCCTTATTGACTATCTAAAAACTGTATGGGGTAACAAAATGATTTTCTATTGGCGAGTGCGTGGTGCATTTTGGTCGTCGGAGTGGTGGCATTCTAGTGAATCAGTGTTTCGGGCATGCAATAAATTAGGTTCGACGATACGGAAAGGCGATGCGGAAAACTAAGACTATTTGTTTGCATAAGATTGCCCTATTCGCTCATGCAAATTGTTCTCCGACCGTTTCTAAATAAATATCTAAATCTCACGTTCGGTCTGTTTAGAGACCGAACGCGACCGTTTCTAAATATCAGGTCTACCGGAAAGTTCTGCCCGTTTTTGGAATGAAACAAAATACAAATTTTTATTTCCGTCGATAAACTTCATTAAATAATGTAATTGCCATTATTATTAACGATTTTTTGCCAGCGCGAGGGCAATTTGTATATCCCATTTTCGAAAAACGTTTTATCTTTTGATGCGAAAAATTGAACCAGCGCTTGTTTGATATCTTCTTAAATAGTGACGTAAATGAACTTTATCTTAGTCAACTATCCGAATCAACTTTATTTTAGTTAATTTGCTACGTCGGTATGTATACATCAAGTGATAAAAATAGAGAGGCACACATGCGCCAAATAAACATGTGCTTACGTGTCGAGACTTGTGATAGAAACGGACAGAACTTTCCGGTAGACCTAATAAATACCTTTAAATCTCACGTTCGGTCTGATTAGAGTCCGAACAGGGTCCTCCTCGCCGATAATATAAATAATAATTCGAATAGGTTATGCGTGGAAATAATGTACCAGCGATATGAAATTCATCCGATGCTTCTTCTATTTCGTGTTTCGACTACTAAACCCGCTAAAGTGCAAGAAAGAGCAGACAAGAGTTCCCTCCAAGTGTCTAACAAAGCGAATTGCCACGTGTTGTCGAGGAGTTTGGAGAAGTTAGTAATGTTAGTGTCAGGTATAATTCGATCAAAAGCAACCGAGGCGAAGTCTGAGCGGCGAGAACAGTTGGAAGGAACTCTGGCAAGATGGCAGGGTGGCTGGGATCAGGAGAATTGGAATTAAAAATGCATGACGCGATGAACAGGTCGGATCGCGGAACGCGATGAAATTTAAATGAAATCCCGCGATCTTCGGGGGTAAGGGGATGGGGTGTTCAATGAGGTTCCTGTAGAAACCGTGTTCCACGGGGGTGGAAGCGTCAATAACCCGTGGCCGTGACACCCGGTTCCGGCTAGATTCCGCGTCCTAAACGGTTCCTCCGGTGTCCCGGTTCACGATAGGTGTTCTCGTTTGCTCAACTGGATCCAAGTGGATTACGGCATGATAACGAAGTAGTTATTCCGGGTGTTCCATCCTCTCGAGGGAGCGGAAACGAGGCTCAGCGAATTAGTCGGCGGTCCATGATTTGTTATTCAAAATTCACGGAAAGGCGGCCCGTCTGGCCGCACATCCGGCTTCGTTCGAACGTAATTTCCGGTTGAACCGGGCCGCTGCTCCGTGTGCCTGCGTACCGTCACGATCCAAGCCTCTGCAAGCTCCTGGCCTAACTTTCGCGCTATGCTGTAACATTCATAATTCAGCGGTGGCAAATACTCGCAGCAGAATCTGGATCAGAATGCCGCCGACGCGACGGGATCGCGTTGATCACCAACACCGCTCGATCTCTACGCAAATGATTCCACGGTAAACAAGTCGAACTGATCGAACTGCGCTGTTACTGTTTCGGTAATGAGAAATATGGCAAAGTCTGATTGCAACGGAAAGCTCGAAACGTTGAACAGTGAACAGGAAATTCTACTGAAAGGGACGTTCCGCGCGTCACGAATATTCGATCATTAGCGTGCGGATTTGATGCATTTATTATCGGTTTATATTCAAAGACAGCGTTATGGTTGGGCCGAAAGGATGTTTTCAAATACAGACAAACGGTCTACAAACCAAGTTTCATAATTTTCTGATTTTCCGGGTTCTTTAACTTCCCGCGAAGTTGATCTTCGCTCTTCAAAGTCCAAAGTTAATCTGTACGGTTTCATGTTCTTGTTGAAATGTTCTTCCGCCTGTGTCTACCAGCGTTCAACCGGGAGGATTAATAAAAATCATTCCCTCGTGGAATGGAGAAGCCAACGGTGAATTTACATTTCTCTGGGAGCGGAAGGGAAGGTGCCTCGAGAGTTTGAATGCTTCGATCGGGAGACTGAAAAACAGCGGTATCTGTTATTTCCCGGGAATTATGCAGAGCTTGTCATCCGCTGTGGCTATTTACCGACAAATCCCGCCACGGCCACGCGGCCGTCCAAACACTCTGATTGCCTTTTACGTTCTCCGATGTTCTAAGCTTGAACTTCTCTCCTTGCCGACCGGAGCAGCCACTCGTACGGATCCTAAATCTGATCTGGCACTCCTTTGTTCCGACCTACCCTATTCGTTCTCGCCTAAACCAACAGTGGCCTCTCGGTCGGTTCTCGCGCTTCCTTCTCTCCTCTTAGATCCGCTTTCTCTCTCTCTCTCTCTCCCTCTGTAGACACAGCTAGCTAGGGGTGTCTGGACGTGTGATTTGTAATTCCTGACGGAACTCATCCTCGGGGGCCGTCGTCGGTCGAACGACTCGCGCTGCATAATTTGTAATTCCAAAGAATACCAGGAATACGAAGTGGCCGATAGGATCTGCCGTGTTCGAGGCGCCTTCGTCGCGGATAGAACACTGACTGGAACCAAGAAGAAAACGGGACTTAAAGGAACCGAACGAGAATGGAGGCTGATGCTGCTGCTGCTGCTGCTGATGCTGCACCGTCGAGAAACGAAAGCGAAGAGAGCTTGCCGAACAAGCGGAGAGAGAAAGGATCGTTCGGAGGTGGGGTTCGATGAATTCAAGCTCTCACACCATCGAGCAGTCAGGGCTTATAAGAGGGGTACGCAGCCAATTTCGTTGACTCGAAACGAGCACGAGGCTCGACGTAGCGTGAAACGGTGCCGGCCGGAAGAGACGCGCATCGACGAACGTACTAGATGCGACGCGAGACCCGCCGCCGGAAGGAGAAAGTTTTGTCCGAGAATATTAACCTGCGAGCAGGGGATGACGGGCGTGCGACTTATTCGCGCGAGAATTTTATTTTCGATCTATTTTCAAGTTGCCTGTCGTATCGTAAATTCAGGAATACGGAGCGATGTTACTTGATTTACAGTGCCGGACAAAATGATAGGACATTCGATGTATTTGTATGTTTCATGTAACACAATGGGATATACAGTGGCGGACAAATGTTTAAGACGCTCTAAAAAAGATGATAACTATTTTAATGTTGTACTATACGATTTGAACTTTTTTCGGAAGCTAGAGCAATTGGTTTACTGCAGGATGTGAAAAGAAATTTTTTCGAAAATTGCAATTGATCGGAATTGTTGAAGAATTACTAAATGTCGCATTTTCAACTTTTTTATGTGGGCCTATATTGAAAATTTAAAAAATACGTTCTGTCGATCTGTGCGAATTAAACATATTCTGAAAATTTCGTCAAAATTGGTCAACGTTGCAATGAGCTACAAACGTTTAAAGACGGTAAAATTGCAGATTTTTACGATTTTCGGATATTACGCGTAGCTTTTAATTATAAGGGAACTGCAAGAAAAATCGCTGAAGAAGCAGGTGTTTCAGCTAACGTAAGAGCTGTGCGACGTATTCTCCAAAGCAAGTAAACAAATTAAACGAAAAAAACTTAAAAGAAAACCTCCTCTAAGTGAGCAACATACAGAAGCTCGTTTAAAGTTTGCTCGCGATCATGTTTTGTGGAAAATGAAGTGGAGAAATGTGATATTTAGTAATGAAAAAAAAGTAATTTAATTTTGTCACTGTACGCGTCTTAAAATGTGTACAAGACAATGATCTATTATGCAGGATTCTTCAGAATAGATAATTGTCTTATAAAACGACATTTTTGTTAAACAAAGGAAAATGGACGTGCTGCAGTTCGAATTTGCCATGGTAGAATCAAGTGATGCCAAATCAAATGTATTAGCCATAACCTCTATAACGATAGAGGAGGGGAAATGTTTTGCAATGCCAGAAGAATATAAAGCAATAAACAAACATAAGGAAATTATGAAGATAAGTAATCATGCAAAAATAAAAAATAGCTTAAAAAGAAGACATCAAACCAGAAAAATATTGATAAAATTAGAAGGAGAACTAAAAAATACATATGTAAAGGGAAATGTACAATTTTGAGATCAATACTTAGAAGAAATATTTGTAGAGCAACCTACAGGGAAGGAGGACAATCTACAACAAATCCTGGGCAAATTAATAGAAACCACAGAAAAAAAAGAAGGTCAACAAAATTTGAAAAACATTGCAGAGAAATTTATTATAGAAAAATTCACAAACAAGAACTCAAAAGATGAAACAAAGATAGAGATACTAAGGTTATTTCTCGAGAAACCCTGTTTGGATCGGTACAGCTCGATGGCCACAAAATTAACAGTGAACTCTCAATGGAAGAAGTGGAGAGGAAAATTCTTAGAAACATTTGCGAACAGAGGATGGAATATGGTCACATACGCTTTTGCATTCAGATATAAAGAAGCACCATTAATCGATTATTCAATGAAAAATGAGAAACGGTACTAAGCTATGTAAAATTTGAATCTAAGAAATACCATTTCTTTACACGTGTAATTCTAATTTAAAGAACAGAGTTGACCTTTATATATCCTCCACGCGGTCCACCTACAAAATTCCAATCAACATGGAAATCTATCGGACGAAACTTGCGTGAATTTCGAGAATGACATATTTTTTCTGTCACCAACAGCAGCCGGGTTATTCGGGTGGTCCGTTTTACGTGGTTCGCGCTGTATAGCTTTGAACTCTGACTTCTGAAATGTGTATAATAATGCACATCTTATTGGCGCCCGAAACAGTAAAAGCCGAGCGTTCCACTAGAAAAATAACGATTCCTCGGACATTATTCGCGAGCGTGTCTCGTTCTGGTTTTATTTTGGCCATAAAGCTAGCTGGGATCGGCGTCCGCGTAGCTCCGGATGTGCGTACGGCTGCGGAGCCGTTTCCGCGGGCCGTAACGGCGATTCTGGAAGGAGTGGCGCAAGAATTCCATGCATAGCGGCGGCGGAGAGCCCTGGACGGAAGGGAAAACGACTGGATCCTCGCCAGACGGCGTTAGGCTAACTAGCTCGTGGCAGTCGAATGCACAAAGGAGGGCCAGCCTGCCGTTTACACCGGATAATCCGCGCGAAATTAGGATGGTAAATTGGTTTCCGCGCGAGTAATGAGAACGAAGTCACGGGCACTGAGCATCGCTGGTGGGACGTCGCGGTTAACATGTCGGAAGCGGCTGACTTGGTGCCGGATGCCCGGCTTTGTGGATACGGCGGAGGCTGGAGAGTTTGCTCGGGAAGATGTAACAACGATACGCGTTGCTCGGCAATGGCCGAGGACAACGAATACCGGCTGAAATATTAACGGCGCCGCGCGCTGGCTTCAACGATGACGGTGGATGCGTTTCCTCACAACCACCGGAAACAGTGGGGCCTGTTTAGGGAGAACGTTCACAGCTGAAACGAATCTCGGGAAAGATTCGAATTCTTAACTAGTTGCTGGAAATCATCTGCTTCGACTCTTCGCGGTACACGAAGGCGCCAAGTTCACGATGATTTCGCAAAAGTCAAGATAAACGCCGTATCCGCAGACTCGTGAATTTCATGAAATTCAAGAGAAAGTTTGCAGCAGCCAATTTCGTAACATGTAGGATCAAATTTTCTTGCCGGCGAGCCGAGTTTGTGAATATTCTTTGACATATACATATATTAACACGTATGCTGATGAAGGCGCGTCTACTTTGAAAATTCACGGTCCAATATTCCACCGTGGCGGACAAGTTAAATAGAAGCTAACGTGTCTGATCATAACCCACCGCTTCTACTTTACAGAACCTCGAACGCACGCGTGTCAAACTACCGAAGTCAATCATCTTAGAAACCAAGTATGAAACATGATTCGAGACACTTTGTAAACGGGAAACGATTTGCAAAATTTATACAAAGGATCTTGTAGACACTCATTTTTTCCAGTGCAAACATTTTTATATTTTCGAATATTCTCTATTCCTCGATACATTTCTTGGACCGTCCTCTACAAAAGTGAAAGACGATTTTTAACTGGAAATAAAAATTGATTCCAAGTTGACTTCGAACGTCCTTCAAAATTTAATTGGACCACTCTTTGGACACAATT
>CM052187.1:3507285-3536355 GCA_028455805.1 Lasioglossum figueresi
AATGAAATACCCCAAAAACCATAGCATTAATTCAATTAGGATTTCAAAGTTCGAAATGAAATACCCCAAAAACCATAGCATTAATTCAATTAGGATTTTAAATTTCGAAATGAAATGCCCCAAAAACCATAGCATTAATTCAATTAGGATTTCAAATTTCGAAATGAAATACCCCAAAAACCATCGCATTAATTCAATTAGGATTTCAAAGTTCGAAATGAAATACCCCAAAAACCATAGCATTAATTCAATTAGGATTTCAAATTTCGAAATGAAATACCCCAAAAACCATAGCATTAATTCAATTAGGATTCAAAATTTCGAAATGAAATACCCCAAAAACTATAGCATTAATTCAATTAGGATTTCAAATTTCGAAATGAAATACCCAAAAAACCATAGCATTAATTCAATTAGGATTCAAAATTTCGAAATGAAATACCCCAAAAACCATAGCATTAATTCAATTAGGATTTCAAATTTCGAAATGAAATACCCCAAAAACCATAGTATTAATTCAATTAGGATTCAAAATTTCGAAATGAAATACCCCAAAAACCATATCATTAATTCAATTTGTATTTCCAATTTCGAAATGAAATACCCCAAAAACCATAGCATTAATTCAATTAGGATTTAAAATTTCGGAATGAAATACCCCAAAAACCATAGCATTAATTCAATTAGGATTTCAAATTTCGAAATGAAATACCCAAAAAACCATAGCATTAATTCAATTAGGATTTCAAATTTCGAAATGAAATACCCCAAAAACCATAGTATTAATTCAATTAGGATTCAAAATTTCGAAATGAAATACCCCAAAAACCGTAGCATCACTTTGAACCATTTTGCATCGTAAATTAATCATTTCATCCAACGAATTTATACACACAATTATTTTTTCCTAATTCTTTCGAATTTTTGAAATTTCTAGTAGTATACCTATCTCTACGAAACCCGTCAAAATTGACAGGCTAGATTATTTCGTAAACAATCCTTATATGTCTGCTTCGTTCGTCAAATCATTCGTCCAATAATAAATATAAGAATGAAAGTAAAATCCTTGGACACGTGTTTTACACTTCTTTTAATATCTTTCATACTTTTCGAGATATTCTGCTGAAAAGTTTTCAAATGGACACCCTGAATATCTCCGAAACTAGTGCGCAATTAAAAAAAAGTATTCTACGAAAATTGCTGGTCCATTTATGTACAATAAGATCCCATAATAAAAAATATAGGTTTCCATTTGAAAAATCAAAGTTGACCTTGAAACGCCACCCAAATAAAAAACTGATACTGCTCCTCTTTCCCCCTCGAAATTCTTGGACACGTGTTTTACACTTTTTTAATATCTTTCATACCTTTCGAGATATTCTGCTGGAAAGTTTTCAAATGAGCACCCTGTATAAGAAACGCCCGTAAACCTAGTGGTATATTAAGAAATATTATATTTTTATTTTGCTGGAATTGTTTATCTATGTCATTTTTAGAAATTAGGTTTAGTGAAAATGTATTGTATACGAGATACAATATATTTTATAGTAATTTTTGTTTCGATAGAACACCGGTAATAGAAATTCTTGAAGTTGGCCTGAAAGTTGCAAACGGGAACTTGGATGTTGCAACGCGGAAGCCCGCGGAAACGCGCGAAAAGGAAAAGGAAAATCCGTCGGTTACGACTTCGGCCCGCCTATTGACTTGGCCGGGTGCAAAAAAAAAAGAAAGAAAGGGAAAAAAGGAGACGACATCGGCATTCGTACGTACACGCGCGTGAACGGGCACACACGGGCCGCATAGTCGTGCGTGAAACGAATGCACGCAGCCTGCCAAGATCCGGCTTCACGCACGGTAACTCCGCGAGGTGATTACAAGCCTGTGCCAACTGGATACCGTGCCAGGATCAGAAATATCCTGGGGAAGCTCGTGGAAACCGCTTCCAACCCCGTGGAAATCGAAGGAACGAGCGAAGGAATTGTCAGGACATAAGTAGGGAATTACGCGTGCCCGGTGAATTACGACGATCGATCCCGAAATACGTATATTTCCCGCGAAACGTTTCCGAATACACGCCGCAGCGTCGTTTCCGCGGATTTATCGATCCTCGAGGACCCTCGAAGAATAAAGATTGATTTCTCCTTCCGCGCTACGGTGCTTCGAGATTGAAAAAAATAACTCTCAGTCTGCGAATTAATTCGCGGCACTCGGAATTAATCGCAGCTTTATTTCATATTCAACTATTTCGCTGCGGAAGTGGCGAGAGCTTCTTCGAATGAAAGGAGCATCGTAAACGGACGATTCCGATGGAATAATCATTCGAAACACAAGCGAAACACTGCATTCTATTTGCATTTGTATCGAGAAGGTGCTCGCATATTTATTAACATGTAAGTGTTTACACGGTCAAGGAAAAACTCCCTTAAAAATATTTTTTAGAAATCTCAACGTCACCTCCATTTTTTAAAACGGACCACTCCCTTTTAAACACATACGACGATAGTACCTTTCATTCCATTCAATCTCAATTCAATTTCATTCATTCAATTCGGTGACTATAATTACTGGAGGTCGTTGAAGATCACAGACAGAGAACCCTGTATACGAATTATCCGGTAAAGAAATTTCAAGTTTCAATTCGATGTCGTAATTCAAATTAGATATTGATTGATAGAGGGCATCTCGACGTCAGCGATTTATTTTGCAGCGGGCGAACAAAAGAGCTGGGCGTGACAGTGGCCCAGTTTCGCGGGACGCTGTCACGATCGGGAGGGCAACAATAAGGCCAGTAATCTTCAATTTTCAACAGCTATAGAACCGCGCTTTTATAAGTTGCATTTCCTCGTTGCGAGGGGAACGGTGACGGTGTCGAGGGCCGGGTATCGGTGATCGTGGCGATCGATAACGCGAAATTGGTAGCGCGGTGGATGCGCCATTGTCACGTTGCACCGGGCCAGTTGCATTGCATATCGAGACGTTGGCCGATGATTTTGACGGGGCTGGCTCGCGTCACCGTGTAATGCGCGCCGAAATGCGGTGTCGTTTCATGGAATAATTATCCGTCCGCCATTTACCGGCAACTTCCGACCGACTCGATATTTCGCAACACAGCAGAACCTGCCAGCGTAAACTGGTTCTACGTTCCTCGGCGACACAGCGGATCTTCTGTGCGAATTAATTCGGTTGGCAGCCGTCGGTTCTACCAGCGAATTAAATTTCCCGAAAATAGTGCGCGGAAGTTTGTTAATTACGATCGAAACTATACCGTGGCACCGCAGCCGCTGGGTGCAGCAGTGGGAACACGGTTTCAGGTGTAGGTCGACGGTCACGGAAAAATCGGTGACACCGAATCACACTCGACCCGCTAATGGAAAGAGCAACGGCGACACGGAACGTGCCCGAAAACGTTCAACGGCGAAACGGGGAAGAAAAATTGTTTTCCGCGCGCGTTGTCTTTTCGTTTCCTGGCGAATAAATAGGCAGCGAATTCCACGGGAAACTGTTCGCGGCCAACCACAACCGTGTCGCGCGTCTTTCATCCGTGAAACGCCTTTGACATTTTTATTCCGGACATTACGGATTTTTATGAAATCGTAATTTCGCGGGTTTATTCGATTCAGTCGCGTACACGCCCCCGCGTAGAATTCTGTTCGTCGCGGTGCTTGAAAGGATAAATTCTAGCTCCGATGAATGCGGAGAACAAGCTTGATAAAAACCACGGCGGGCCGTTGGAATACGAGTGTCTGCTTACGGCGTATTACGTTCCCCCGCGACTTTGTAAATTATTATCGAATTTGCGGCTCCGACCGAATAATTGCCCGGCATTGTGGACTTTTCATTTATTTGCTTAATGGAAGGTCCTTTGCGATCGTGTACAATGAACGACTCGTATTCGTGGGAACGTGTGTCGGCCGGTAACAATGGAAACAGAAGTCGAAAGTAGAATGCTTGTGTATCTTTTGATCAAGCTTCCTTTACTTTCGAATAGTCAATGAGAGAAATTCTTTTCTCATTATCATTTTCATCGGTAACGTGCAGAAACCCTTTGCTGTTCATAGCGTTCTCTTTCTTCCGCTTCGGAACTTGTTACAGCATCGTATAGTTCGATTATATTCGCATATGAATCGTTGTTGCACTGCGAAAGTTAATGTCGAACCAGTGAATCGATAAATAAAAAGTCCTCGGTTACGATTCGTAGTAGGGTTTACACAAAAACCGACTTTTTAAAAAACCGGTTTTCGGTTTTTAACTTTTCCATGAAACCGGTTTAAACCGGTTTCGAATTTTTACAGATAAAAAACAAGACATGTTTACAACTTAGAATAGAAGTTTTTAATTTTTTTTTTATTTATTACAGAATTAACAAAATAATACCCTTAAAGAATCACAGAAATTAACAAATGTTTTATATTTATGAGAATTATTATTTTACTTCTTTCTTTGTCTTTGTCGTGTCCTTATTTTGGACACAAAATTTCCACAAAAATAGAAAAAACTCGCTCGCTTGCTACTGAACTGGGCTTAATTGTCTTTAAAGCATTAAATAATAAATCTAAATTTGTTGTTCTTCTATTTGTAGCCTCTAAGACCAAAAACTCCTTCTTCAATGTTTGAGGACTGGAGGAAGTCACTTCTTCAGGTTCTCGCAGATATTTATTTATTGCTATTTCCATAGCATTTTTCATCACAGATACGTCTTCGTCTTGATTTTCTTCTTCATCACTTTCTTCATCGTCGCAGTCATCTTTTGTAGAATAATTTTTATATTCTTCATATAATCTTGGTAATATCTGCCCGGATAACTTAATGACATATATACAACTTGCTGTGTAATTTTTGCTTACATTAAAATGGTTATAGCGGATTAATATAACTGTTATGTATAAATTTAAAACCGGTTTTTTTACTGAAAAAATTGGATTGCAAAATTTTCTTTTAAAAACCGACAAACCTTAATTCGTAGATTTTTTAATACATTGTAAAATGGGATAAGCAACGTGCCGCGTGAGAAAACAACACAGTCGTCCGCTGCAGTTTGTCGCAATCGGGTTGGAAAATTATTTAGCAAAAAATTCGCGGTCCAGAAACGGCAAATGGAAGTCATGCGACGATCGGGTAATGTGGTCAGGAAAAGTTTCGTCGGAACGCGGAGAACGGTGGCGTAACGGAATATCGATGTTCTATTTATTCGTTAATATCATTCAATTACGGTTTCTCCGATCAGTTGCTCGTCCACGTTCCACTCGGTTGGGTTCATCAGAATTCAGCGGATACGTATCGCGGAAATTTTAACGACGATAACGACGAGCCGTCGCCGCCCGACTTAGGAATTCCGTCGGTGTAGTGGTGGCGAATACGTGGAATTGGAAATGCAGTCGCCGTTTCTGATTACGATCGCATCGAGAATGTACCGCCGCGATGCGTACGTACGCGCGGTTCTTTTCAGATTCCGTCTCGCGTTGCTTTTTCAGCCCCGCCCCGTTTCCTACGCGGTCCGTTTTTATTCCTTTCTGCGTTTCTTCTTCTTCTTTTCATTTTATGGAACGTACTCGATTTATACGTCGAGGGCGTCGCTCAGGTGCGTCGGCCACACGCGTCGGCCACATGCTGCACCCTACACACACCCGTTGCACCGTCGTCGAGGCAAAACGCGACGTGCACGCGAGGCGACACAAGATTGTAGCCCGTGTTCGACGTAGACGCGTTACGCTGTTCCGCGAAATCGTTGTTCGTTCTAATGTTTTCGATGAAACGATTAATTTACGTCGCCGGCGTGCCGACCACCACGCTGCAACCGAACGTTTTCGCGTTGGAACGACAGTCGACATTACGGTATTAACCTCTTTACTTGTCCCGTTGCAAATGTAGTTTCACTGTTAATTGCCTGGCAATTCCAGGTCTCGAACAAGACTTTTACTCTTTTTCTTCTTCCGAACAAATGTTTTCACAGTACTACCTCGTTAGTAGTTTCTGTTCCTGGTTCTTGCTTCGCGATTATTTTCGCTTCTTCATGAATTCTTTGATGCGCGTGAAGCTTTCCAAAACAATTTTTGAGTACTCAGCTGTCGATAAAGACTGATTACAGTAACGTGCTTCGCTACTTGTTAACGTAACCTCCATTTACGATCCATGATGATTTTATGATTGACTGAGTTCACAATTACGTATTTGTTGTATGAAGGTCTTGAATATCAAGATGAGTTTGTAGGTGCTGGAGTTTGCGATGTTATATTTTGCTGGTACGAATGAATTTATTATAAATTATTTAATTCAATCTGCGACGGCAGTCTTTATTATTATAAAGGATAGCGATGCAGATTCTGTCTTGTTTCGCTAACGACTGTTACGGAGGCGATTTTTATCAATTGAGCCGAGCTGGTTCGACACATTTGACGAACGGTGCCAGCGACGTGATTTGTCGAACGACGTTCCTGGGAAAAGGTACAGCTCGATACGGGGCGTATATTTCATGCGATACAATATTTAGAATATGAAATTGAGCCCGAAATTTGTATTTTAATTAATTGCACTCCGATGTATTTCCGTATCAGCGCTGCGGACCATGTCCGAGCGTACTTTCGGAATGAATGAGCTTTTATGTTTGATGGAAAAAATCGGCCATAAATCTGACCGTCCGAATTACACCGGTGGAAATAATTAAAAAATACCGAAGGAATTTGTATTCGTTATTTTGCTTGCCGTGGTTAAGTACCGGCGTTCACCTATTATAATATTGGAACGCGGCTGCGTGATATAAATCGAGTGTCTGGCCAGTGACAGACGTATACCACTGGCAGACAAATTGCTACATCGCGCTGCTTCTACATTTTTCTTGAATATTCATTAACTAATGGAATGCCTCTACAAATCACTCTCCCGTCGACTTGATTCATATTTGTTTAGATATATACCGCCGGGGGAAGAATATTCGACAGAATTTTCAGGTGTTTTAAAATTCATTGCAACGATTTTTACGTGTGTACCCTGCGATGGGCTCTTTAAATTTTAGTTTGGACCTTTGCCATGTTACTTCCAAAGCCAGGAAACTTCACCAAAATGCAAAACCGAGCATGTACTTTCTAAACTGTTCGAGTAGAATATATCTTTTCGAGGTCACCCTCTTTTAAAGCAATCCACAACTTTACTTCCCTCTTTTCCGAGGAGCGTTTTTTAAGAAAATGAAATCTTTACATTCTCTCAGCCCTCGTACAATTTATGTTCATACATATTCTCTCGTAATACGTTCAACAGGTTGACAACGATATGAAACTGTTTTTAAATTCTAATTTTAACCCTTTACCCTCGGACCTATTTCAACTGGGAAATTAAACATTTCTTTCGGCCTAGAATAATTCCATTCTACATTAATTCTTATCTCTGTATGAATATGAAATTGATATAATACTTCACACAATACTTAAATATTTGTAATTCATTAGATACCAACATACAGGGTGTTCGACAACATGGGAGAATGGGTGGGAGAAAATTTAAGGTGTGGTTTTCGACAATAATATAGTACGGATTTTTAATTGTTAATAAATAAATAACTAAGCCGAAATCGCAATTTTTTTATTCTTCATTTTCGTCTTATATTATCGTCGAAAACCACCCCTTAAATTTTCTCCCACTTGTTGTCCACCACCCTGTATATAGTAATGCAAACAATATTTTGAATAATGGTACAGCAATTTTTTTCGAGTTCTAAGTGTTAAAAGTCTAACGTTTTTAATGTTTTACGAATCCTAATGGGAAAACAAGGATTTTTAAACGATTGTCGCTGAAACTTGTTCAGACGTTTCCACTACTTCGCATTTCACTTTCCTAATTTCGTTCTAAAATCCATAGTCTGTTGGTTAATGCGCCATGTTGTCCGGAAGCTATTCGTGATTAAATTGACCTTCTCGATTGTCAAATTCCTGCGTCGCGTTACGCCATGACGGATCACCAATTGTCCGGGGAGTTGCGTCCGCCCTCTCGTCAAACAGTCATCATCATCGTTGGCCACCTAATATCCCAGAAACCCATTCCCCACCCCGAATGGTAATTTAATAAAGGAACGTCGCGTGGAGTAGGGTGTCGGGACCCCTCGGAGCCCGCTTGTGTTTGTATAGGAGCCCATAAAAGATGAAGAAACTAAGTCGCGCGGGTATGGGAGCGTCTCAAAAGAGAGGAGTTTCTCGATGACACGTTTCCTGAACGGGTGGGCGAAAGAGAGTCTCGAGTCTCTTCCGTTGAAGGCGGCACGCGGAAATGGATCCTGATCAAAATGCATCGGTCTGCTTTTTCTGGTATCAGCTCGATCGGAACGAGGACACAGATACGAAGAAACACCGTGGGAAGGAGACAGCGAGACAAATAGAGAGAAGATGAAGGGAGAGAGAAATAGGGGTTAAAAAGAAGAGAGAGAGAACGGCAGGAGTAAGAAGGATCGCGGGTAGAATCGTCGCGGCGCGAGGCTGGGGGTGAAAATACGAGGGTGGGAATCGGCGGGGCTGGAAAATGGGATGGCGGAGATCGAGAGTTGCGGATCTCGAAGTGTACCGTGCGACAATGGGGTCCGAGGTGAAAACTGGCAATTCCTCAGCCCGGCGAGCGGCCGAAGAAAATGGAGAAACTATTTTCACCGGTGGAACTTCCGCCATTGTTGCAACCCCCGTTGCACAATGCGGCCCCGGTCGTTTCATCGCGAACGTGCCGTCGAAATCAGCGGAATAATTCTGCACGGTTAACGTGCGTTTTGTTTCGTTCCCCTCGCGCCAGTTCTTTTTTTTTATTACCGCACACAACAACCCCAACCCCGACCGCGGCCGTCGCCCCTGTTGGCAATGAAATACGATTGTGTCTTCGAAAAAATTTTCGGAAAAATTGTTTTCCAACGGGCAATATATCTTCGGACGGGTTTATCTACCGCGGACAGCTGAATCGGAAACGGGTAATAAAATCATTGACACGCTCTCGGCTCGGCCGAAAGGCCGCGTTTGCATATAAATAGTCTTACCCCTCTGTCTTCGGGGCTGGTTTGTAACTGTCCATTGTGTGACAGTTGATACGTGTCCACCGTATATTTACCCCGGATGTACATATTCTACCGAGTAGAAATCTTGCGGACATGTTATTTGCCGACATAAATCTATCTGTGACGTCTTGCGAGCACAGCTTTTGGCAATTTAATTGTTTCGGAGCGGCCCGGATCGTCGACAGCCCCTAAAAACCTGTCAACGTTTGTCCGCGTGACAGGGGTTACGACAGCGATCTGATTTCCGTCAATCCGAACGAGACACATTTTGTATTAATGGCTCTGATAAATTCATTCGATCGTCTGATTGCCCTCTCCCTATTATCCGAGTCACTAACCTTTTACCAACCCGATTCTTGCGGAAAGGAAAAACAGTTAACTGTTACCGTTAACTATCAACCTCGAATTATAACATCGTTGGAATTCATATTGCTCGAATACGCAATATAATAATAATATCCAGTGGTAAACTCACGAAAAGTCGGTGTTAGTCGAACGTTGATAAAAATGAATAATAAACCGGTATAAATAATTCTATAGAGTGGCACCAACGATAAGCCAGTCTCAAAGGTGTCGGTTCGTTCGTGAGCTGCGGCACGTTTAATTTGCGTCCGGTCGCTAATCAACTTTCTCCGGCACGGCATCAGCGCCACCATAAATTTCGTTCGTGCCCCTCGCGTCCAGCCGAACGTTCATAAAATATATATCAAGCGGCGCTTTAACGAATCCCGGGTTTAAATTATTCGAAAGAATTATAATTAATGCATCGAATTCGGCCTGGATGCAGTTTGCCAACCCGCAGATGATGCCGCGATAATGGGAAAGCGAGAAACCTTGTAACAAGTATCACCGGGTTGATCTTTATCGTTCATTAATGACCATCCGTGTAAAACAACCCCGCCAGAAAGGGTAGCCAAAGCACACACGTATCCGCGTAATCCGCCCTCCCTTTAGAATCACGTTTATCCAACCCCTCGATCTGGAATTGTAACTCTCATTAATGTTTCATTTTTACGTGATAGGTCAAGATTTTATTGGCTGCTGAAATTCGCGGCTGGGGCCACATTAATCTGCCCCTGCGCGAGGGTTGTTTTCGACTCTTGTTAAAATAGATAGAATTCTATACACAGGGTGTCCCGTTTGGAGTATCGCGGGCAATTATTTTTCCGAAATTTCTTTATTTATTTTTCAAATGAAATTTACTCTGTTTTGTGGGGTACATTTTATGCTGGTCACGAATCTTCTCTGGGTGGACGAGCTTTCTCTGTTTACTTAACACCTTATTTTTGCATGGTCTTTCAAGGTCAGTCACGTTCTTAGAGGCACATTTATTTGCCTTATTTTACAATAAGAAAGTTTCTGGACAACTAATTAACCCTTTGCAGTCAACCGCTCTTTCCATGAAAGAGTAATAAATCTCGCCGTGAGCAGACTGCCGGCAATTATGGCACGTACAAGGCCTACAGCGTTTGTTCCGTAAAACCACACGCCAAATCTCATTTCAACAGAGTAATTATCGCGGCGAACTCTTCTCGCCTAAGCATCCTTGACCAACATCTGTCCACGGTGTTCCATTAAAAAGCGATCAGGCAAATAGGCATGAATTTTCTAGCGGTCCCGCCTCGGGAAGATTAATCCCTTTCATCGTAAGGGATCCGCCTCGAAGAATGGTGGCCAGTTGTAAATCGGACCTCGGATTAACATTTTCGTTCCGGCTTATCTGGTGGGATCAATCCGATGTTAATGTGGTCTGGTAGGAAATTCCGAAAGAAACTGGGAAAAGAACAAGCGGCCCCGATCGCGTGAAGCCTATCTGGAGCGAGAGGAAGTACAGTGCCGGACAAAATGATAGGACATTTGATGTATTGTATATATCATATAACACAATAGGATATATGTACATATTACTCGCCCTGTATATTAGATATGTCCTTCAAAGTATCCATATAGAATAGCAAGTTTGTATATTGTACACGAAAGAAATTAGAGAAAATAATGTAGACATGTATTTATGTATGTATGTCCGATTTTAGTCGGACAAAATGATTGAACATTCTTAAAAAATACAATTGTTTGAACAGAAATATTGTGTTGAATTCCAAATTAATATTTAGTAAAACCACCTTTTCGCTGTATAACATCTACCAAGCGATTAGGAATTGATTTTACAATTTTTTAATACGTTTTTGTCTTAAAAGACTCCAATTTGTAACAATACTTTGTTTTAATTCCGTTGCATCTTTGTATTGTTTTCCATTCTCATAAACGTTTCTTGAAAGATCTGCCCATATATTTTCAATAATATTAAGGTCAGGTGAACTCGATGCATGTCACATTTTTAGAACTAAAATAAGTTTTAACGCATCTCGCGGTATGTATCGCAGCATTATCCTGTTGAAAAATAAACGTACTGCCTGCAATACGAGTCGCGTGCTTATTTAACCGATCGTCTATTAATTCAAGATATTTTCTGCTGTTTACACGGCCTGATAAAAAATTGATGTCAGTTTTTCCGCCACCCATTTGTCAACGGCTTAAATATTGTTGCCATCGGGACCGTCCAAATTAAATTACTTTTCATCGCTAAATATCACATTTCTCCGCTTCTTTTTCCACAAAACATGATCGCGAGCAAACTATAAACGATCTTCTTTATGTTGCTCGCTTAGAGGAGGTTTTCTTTTTAGTTTTTTCATTTAATTTGTTTACCGCTTTGGAGAATACGTCGCACAGTTATTACGTTAGCTGAAACACCTGCTTCTTCAGCGATTTTTCTTGCAGTTCCCTTATAATCAGAAGCTACGCGTAATACGGCCCGTCTGTCTCGTTGTGTTGTAGCACGAGGTCTGCCAGTACTTTTCTTTTTTCCGTAGATTTTTGTATTTTTTAAAAAGTTACACACAACGTGACGGCTTCTATTAAATAACCTCGCAATTTTCGTGATAGTTTGAATTTTGTGACCGCAATAACAAAATTCGGTCGGTTTCACTTTTGTCTAATTGTTTTTCTCGACCCATTTTAACTTTAATGGCACAAATGTTGTAGATAACTGAAAAATTTGCACGTCTGCTTCTAGTCACTGCTGATGGATTACTGCCAGAGTACGTCATAACAGAAAATATTACATGCGTCCTATCAATTTGACCGAGCAGAGTCAGCCCATGTTTACGCTTCTTCCTATACTTTCTTTTGTGTACAAGATACAAACTTGCAATTCTATATGGATACCTTGAAGGACATATCAAATATATAGGGCGAGTAATCTATCTATCTATATCTATAAAAACGCTGTCCTGACTCACTCACTCATCAACGCCTAGGCTAAACCCTTGGACATAGAAAGCTGAAATTTTGCACAGAGGTTTCCTTTACGATCTATACAAAGGATAAGAAAGGATATTTCGAAATTCAACCGCTAAGGGGGTGAAAAGGGGTTGCAACGTTTGTACGAGGAATATTTCGTTCGTGGTCGGATTTACTTGAAACTTGGTCTTAACGTTCATCGATACAATTATTTCGCTTTAAATTTGTCTTATTTCTGTAAATGTATCTGGTAACTAATATATAAGTACGTATTTATTATCTTATCGCTAAACCGTTGCTTCAAAGTTAACCGTCAGAGAGATCTACACCGCAACGCGAAAAGCGAAATGGAATTGAACGGCATAGATTATCGTCGATCGGTAGAAACCAATAGCCCCAAATATGTTTCGGGACAATTTTGTAACGTTTACGTCTCGAGGCGCGAAACTACCCACACCGCGACCGCCGCGAGAGGGCCACGACGACGAAAGCGATACTTTAAGAATAAACCAAATAGTTATAACCCTTAGGTACGTCGTAGTTTTTCAAGAATCAACTCTTTATAAATTCAGTTGAAACTTATATTTCACAAATGCAGTAAAATGGTGCAAATAAGCCTGAAAATCGGTATGGGTGTCGTTATTGAGGTTTCTTGGGACGTTAATTACAAAAATGGCATCAATTTTTAAATCTAAGATGGCGACACGACATAAAATTAAAATTATATAGGGGAGAATGGGGGGTTGAAAGGTTTTATTTTCCGAGGGCATTAAACGGTTTCCTGTGCGAGCGAAGCCGCGGGAAAAAGCTAGTATGCACATATATCCTATTGTGTTATATGAAATATACAAATACATAAAATGTGCTATCATTTTGTTCGGCACTGTACATCTGCGTCCCTGTTTGTCGTTCATACCGCTTCGAGATTATCGCTCGCACGAGAGTTCGAGTGAGCCCTGTGCATAATGTATGTACGCAGTATACCTGCACGGGTGGAGGGGGGAGGCGAGATAATTACCAAATGCCGTGACGCGTGTATGCGCCTCGCTGTAGGTCGCCACAGTGCACGTTGGAAATGAATCTATCCCGCGCAAGGACTGCGCAATACCGCCAGCCGAACACACGGATCCTCTGCTCCTAAGTGTGTCCGTCTTATCCGATCGCGTCGAGATCATGGGAATCGTTTCAGATCGGAATCAAGATAAACACGAAGTAGAGACACGGGGGACCCGCAAATGAAGATAACAGATCCTTGCGATCATTCTTCAGGGTTCCTGGGCGACTCTAATCGCGACTAGACAAGAACAGGCGTGGAATTAGCTTGCGCGTCAAGCGGTCGGGAGAAACGCGAAGAGCGGGGCCCCGACCGCTCCACATACGAGCCTGCAGCTGTAGGAGGAAACGGCGTAAGTCCTGGGTGATGGGTTTTTTCAGTGGGTAATGGGGAACCGAACATCCGTTCCGTAAATGTATTTTTTTCATCACCCTTAACAAAAAGAAAAGGTGAAAATGTTTGGGTCTTGGTGCAATTTTTCACATTTCTAAATGTAGGAAAAGTGGATACACTGTTCTATGAAACTGGTAATAAAAGTTTATGATTTTTTTATTTAGAATATTTCATGTATATTTACGAAGAAACCGGTTTACGGAATTTGTTGGACGTGTAGCATGCAGAAGGTATACTTTTTCTGGAACGTCTGACCGTAGCTCGATATTACTCCTTGTAATGGTACGCTACCTGAATATATTGAAGATTTTATTATGCAACCCTTGTAACATTTACTTATCTTTCTGTGTCGTACCATTTCATACATGTCGTACTCTTTTCCCATGCATTTTTTAATACAATTTTTTAAAAATCCATACAATTTTCTATCCAAAATTCATCACATCGGTAATGAAGAAAACCACGCTGCTACTTCATCGACTATTTAAAAATTCAGCACACTGTAGAAGAGATACGATGCGTAAGCGCATGATCTCTACCAACGCAAGCGGAATAATCGACCGGTGATCAGACAATCTCCTCGGGCGTCCAGAATCAATATCACCGTCGAACTAACAGTATAATTCAAACTTCTAGATACTCCGTGACACAAAGAATCACAGCCGACTAAAATCACGAAGATTCATTACTTTGTCGCGGCAATTAAAATTCTATTCCACTGAAAAGTTTCGCGGAGCCGTGGAGTCGCTCCGATAATATTTCTCTTGGAAACTCTTTTCCTTATGCCGTCGTCGTCGCGGCAGATAATTGAAAAAGTACTTGGAAACTGTTATGTTCCCATTCCGTTTAAAAACCTGGCACTGATACACGCTGATTCCGGGGAAAATACGTTTCTTCCCGGTTGCTATTGTTCTTCAATACAAAACTGCCGCGTTACGAGCCTCGCCGGGTAAAACGATATCATTACAACGACGTCGACGTTTCTATAACGTTTTCCCTGTGTTGTACATTCAAACGGATCATTTTACATTTACCGTTTGCTCGGCGCAGCTCTAACGAATTCGATATTTTCATAACAGTACCCGACCAGCCGTTCGACAGAAGGAGAGAGAGAATTTAACACGCTCCGACGAATCAAGTTGCCGGAACGTATCACGCATTTTCTTAATTAATTAAACATTCGCTCCACGTTCACGTTACCTGCCACGCGAAGCGATCTTATTTCGTACGCCGGAAACGTTTACCGGCGTTTACATGCAAATAAAAGAGTCGTTTGGATGAATATTTATTGGAATCGTCGCCCGAAGTTATGTACAACGCTTGCCGCGCGATTTCCACGTCGGCCAAGTGTTTAAATCAAATGCAATTGAACTAATAATTTCTCTCTTTCGCAAACGGGAAATGCATCTTCCTATTTTTGTTGACTTTGGGCTTCAACATCGCAACAGAGGAAATTACTGCAGGGCTAATAATCGCAAGGAGACTCGGAGGTTTGCGAAAATATCCTGCGACAGCGGTGACAGACGGTGATGATATTGTAAATGGTATTTCATTCTCTGAAGGGATTTTCTACGTGCATACATAAGTAATATTGTGTTTCTAAAACAGTTTGAAGTTGTCTTGTTGGTACCTTGTTCCGTTATTAGTAGACTGCGGATCTTTATGCAAAATAAAAAATGTTTGCAATGATTGCAAAGATCCAGATTTTCCATGGAAAATGATCTCACGTCAATGTAGGCGAGAACAACATTGGAAACGTCCTCTTCTTTAGATCTAGCGATATACAGGGCGTGGCTGAACGAGTGGTTCCAACCGAGCAGGGGGTGATACCACATGTAAAAATAAGTCGACAAAATGGAATAACATTTTTTCGTTTGACGCTCCGTTTTCAAGAAAATCGATTTTGAAAATGCAACGAACGCGCGTCTGACCATTGCTGACCAATTCTACTTGCTGCGTATACAAAGCACGCGAATTCAACGAATTTTTAAACTCGATTTTCTCGAAAACGAGGCGTCAAACGAAAAAATGTTATTCCTTCATTTCGACTTTTACATGTAGTATCATCCCCTGCTGGGTTGTACCACCCGTCCGGCCACACCCTGCATGCAAATTCGTTTTTGGTGTCCTCCATCACAATGTCAACATTAACCGTAATCCTCTTCACAAGTAATATGTAAGATATGATATGATATATTCAATTGTAAACCATGTGTTCGCTAATGACCTAGCTGTTAATTCGACCACAATAAAATAAACCGTAAATAAATAAATCATAAATCAAATACAGAAGCGAAATAAAACTTTCATTCCTCTTTTAATTATCTGATTACACCGAAACCGAGACGTTTATGTCTTTAAATCTTTTTAATATGTCCACTGCTTTAAATTGTACGTAACAATTTTTGTTATAAATGCATTAATTCACAGTCTGGTTATTAGATATAATTTTATATCACGATATTTCCTTCGTTATAAATAATATAAATTCAAGAATATCGATCGCACTTTTACTATCGTAAACAAGAAAAATGATATCGGCGCTCCTGTTTGATCTTTCAAACAACTAAAGCTATTCGGTACTAGTTATAATTTATTGCAACGTTTCGACCAACATTTTCGTCATTCTCAAGGATACAAAAATTATACGTTTTCCTGCAAACAACATTAGCATCAAGAATTGAAAACAAATAAATGATGAAAACTATTCTACATACTTGCTTTAATAAAATGTAATAGAAATTTACTTGCAATTTAATTTGTTGCCATATTGTTGAGCAACCAACTCACTCCACAGTCAACAGTTCTATAATCAACATTTCTATGTACCTGAACGTGTTTTGAGAACGAGAGCAGGATTTCAAACAATGAAATCCAAATCCTCATATGGAGTAATAAATCCATTAAATCGCATTATTGCTAGCTCTAACATATTTTATAAGAATATTGATTGTTTTAATGGCACGTTACAGGCATTCAAAACAAAATTGCGCAGTACTATTTGTTAATAATACCTGTATTTGCTTAGTTTCGCGCGGTCCATACGTATGTTAATTTTAGGTTAAGACTTAAGAGATTAAGGTTTTTATGTATATTAGTTATACTGTATAAACTGCATACATATGTATAAAAGGACATCGGTCCGTATAAAATAAATAATAATAATAATAATAACAGTATACCGAATATCAAACCGAGACACGTTTAACACCGAAACAGTTTCACTAACCAAAAAGGTCAAGTGACGTCACAACTTTTCTTATATCTAGCGACCAACAATGGTTATAAATAATCTGTATAAATAATGAGCAGCCTCGATGCCGATCATTTTTATTTTGCATAAAGATCCGCATGAATATTTGAAGTTGAACCAAAACCAAGGCTACCGTCCAACCACTATCGCGAGATCACCCTTGTAATAATTTTGGGATATTATTAATAGCTCGGTAGCCCAAAATTTTGGTTCGCTAATCAGGGACGCGTGTAGGTCCGTCGATCGCCGGAATCTCGGCTCGCCAGGTTGGCAGTCACGATTTAATTAAGATACGAACAATCCAGGGCGGAAGAAGTCGGTCGGATTCGATGGAAATATCGGGAAATATGGAGGTTATGCAGAGCTTGAGTTCGTCACCATGGTGCGCCATTAGCTGGTGGCCGTAACCAGCGGCGCATAATAATAACTGACATTCTTAAGATCGCGATGCAAATACCGCGGAGATAATTAAACAGGCTTCGGTCCGACGAAACGCTCGGCTGGGAAAGAAACGTGTTGCCGCGTGAATCATCCGGTCAGGAAAACGAAGCCTAGCAAAACCACCGAACCCTAAACGAGACTGATCTGTAAAAACAACATTATTTATTCAGATTTGTTTCGATTTGTTTCAAGAAACAATTTCGATGCAAAAGTTCCTGTGAAAAAGTTTCTAAAAATTGATGAAAAAGCCTGTGAATGGTCCTTCAAAGGGCTAAGGAAAATGGCTACCAGGATAAAATATTTTTTGGTATACTGGATATATAAAATTTTAAAACAAACGGAGCCTTTTCATATTAGATTTTACAAATTCTTAAGAAATTAATCTTCGTAAGTAATTCTGTAATTCTATAATTTGATAAACTATTTTTTAGGATATCGACAAATAAAGTTTTAAAACAAACGGAGGTTTTTGATATTAGATTTTACAAATTCTTAAGAAATTAATCTTCGTAAGTAATTCTATAATTTGATAAAATATTTTCAGGATATCGAATAAATGAAGTTTTCTTTGTTTTCATATGCTGGTACACTCGTCCCGAACATATGTTCACAGTTTCAGCTAAGTAGCATTTTTTGTTTGTTTGCGAGAAGCGTAAAGGTTAGAAGTGTTTTGCGTGTTCGGCGATTTTCTGCTGTCGGAAAAAATGGATCACAGAATTTGCATCAAATTTTGTGTAAAAAATGGAATTAAGTGCTCCGAAACACTTGAAACGTTGACAGTGGCATACTGTGAGCTTACTCTGAGTAAAAAAAATGTTTATAAGCGGTACAATCTCTTCCAAGAAGGCCGAGAAGATGTTGACGACGAAGCTCGTCGTGGACGCCCCAGGGCGTCAACAACCGATGAAAACGTTGAAGAAGCGAAGAAAATAATGTTGGGGAATCGTCGAATTACCATTAGAGAAGTTGCCGATGACGTCGGCATCTCGTTTGGTTCGTGCCAATCAATTTTAACGGAATTTTGGAAACACAATTCATGGATTTTGCATCACGATGATGCACCTGCTCGCGCATCGTTGCTTGCGAGTAATTTTTTGGCCAGAAACAACACCGCAATCGTGCCTCGGCCACCATATTCACGGGATTTGGCCCCCTGCGACTTTTTCCAATTCCCAAAACTGAAGAGACCCATGAAAGGACGGAGATTTGCAACGATTCAGGAGATAAAGACTGCATCGCTGGAAGAGCTCAAAGCTATACCAAAAAGTGCTTATCAGAAGTGTTTGGAGGATCGGAAAAAGCGCTGGCACAAGTGTGTGTGTGTATTATATCCGAGGGGAATTAGTTTGAATGGGACAACATAAATATTTTTTGATAAAAATAAAAAGTCAACTTACTTTTTCATCACACCTCGTATTTATAAGATGTGCATATTGATTGTATATGAATATGTAATTTTACATATAAAAAAAAGGTTGAATTTCTGTAATTTTTTAGCGGTTCAAAGGCGGTCCCTTAATCACTACGAGCCGGTGCTTGGCTCGTGGAAAAAAATTAATTCCCCTGCGGGCCGAACGGAGGTTGCTCTCTCGCGCGAATGCTTAGTATCGTGTTTTATAAACCCTTTAATTGCCGGGTTCGGACACGTACCGCGTAACACGCCGCCCCCGTTTTCATTTATGCGGATGTATCCGCTGTCACGTTCCCGGAGGCGTGCGAAATTGCGATGATTAAAATGTGCTCGGCCGGCGTGCATCAGCATGCCGCTCTCCATCTCGCCTCTCCACCCTTTTCTTTCGGTGTTTTTCATTTACCCGGAAGGAATACGGGGCCGCGGATAACGAACACCGAGCCCCGCGGAATTTGTTTAATTGAACCCGCGAGAAATACGCTTCCCCAACGAAACTCCGCCTGCTCTCTGCTCTCTCTTTCTCTCTCTTTCTCTCTCCTCGGTTTTCTTCATTCGGCTCTGTTTGTCGATTTTTTCGGCATGCGATCGTAACTTTTAACGGGGGCCACTGTGTTAGGGTTTTACTGATGTGGATGTCGCCAGACTTTTTACTGCCTTTGTGGACCAAGGAGGTTTTATTGCCGTGCGCGAGGAAATTATTTCTTTTGTGTTATTGTCGCGAAAATATGTCTGCGGATTTTACGGCTGAAGGGATTTCTTTTTTTTTTGTGTGTGTGTGTTCCCTCCTGGTGCACGAATTTTCGGCGGCGCACAGTGATGAAACGCTGTCGATGACGGCCACAGGAATTACATGGTAATTGCATTTGCATTTATAATCCCGGTGGGTACGTGTGTCGCTGCCAAACGTGTTTATAAACAGTTTGCGCGGATCAGATAAAGAGTTGCCGGCTGTTTGCTTTGATATTATTGCTATTGTCCAGTCGTAATATTTTTAAAGTAAATAAAACAGTTCGGGCAGCGAGATATAAATAATTTTAAACATTGTCAACATTTTAATTTAATATAAACGCGTGGAGCTTTTTTACTGTACCTTCAGGAAGCTTCCCAGGTAATTTTTTAAAACTCTCTCGTTTATTTAATGTAGTGCTTGCAGTAAGCTGCAAAATTCTGAATTAAAATAGAAAGTTTACCAAAAGTTTATATTTTATAAAAATGAAAAGATTTGCAGTGCACACAAAGTAACCAGTCTCCGCATCATCCTTTCGGTTCACCCGTTATAGTCATGCTTTAACTTTCCCAGAGTACACCTCGAAATTAAGAATTAAAATAGAAAATTTCTTAAAAGTTTGATCGATGGAAATGTTGCTGTCTGCAAGTGAAGACTAGTCTACACATTTTCATCCTTTCGGTTCACCCGGTATAGTCATGCTTTAACTTTCGCAGAGTACACCACGAAATTAAGAATTAAAATAGAAAGTTTCTTAAAAGTTTGATCGATGGAAATGTTGCTGTCTGCGAGCGAAGATGGAGACTAGTCTACACATTTTTATCCTTTCGGTTCACCCGGTATAGTCATGCTTCAACTTCTGGCAGAATACATGTTAAAATTGAAAATGAAAATAGAAAGTTCGGTATGAATTTCTTAAAAATTTCTGCAAGTGAATCTGTCTGCCATAATTATTCCCGGCGAGATTAAAATGCAACTTTGGTGAACGCATCCTGACGGGCATATTTCATCGTATTCTTCGAAACACACATATTCGCGGGAGACGCGGTCGTACATCATCGTCATGTCTACCCACCAGCACACTTCTCTTGTTCCCACTGGTGAATAGAATCCTCTGGCAAACTTCGGTACGCATTGTATACGAGATGGCTATTATCAGGATAGATGTTCGAGGCACCTGATCAGTAGCCTTGAGAGATGTTGCGAGAGTCGGGGAACTACGGGATACACTTGTCTTGCTAACTAGATGAACTTCGGTAGTTAGAAAACTGTAATGTACACGAATACTCGCCGGGAACGGATTAATCCGAGTTTAACGAGGCTTAACTAGCTCGTGCATTACCGAAACGAAATTTACGAAGTTTAAGTGATTGGTTAGAGATATCCAGTTATGGTTTCAATTCCAAACATATAGTTAGCCTCGTCGAGCCCGGGAAAGTTCGAGCTTTCCGTCATTTGTGATCTTGCAGATTCCGTCGGACGTTCGCAGGTTACATCGGAAAATGCTTGAAAACGTGATTGACCTGTTCGGGTGTTATAAACTCTTTAATTTTTAATCTAGATAAGTAATTCTATAATTCGATCAAATATTTTTAGGATATCGATATATAAAGTTTTAAAGCGAACGGAGGTTTTTGATATTAGATTTTACAAATTCTTAAGAAATTATTAATCTTCATAAGTAATTCTATAATTCTATAATTTGATAAAATATTTTTTATGATATCGAATACATAAAGTTTTAAAGCAAACGGAGTTTTTTGATATTAGATTTTACAAATTCTTCAGAAATTAATCTACATAAGTAATTCTATAATTTGATAACATATTTTTTAGAATATCGATATATAAAGTTTTAAACCAAACGAAGGTTTTTGATATTAGATTTTACATATTCTTAAGAAACTAATCTACATAAGTAATTCTATAATTTGATAACATATTTATTAGGATATCGATATATAAAGGTTTAAAACAAACGGAGGTTTATGATATTAGCTTTTACAAATTCTTAAGAAATTAATCTTTGTATTTTTTAGGATATCGATATATAAAGTTTTAAAACAAACGTAGGTTTTTGATATTAGATTTTGCAAATTCTTAACAAATTAATCTTCATAAGTAATTCTATAATTCTATAGTTTGATAAACTGTATTCAGGTGATCGAACGCATAGATTTCCTTATAAGGAAACAGCAGACTGCACCGTGTAATAAAATTGTAAAAAAATGCAAGTAAAAATTGCTGTGGCGTTAACTACTCGTTCTCTCCCGAATGGAGAACTTGACAGCTGGATAGTTGACATTAATGGGTTGCAATAAACGTGTTTACTGCTACTACTTCTGTCCAGACCTAATACAATTAAGCAAGATCTCCAGTTTACGGTGCCTTGAGACTGAATTAGAGAGCAGAAGGCGCACTCGTTATCTAGGTTCCTCTACAAAAAAAGAGGGACTGTGAAAACATCTTGCAACGAAATGACAAAATCATGAAC
This sequence comes from Lasioglossum figueresi, assembly GCA_028455805.1. Taxonomy (NCBI): domain Eukaryota; kingdom Metazoa; phylum Arthropoda; class Insecta; order Hymenoptera; family Halictidae; genus Lasioglossum; species Lasioglossum figueresi. The sequence continues at coordinate 3,529,381 of CM052187.1, forward strand.
TTGGATCACCTTAACGCGACATCGTGTTTCTGATCGAGGAAGGTCTAAAGCGAACGAAGTAAAAACGGGGCGCTCGAGCCCTGATGCAAACAAAATCTCCCGGAAGAGTGAGGGTATTTTCCGCAGATAAGGACCACGGGAGGGGGGTGGGGGTCGTTCGAGTAGGTCGGTACTCATTAGGTCGAGATCAAGGCGACATTCTCGTTGCCAACGTCGTTATCAGCCATTCGTGATCAAAACAGATATGTACACTTTGAGGAGAGATTATCGCGAGCTCTGTAGTTTCGCGACAGGTAGGAAACAGACGTTAGTCTCGAAGGACATGCTGCCACAATAGTTTGCCGCGGTATACATATACACATACGCATCATACCTATACTCACTCGGAATTAATTCTCGGTTGTTGCAGTCGGCGCAATGTTCGTGTGTATGCTGTACGCGGTCCTGTTCCTGAAGCTCTGGTCGTACGTCCAAGTGAACATGTGGTGTCGGCTGAGCAGTCGAAGAAAGGCAACGAGCCAGGGCAGAATGCGACGCCAGTCTCTGTCGTACAACAATCTGCAGTGTAAGTAGACAAGGTTTCTACGTTAATACTCCATTTCTACCGACAGGACACCGCCCGTTCCATTACGACAATGCGGCTCGGCCATGTTTGCTGCGCGCGCTCGTACAAGCATACATTGTCCGTCCATATGCATTTGGACAATCTGGATTTGAGCCACTATTTACTTCCTCTCGTGATTACCGCGCGAATTGATACGCGATCGGTTGGAAAAATATTAATTCTTTGTTCGGCGGCCTTTTAGACGCACCGAAGTTCAAGGTCAAGTGTTGATTCGACCCTCGACCTACTAGAAACGCAATAAGAGATCTTTTCTCTTTTTGAAAAGAATTTTTATATGAATTAAATTCACCCTTAGCGCTCGAGTGACGCCTCTGAGGCGACATTAATAATTTCTGTACTATTAATTAAAATATTGTTTACGTTATTAGATCAGTCGGTATCTAATCAATTACTCAACATTTAAGTATTGTATGAAGTATTACATCGATTTCATGTCCACCAAATTTAAAAAATCGTACAGAATGGAAATATTCTAGATCGAAAGAAATGTTTAATTTTGCTGTACTATTAATTAAAATATTGTTTACGTTATTAGATCAGTCGGTATCTAATCAATTACACAACATTTAAGTATTGTATAAAGTATTACATCAATTTCATATCCACCAAATTTAAAAAATCGTACAGAATGGAAATCTTCTACATCGAAAGAAATGTTTAATTTTGCTGTACTATTAATTAAAATATTGTTTACATTATTAGATCAGTCGGTATCTAATCAATTACACAACATTTAAGTATTGTATGAAGTATTACATCGATTTCATATCCTCCAAATTTAAAAAATCCTACAGAATGGAAATATTCTAGATCGAAAGAAATGTTTAATTTTGCTGTACTATTAATTAAAATATTGTTTACATTATGAGACCTGTCGGTATCAAATCAATTACACAACATTTAAGTATTGTACGAAGTATTACATCGATTTCATATCCACCAAATTTAAAAAATCGTACAGAATGGAAATATTCTAGATCGAAAGAAATGTTTAATTTTGCTGTACTATTAATTAAAATATTGTTTACATTATGAGATCTGTCGGTATCTAATCAATTACAAAACATTTAAGTATTGTATGAAGTATTACATCGATTTCATATCGACCAAATTTAAAACAATCGTACAGAATGGAAATATTCCAGATCGAAAGAAATGTTTAATTTTGCTGTGCTATTAATTAAAATATTGTTTACATTATTAGATCAGTCGGTATCTAATCAATTACTCAACATTTATGTATTGTATGAAGTATTACATCGATTTCATATCCACCAAATTTAAAAAATCGTACAGAATGGAAATATTCTAGATCGAAAGAAATGTTTAATTTTGCTGTACTATTAATTAAAATATTGTTTACGTTATTAGATCAGTCGGTATCTAATCAATTACTCAACATTTATGTACTGTATGAAGTATTACATCGATTTCATATCCACCAAATTTAAAAAATCGTACAGAATGGAAATATTCTAGATCGAAAGAAATGTTTAATTTTGCTGTACTATTAATTAAAATATTGTTCACGTTATTAGATCAGTCGGTATCTAATCAATTACTCAACATTTAAGTATTGTATGAAGTATTACATCAATTTCATGTCCACCAAATTTAAAAAATCGTACAGAATGGAAATATTCTAGATCGAAAGAAATGTTTAATTTTGCTGTACAATTAATTAAAATATTGTTTACATTAGTAGATCAGTCGGTATCTAATCAATTACACAACATTTAAGTATTGTATGAAGTATTACATCAATTGGAAATGTTTAATTTTCCAGTTAAAATAGCTCCGAGTGCAAAGGGTTAAATCTGTTTGTTTACTTCTTATCCTGCGTTATTCTTTATCCCAAATTTATTAAAACCGAGGCTATGCTTGAAATTCATTTGTCGGGGTCTGAGAGACTCCACATTACTGTTTATGTGTTGTTAGACGTTACCTTGCGACGGTTAATACATCTCTATTTTAAGAGATGTAGTAGAGAGTGAAGAATGGAGGTAGTTAAATTATATTTCTACTTTCAAGAACACCTTAAGGAAGAACAAGAAAAAAGTAAATTTTTAGGAACTACTGGTCGATTGGAATTTGTTCATGATTAATTTTATGATAATATTCAATTTTCTGATGACAGTGTCAAAATGGGACAAAATTAATTGGACGCCCGAAAATATTTTTTAAAAACTCCACCATACGATTCGAGTTCTTCCGATATGTTAGGCGGATTGTTTTACTGGGTAATATATAAAAAATTAATTAGAAGATAGTACTGGTCGATGTTGCAAAGAAAAGTTACAACTCGTTTGTTTTAATAAAATCACTGTAAAATTACGACTAAAATTCGACTGTAGAATTACAGTCGTTTGGTCCAATCTTTTAGATGTTCCCTTAATTTTGCATGAGAAAATTCGCACTCTTATTATGACTATTATAATTACAAATTTTTATGCAGGCACGATTTTATGCATGCACATTTGGAGACAGAGTTTCATTGCATGATCATCCCAGGAGTGTGTGAAACGACTCTCATCGAATTCATAGAATGAAAGTCAGTTTTCACCAAGCTTTATGTACTGAATTCGTGCGAGTTAGTGATTTAAATTATACTGCAGGAATACTGCATGGATGCGAGGCAGAGGCGATAAATATTGTTTCATTGGAAAGATTTCGTTAGCATATCCGTATTTTTTCTATTTTACGGCAACGGCGTAAATGTCGGAATACTTACTCGCGCTCGGGCCGCGCCGGTTCGTTTCAGCTCCGTTTCGATCACGTCGATTTATCGCAAGCGAACTCGCGTTATTTCCCAAACGAGTGTAACGGCCAAGCGAATATTTTCGATCTACACGCATTACGCGTTCCCTTCACATCGTTTCGTGCTTGAACGCATCCTTCTCTAATTTCACGCGAGCTCTGAAAAGCGCGCGGATACTGCACCACTAGTTTGCCGGTGTTTTCAGTGACATGGACACGATTTTTATGAATTTTTTCGATGAATCTGTAGTTTCTCGCTAAAAGAATATTCAAAGTGAAATAGCGAGTTGAATACGCAGAGGAAAGGATTCGCGGAGGCTTTTGTGGCCGTGGGATACCACGATGGCCTCTGGAAGGTTTAGCAACATTTTCTGTTAGCCGCGCAAACCGTCTGTATATAATAATTCTTTAAGATGTTAGAACGATTAGTTACTAGACATATAAAAACAATTATTTACAAATTACTATTGATCGCATAATTTTTTTGATTTTTGTTTCTCTGTAATTCCGACCAATTGCAATTTTTTCAAAATATTTTTTTCTCGTCTTGTAGTAAATTAATTGTGTTCTAATATCTCAAAAAATATGTAGACGTATGATCTGTTATTAAAAAAAGTTATCGTCCTTTTAACACTAGATTTACGGGACCCGTCAAAATGACGGGTCTTAATATTCTTAATTTGCGATTATTAAGATCGTAAAAGTGCTTTCCTGAGGAATTATTTACCAAATTTATTTCTTTGCGTATATATTATTGGAAAAATAGCGAAAAATTTGGATAGACACATCCTTGTTACGTTTATAAAGTAATGTGAAATAGTTATTTCTACAGCTCCGTAAACCTAATGTTAAAAGTGTCCGAATATTACTGTGATTTACTGTAATTGTGAAGTGAAAATGGATGTTAATGTTTCGTTAAAATATTACGTCGCTACTCGTCGAACCGAATCGATGGGACGCGAGAAATGAGAGAGTGATATCACTGGAGCTAATACAATCTAATTCCATGCACTCGTCGTAATGTAAATAATTGATCCAGAGCAGGGTAAACTTCCGCCAATCTGAGAGTTCATTGACGTGCGCGAATCTGCATAATTGATTCAACACAAAACGAAGTTTCTGCACTTGTCTCGCACCGAACACCCATCCATGATTTAATAAAACCGTTGCCAATAAATGTTTGTCCAGCTTTCTCGTATGTATATTTAGAAGAAGCTCGAGGACCCTACATAAAATATTTTCCATCGACTGTCGCGGCAGTTCCTCCAGGCCGTCAGCAATTAATCCAAAAGGCGAACAGCGCAACAGAACGAGTCCGGCACCGATTCTCCTTGGAGGTCGGGCTCGATTTATCGAAACCCAGGGGCGTTTAATAAATTTATTCTAGCTGAACGATAGAGCAGACCGTAAATATTCGTCACGCGTCCTGGACTCTGACACGAATATACCCGACCTCTGCACACGTACGTACATGTACAGGTAGTCTAAAATTCACTTGTCTCTGACCGAAGCAGTGATGGGATTTAAAATTACAAGAATCGTTTTGGACTCGGTGCTTGCGAGCTTTTGCAATAATACCAACAAAACTGCCATTCACTGTTTCAATTATTTTAGGAAGACCAGCAAATTCTGGATGCTTCGTTGTCTCGAATGAAATACAACGAATACACTCTCAAAACGAGAGTCACGTTTAATAATTTTGAGAGATCTGAAAGTCGAGAGTCCCTCGACGAATTAGGAGAGTCTTCAACATTTATGAACTCTAGAAATTTTCGAAAACATTCGAACGTTTATAACACCGAGAGAGTAATTGCGCGATTAAATATTCCCGATAGTTTTGAACGAAAAATCGAAGTATTGGGAAAGCCCTTAGAACTTCAGAACTTGATGAATTTTAGAGAGCATAAAAGTGAAACTGTATAAAGGTCTTGAATGCCAAGAAAGTCTGGAAAAATGAAGAGTTTGGGAAATCTTGAAAGCTTGGAAAGAGAGTTCGTTCAAAATAGTATTTGATTTGAATTGTAAGAACGATTATTTAGAATAATTTATTTAAAATAGTGTTTGTAATATTTTTTCTCCAAAATTTTACCCAGCTCTGTTTGGAGAGAACCGTGTTCTTGATTTGTCCTAATTATGTAGAAGATAGCGATGCGGTTCGATCAGTAGTCGAAGGTATTCGTCCGCTTCTGAAAGTGTATATACAGTGTTCGGGGTGACCGCAACGGGTGAACACACCCCCAACCCCTCTGTTCCCCATGAACACGTAGCCACAGTGGAAGAGACGAATAATTTCCACCCAATTTAAACTCCCGATCAGCCTCGCCTCTGTTTCCGAGTATTGGATACTGGCCTGTGCTGGTATATCGATTATTCAGACCCGGTGAAGTCAAATTATACTGGTGACCTTTTCTCCGATAAACTCACCGTGTTGAATATTAACCCCTTTCTCTTCCTATCTCTACACCCCACGTCTTCAACTGTATGCTCCCCCTTCTGAGGTCTCTCGAGGAACGAGCAGTACGAGGACCGTATGTATCATTTTGACGCGTTATGGCCCTCTCTCGTGCACTGGAAATCTGTTACAACGCCCATGGTTCCACGGAGTCGCTTTAAAGGAGCCTCGAGAGGTGTTGAAAGCACTCCGAGAAAAATCATGCGGCACACTCGGACTCTACAATTCATACAACTGCTCCCAATCTACGAACTTTATACACACGTACATCAATTTATCATAATTTACACGCCTTTATACATTCGAAAATACTTAGTATCACAATTTTGTGTGTACAATATTAAATTTTCTTTGAAATTAATTTATTATGTACAGACACAAAAATTAACTTTTCATAATTGACAAAGACCTATCTGTGCTAAACTAAAAACATTGTTGGGGATCTTTTAGCTTCACAATTCACAGATCTGGAACACAAATTAATTTTTCATGATCTCGAAATTAACTTTGCATAATTTGGACACCAATAATTTCTGCATCCTGGTATTCTCAATGTGTACGATTCGATTCTGAAAGTATAATCTCGCGTTAAAGAGAATGGAAGAAGTGTCAGAATTTTGTATGTACGATATTAAATTTTCTTTCAAATTAATTTCTTATGTACAGCCACAGAAAGTAATTTTTCATAATTCACACGCAGAAGTATCTTTCCAAAACTAAAAACATTGGTGGGGATATTTTAGCTCGACAATTCATTGATCTGGAACGCAAATTAATTTTTCATGATCTCGAAATTAATTTTGCATAATTTGGGCGGCAGTAATTTCTTCATTCTGGTATTTTCAATGTCTACGATCCGATTCTGAAAGTATAATCTCGCGTTAAAGAGAATGGAAGAAGTGTCAGAATTTTGTATGTACAATATTAAATTTTCTTTAAAATTAACTTCTTATGTACAGCCACACAAAGTAATTTTTCATGATTCACACGCAGACCTATCTTTCCAAAACTAAAAACATTGGTGGGGATATTTTAGCTCCACAATTCACAGATCTGGAACACAAATTAATTTTTCATGATCTCGAAATTAATTTTTTGCATAATTTGGACACCAATAATTTCTCCATCCAGGGGATCTTTC
>CM052187.1:3544809-3560325 GCA_028455805.1 Lasioglossum figueresi
GCAGCGTGAATGCAATAAAATCTGAGAGATTAATTAAAAAAGACTGACAGATTAGCAGCAATTCGAATGGCGGAAAGTATTATATTTTAGAGTATTGAAAAGTATTGTATTTTTATAGTGAACCTTTTGGCATTCTTTGAGAAAAGTTAATACAATTGCGTATAAAACAATTCTTTCTGGTATTGCTTTCTGGAAATTGGTTTTTATGGAAGGAACTTCGCGGACAAAAATGAACTTGCAGATCAAAGCTGATCGAGGAATTCCCATTTGTAGGAATCAAAGAGCTGTCGAGGTAAGGGCTAGTATTCGTCGGATTTGCTGTTGAATGTCTGAATAAGAAGCCCAGGACTTTATTAATAAATAATCCAGTACCTAATATATAATTCGAGATCTACGAATTTACGAAAACGAATGAACTACGAAAACAAACGAAAATCGGATAAGAACATATGAGATTTTTGCATTATTTTCCTGTGTACAATTCACTTCTGGAGTTTGGTCCGTTCCTCCCGACTCACCCTGTATGATGGATCGATTTCTGCAGATCTGCTTTTGGAATCGTTTCGAGTATCCTTGTCGCAGCTGCTCGAAATTTCTATTTACACCCATCCATCGGAATTTTTATCCATATCAATTTATTTCATACTCTCAAAACACTAAAAATTCCAATAAAAGGGACCCGCCACATTCCAACCTGAATAAGGTAAACGATTTTTATGAATCGCTGGTGGAATGATTGATCCCCAATTATTTTCCACTGTGTACCGAACAGTCGCTTCTTCTACTGCGCACAGAAAAGAGAAAGGCAACGAAGGAGAACGGCGAAACGAAGGAAAAAGAGCCACGCGGGAAATAAAGTAGCGATCAAGACTGATTAAGTAGTGCGTCGGTGGCGCAACGAGCGCATTATCACGCGATCGGGAATAATGAATTTAACACCTGGCCGATGGAGAATTAATTAATGGACAAGTGGCGAGAAGGAGGAGAAGAGACGGGGAGGAAAATCGACGAAGAAAGGAACGAGACACGCGGTGACAGTGTAAGAAGAAGAGAAAGAAAAAGAAGAGGAGAGACGAACAAGATCGAAATAGCGGAAGAAGAGCCACGCGGGAAATAAAGTAGCGATCAAGGCTGATTAAGTGGTGCATCACGAGATGCAGCGAGTGCATTATCACGCGTGTGGTCGTTGCACCGATCGGGAAGAATGAATTCAAAAGAAAATGGAGAAGAAGAGCCGCTGACACCAGCGAGCGATCGCTGTTAATCAAACCCCGATGGTCGGCTGCTCTCGAGTTAATTAATGATAACAAGTTGCCGTCGACGGCATCGATATACCGTAAGTTCGAGTTACTATCCCGATCCTGTTTTGTAATCGGGATCCGACGTCAATGGGAGACGAGGTAAATTTGCATTGTTAATTGGAAAGCGGTGGCCCGTGGAAATTAAAAATGGACGTCAAGCGGAAGTTCGATAATAAGGGGACGACTTCTTTGTACAATTAAATGGAAAGTTACAGCGGGACGTTCATTAAAACTTGGCGCGTTGGCGGCCATAATTTTTACACTGCCATTGCAATTTCCATTGTTCGGAGACACTTCGCGATGTTTGTCGATGGATGCAAATGAGTGCATTATAGAATGCAGCTCTTAATAACAGCTACTCTGCGCTTCCCAACTCCACGGAAATCGTTCCCATTCATTTTATGTTTGATGTTTGCGACATTTGGGTAATTGTGTCCCCGTGCAGAATTCACTAAATTAATGCAAACGTAGAATTAAATCGTTTCGTCGAAGAAATATAAATTAATTCATACATTAAATATTATATAATTGTTGTGTAATTTAAATATTATATTATAGAATTTATGAATATATAAAAATGTGAATTCCGCCGGTTTAATTGGCTGCAATATTACTCGACTGATTGTATTTTCACTTAGTTTCACGAGTTTCAGTAATAGTTTATGTTTGACATATATGTTTCGGTAGTAACAATTACCAATTTTTTTTTCGAACCGTTGAGTATACGTGTGAGTTCTGTAAACAACGATACGGTTAAGTTTGTTGACTTAACAACCGTGTCTGCGGCCCCGTCAATTCGCAGAGTGATTTCAAACTTTCGGTCGACAGTACACAAGAACACAGCTGCAACTCCATCCGTTAGTGTACATCGCCGGACTGTATTGAGTAGTTTGCTAATTACTAAAGTGGGTTTAATATTTACCCGTTGGTCAAGCATAATTTTTGTTAGTCAATGGTAAACGCTAGACTACTGTAAATACTCGATCGAGCTATATGAAAGTTTGTTGGGGACAAAATTATTCAAGCCCTCATTGCCCCAAGTAGATAACGAGTCCAAACATTTTTCTTTGCACAGGAAAATTCATCGACTAAACCAAACAGTGAAGTCCGTGAGGATTAATTGAGAGCTTCCTATATTAACCATTTCAAACGTTAATAAATATTTCTACTGCATGAAAGCATATATAATTTGTTTGTCGATATAAAAAGAAACAAACTCTGTTTACTCTGAGTCTAGTCTTGATGATCATATTCTCAAAAAATCGTTGAAATTGTTCAAAATGGAAGAATAACGAAACGACGAAAGAAGCGAAATCAGTGGACAAGTAACAGACTTCGAAATGAAAGCATGTTTCGCAAGTCGAAGGAGCTAGGTTGGAGCCAAGTCGCCGGTTATCAGACTTCAAACGTAGGAAAATTCATCGACTAAACCAAACAGTGAAGCCTGTGAGAATTAATTAAGAGCTTCCTATATTAACCATTTTAAACGTTAATAGATATTTCTACTGCATGAAAGCATATATAATTTGTTTGTCGATTTAAAAAGAAACAAACCCTGCTTACTCTGAGTCTAGTCTTGATGATCATATTCTCAAAAAATCGTTGATATTGTTAAAAATGGAAGAATAACGAAATGACGAGAGACGCGAAATCAGTGGACAAGCAACAGACTTCGCAGTGAATTCATATTTCGCAAGTCGAAGGAGCCAAGTCGCCGGCTATCGGACTTTAAACGTAGGAAAATTCATCGACTAAACCAAACAGTGAAGCCTGTGAGAATTAATTATGAGCATCCTATATTAACCATTTTAAACGTTAATAAATATTTCTACTGGATGAAAGTATAAATAATTTGTTTGTCATTTTAACCACTAAAATTTAGTTTCAAAAATCCCCAACTGAGTGCGGAATTAAAATCAAGCAATGACGAGTATACACGTCGAACGCAGAGCAAATGGTTCTATTATAAATTTTACGAAAAACGATGAAGGATTACATTTTTATTTCATAAAAAATTAACAGTTCATTCTTGAAAAGGTTATTGTTATTGCACCGCATTAGAGTTCTGGATTGACGTATATACACGTCGAACGCAGTTAACTGATTAAAAAGAAATTTTAAATAGAAATTTTAGAAAGAAACAAATCCTGCTTACTCTTGATGTTCTTATTCTCCAAAAAATCGTTGTAATAGTTTAAAATGGAAGAATAACGAAATGGCGAACGAAGCGAAATCAGTGGACAAGTAACAGACTTCGAAGCGAAAGCATGTTTCGCAAGTCGAAGGAGCGAGACTGGAGCCAAGTCGCCGGCTATCAGACTTCAAACGTAGAAAAAACTGTTTAAATTACACTGTTCACGCGTAAAGAAAGGAAGCTAGGAGTCATGCACAGTGTTCTTTGTGCCGGGGCAGCTCCTAACGAAGAAACACTATCCAGGGTAACCGGAGTGCCCAGCTTATGCAAAAGCGCTCGAGGGGGTGTGTCCGTGCGGGAGAGAGCTTGGGATAAAACTAAGAAGAAAGAGAGTGAGAGAGAGAGAAAATAGCGGATAAGAAGGAAAGGGAACAATGTAATTAGAATGCGACAAGCAGCGGAACGGAGCGGCGCGGCGGTACGGTTATCAATTCCCGCGGAGCCGCGCGATGAAATCGCGGCGGATGAAAGCAATATCCTCGGAATCGATTTCTTGGCTGTCGACGGCCGCGTTCGGCTTCTCGCGACAGTGATAGACTATCGCGCAGTGGATCGAAAGACGGAGACATTTTACTCCTCACCCCCGCAGCAAACCAGCCAGCTGGCCAGCAGGCCGATCGAGGACGTGACTGTCGTCTCTGCCATCGTGATTCGCAATTATCGAATCCAATTTGTCCGTCAGAAAGGCGAGGGAGAAACGCGGGAGGAGGGGGAGACGGCGGCACCACGGGGCGAGAAAACGTAGAAAAAGGGTGAGAACCGGCCGATCGAAGATAGAGAAAATGACGAGGCGGCCGACGTGGAAATGGATAGAGAAAGAGCCCGCGCTCACCCCGGAATTAACTCCCTCGCGCCCACCTTGCACGGTAATTACTTTAGGTTCGATCGATGTCGCGATTTCGAGAGCTCGATGGCCAGGGAATGACTACCGGCCAGTACAATAATCATCGGACGACGACTCGTCAAACGGTGATTCACTGTTTCGACCGCGATCCTCGGATTTAGATCCATGCCAGCGGATTAGGGTCGTAATCCCGTGTGTGGCGGAGGTCGAACGTCTTTCATCGTTTACTTTGAAGGGGCCGCCTCTTCGTAATAATAACAGGTTTGAATTCGTTCGGATCTTACAGGATTTTTGTGATAACAGTTACTTCAATGAGGAATCAATGTTGCAATTTTGCCAAATAGAAAATTGTAAATTTAAGGAACGTTTCCAATGTTCGACGAGTTCTTGTCTATTCTCAGGCTTCTTCAAATTCAGTACTGTACTCTTCAACATAATCACTGGACTGATTTTATGCAATTTAAAAATACTGTTATATTATTTTCAAACAATTGAACATTGTACGAAAGAAAATGAATACTTATTTCGCTCCAGTTTGTTACGATTCGGATAAGAAAATTTTGTTTCCCATGAAGATCCGCTGTCTCATAATCATCATTGAGGAGATCACGAGATTCGAGGATCATCCCTCGTGTTTTTATAAATGTGGAGTGTTCACAGATGAATTTCGTAGCATGTACAAACGTTTTTGCAACAAAGTAGTGTTGAAAAAATGCGAGTATAACCGGGATTGCTTGACAGACGCCTGCTTGAACGAGTTTTGATTTCGGCCTCTGGTAATGTTTCCCTTCACCGCGCGAGCGGTCCCCTAAATGGAAGCGTAACCCTAAACATTCAGAACCGGACACTTGGTCGTGGAACTTCGTAACAACAAGACCGTCCCACAGCGAAGACAGAACTTGCGCATCCGATTAGATAGTTCGTCCCCCATCCCCTCTTTCGGCGACCCTCCATCAAATTTCCTTGTTCCGTCGCACGGCTTTCAAGCAATCCCCGCTTTCTCTGTCGTCGGTCGCTCGTCAGCCGATTATTAAGCGTTTCCATAGCGTCGAATCGACGGGAGATCGACGTAAGTGGCGGGGTTCACGGGACTGGAAAGGATTTCGCGGCCGCCCGAAGACAGACACCCCCGTTCACGATTTTCAACCGCGGACAAATTGCTGCCGGTGAATCGTTCGACGAGATTCGCCCGATTCGGGAACCGACTACGAGAAAATATTGATATGAGAATGGGGAATCGAGTGCGAACGATCTATCACTCGAACAGGTTACTCGGTAATAATGTGTCGGGCGATCTGTCCAACTCGAATTGTGCGTTGTCCCAAGGTACAATGATTTGTACAGCCTGACTTGCAAAAATGTTACTTTTGTATAGCTGTGCTAATTTAATATACAACATTTCCGAATCATACTTTGTTATTCTTCGTCGATTCTGATGTAGGATGGATTTTATACATTTACCACAAAAATTAGTTGGTGTAATTGAAGACAGTACAAATATTAAAAGAGTTTAAAGATATTCTCTTATAATTTTCAATCTATTCAACGAAAAAAATAAAAATTTTATTTCACCCCAGTTTGTTACAATTCAGCTAAAGGTTTTTATATTTTGACTAATAATAATTCTAAAGAAGATCGTTCAAATGTTTGGATACGAAGAGCCGTTTTGCCCACTCAATTAAGATCGATATCGTCTGACCATGACCATCCTGTTCTACTGGCGTTCAAAAATGTTACTTTTGTATAGTTGTGCTAATTTAATATACAACGTTACTCAATGATACTTCGTTATTCTTCGTCGACTCCGATGTAGGATGGATTTTATACATTTACCACAAAAATGAGTCGGTGTAATTTAAAAGAGTACAAATATTAAAAGAATTTAAAGATATTCTCTTATAATTTTCAATCTATTCAACGAAAAAATAAAATTTTTATTTCACCCCAGTTTGTTACGATTCAGCTAGAAGGTTTTTATATTTTGACTGATAAAAATTCTAAAGAAGATCGATCAAATATTTGGATACGAAGAGATATTGTCAAATGACATGATCCAAATACTGACTTAAACCTTCGTCTTGCCCACTCAATTAAGATCGATATTTTCTGACCATGGTCGACCTGTACTACTGGCGTTCAAAAATGTTACTTTTGTATAGTTGTGCTAATTTAATATACAACGTTTCTGAATGATACTTTGTTATTCTTCGTCGATTCTGATGTAGAATGGATTTTATAGATTTTATTTTATAGATTTATCACAAAAATTAGTTGGTGTAATTTAAGACAGTACAAATATTAAAAGAATTTAAAGATATTCTCTAATCATTTTCAATTATATTCAACGAAAAAAATAAAAATTTTATTTCACCCCAGTTTGTTAAAATTTAGTTAGAAAATTTTTATATTTTTTCTAATAATAATTACAAAGAAGATGCAAGAGACATGCTCGCAATACTGATTTAAAGCTTCGTCTTGCCCACTCAATTCCACTCAATTAAGATCGATATTGTCTGACCGTGGTCGACCTGTTCTACTGGCGTTCGCAGAGATACCGGAATAATTGAAAAACTGAGGTTTCCTTGAACGAAACGAAGAGTGGTCGGGCTTAACCATCGATTCAAAACCGTCCCGTCGAAATTCCCAAGCTGTTCGCGCACTGACCGAACACGGATACCGAACTGCATTACAGGACGATCTATGGATATGGGCGGTAAACCGCGGACGTCCGGCGCGGATCAACCGTGGTTAAAACTGTCCGCGTAAAAGGATCCATTTAAATCTACGAAGTGAACACGGCCGGGAAATTTCTGCCAGCGGTGCCGGTCGACAGCGGAACAGTTCCCTCGTTAATGGACAACCTAAAGCCACCGGTGAGTTTTTTCAATTAGTATCACCGGATTAAAGCGAATAAACGTTGGATGATCGCGGGGCTGCGATCTGTATCGAAAAACTCGACCCGGGCGAATTGAAATGAAAACTAACCGAGAGACAAAAAGGTGAAAGAGCAGAAAACAGTGAGGAAAAGCAAGATAGGAGGGGAAGAGAAGGACAGAGAGAGATAAAGAGCGACGGAAAACGTCAGCAGGTTCGTTTCTCGGGGCGTTCGTGTTGTCTTCAACCGCAATTGCCGCTCGCGCAACGGCAATTTCCACTGCGTGCACACGAAATTGCCGTCGACTCATTACGTGCACGGGATCACGTTGTCTTTATCGCGTCGCTCTCGCCCTTTCGTGCTCCGCCGCTGATGGAAAACAATTTCGCGACATTAGAACCTCGTCTAAATTAGCGGGGTCCGTAGAAGGACAGCCGCGAACTTCGCGAAAACTCGCCCATCGCTTCCATACGGCTCGCTCGCTGGAAGTAATTCGACGGTTTCGATCCGACGTCGGATAACTCGGCAACAAGTAGATCGCTCTCCATCGACGCGGATAAACGAGCTTAATTGCGAACCCGCGATCTCAAGCCTCGTTGTCTCGACCGACGACAATTCCAACTCGAAAATATACTTCGGGACGTTCCAACCCCGATACAATCGGCGTTATCGAAATGCCGTCCCATTAGTACGGGTCAGTAATGACCTGTTAGTTGTACAGGCCATGTACAATTGTCACGAACAGTACAGGAAATATAAATGTTTAATAAACTTTATTATGTTTTTAAACTTTTCTGTTTTAACCCTTGGCACTCGAGTGGTGCCTCTGAGGCGCTATTAAAAATTGCTGTACTATTGTTTAAAATATTGTTTACACTATTAGATATGTCTGTATTTAATCAATTACTAAAGATTTAAGTATTGTATGAGGTATTACATCAACTCCACATCTACCAAATTTAAAAAATCATAGAGAATGGAAATATTCTAGGTCAAAAGAGACGTCTGATTTTCGAGTTAAAATAGCTCCGAGTGCAAAGAGTTAATAGGTTGAAAATAATTGATCACTATTTTGATACTCTTATAATATTAATATATCTTGAACTGTCTGCTTATCGGCCATCAGGATTGAAAGGGTGCTAACAACCCTGAATATTTCGCATCAAAGGTTTTTCAACAAAATCGTTTCTCAACCTGAAATAAATGTGTTATTCTCCATTAAATGCACAGATAATTAATTTTTTTTCAAAATGGTTCTATTGGTTCGACTTTGCTCCTAGTCTGTGTAAATAAATTCGTCTCAAGTCCGAAACAGCGTTCTTCTAGAGAGACAACCAATTCCGCAGATAATTCCTGCTCGCAGTCATAAGTTCGTGCATTTCGCGAGTATCTCACCGTTTCCCACATATTCGTCTGTCACCCTCCATTGGACATTCATTTTTATCGTTCGCGCTCGAGCAGCGTTATTCGGAGAGCGAGTGCTCGGTCCAGCAACAGATGCGATCGCCTCGGCGTCGTTCTCGAAAGTTGCGTCCCTTCCAAATTGTCCGGGCTTATCCCGAATATTTACTGTCCGCCGCTGATTATACGAACGGGTGCCGCGATACGGTGTGCCACGGGTGCCACGGGTGCCACGGGTGCCTTCGGATATCCCGCGAGACGTATTACGCTTGCTAACAAATGATCGGGGCCCGTCAGAAAAAGAAGAATAGGGTGCTAGATGGGTCGCTTAACAGCTTGCGAGATAAAAAAGTAATGGCTCGTCAGGGCTATTATTGTGTGTCGTGTGTGGCCACACATCATTAGACGTGGGTGACGGTGGGAAGAGGCTGTTGCGAGTGTATTGGAGATTCTGTCCGAGGCAGCCTGGCCCCTGTTGGCCATATATTCGTGCGTATCGTGGCTCGAGTCGGGGAATTAGGAGAAAGATTGATCGCACCTATTTGCCGAAACCAAATTACACTTCTCTGTAACACCGATACTCTCTCCCTCTCCATCTCTATCTTAGAAGCCATTTTAGCGAACGATCGCCAGCCTCCGACTTATTTACGAGCGCCGCTATAAATAATTAGCCCCCTTTAATAACGTCCGCGCGATCCATCGATGTATCGACCCGGCCCGATCGGTTATTATTTATTTGCCCCAGGCCCGAGTGAAAGGGATAAACGGATGATGCACGAGCAACCCCCGGCCACGATGCCGCACCGACTACCTTGGATAGGAAAGTGGAAAATTGTTTTCGATGATGTACGGTGGCGGTCGGTTCATGAGGCGTAATGAAATTTCCGTGGCGGGATTTCATACGGCGCTCTCGACGAGCAACGGTTAAATGAAACACTTACGCTGAACGGGACCAACGAGTTCTTCACCGACGGCACCATCCACTGCTGGAACAACGACAGGACTACTTGGCAGCCGACCACCACCTCCAGAATGCGTTTAATCAAGAATCTGCGGAAGCGAAAGAAAAATTCTTGTTAGTGCCCGACGGGGATATTAAATTCGGAATTAACCCGCCGACGGAGAATACACCAAGTATTCCAAGTACAGTAAAGTCGAGATTACTGTCCTCAGTCAACACCGGGTTCTAAGTCCAGTGCCTACTCATTCCACTGGCGGCCATGATTGATCTCGGCTCGGGTATATCGGTGTAAACACACATCCACTCGAATGAATCGAAATGTTCAACTTTCTTAATTTTCAATAATTTTTTAATGAAATTTCACTATCGTATTTCTGCCATTTTTCTGATTAATAAAAGACCAAACACGATATAATTGTATTTAGTGGTTAAATCGACAATTCAAGTTTCGGTCGCAAGGAAGGACAGCGTATGGGAAAGAAAAAGACACTCATTCCGTCCTTCTCTATGTTCGGCTTCTCCTTTGAATTTCAATCTGTCCTTCTCTATGTCCGGACTCTCCTTTGAAGTAACAAAAATACGATCGCAACACCAAGGTTACTGTCCACCAAAAATACGGCTGTTGGACAGTAAACCCGACTTTTATTGGAAATGTGTGATTAAATAAACTGACGACTGGAACGAAGTCGTATCGCATCGAAGGCTAGACTCAGAGTGAGCAGAAAACCAAAAGAGGCAATTCGGAAAAGTCCTTTGTCCACTTCAGATAAAGGACCAGGACTGCGGACCTATCTTCGGCCATGCTCTCGCTCTCCTTTGAATTTCATTCTGTCCTTCTCTATGTTCGAACTCTCCTTTAAATTTCATTCTGTCCTTCTCTATGTTCGGACTATCCTTTGAATTTCATTCTGACCTTCTCTATGTTCGGACTCTCCTTTGAATTTCATTCTGTCCTTTTCTATGTTCGGACTCTCCTTTGAATTTCATTGTGTCCTTTGCAATGTTTGAACTCTCCTTTGAATTTCATTCTGGTTTCCTCTATGTTCGGCCTCCTTTGAATTTCATTCTGTCCTTTTCTATGTTCGGCTTCTCCTTTGAATTTCATTCTGTCCTTCTCTATGTTCGGACTCTCCTTTGAATTTCATTCAGTCCTTCTCTATGTTCGGACTCTCCTTTGAATTTCATTCTGTCCTTTGCTATGTTCAAACTCTCCTTTGAATTTCATTGTGTCCTTTGCTATGTTTGAACTCTCCTTTGAATTTCATTCTGTCCTTCTCTATGTTCGGACTCTCCTTTGAATTTCATTCTGTCCTTCTCGATGTTCGGACTCTCCTTTGAATTTCATTCTGTCCTTCTCTATGTTCGGACTCTCCTTTGAATTTCATTCTGTCGTTCTCTGTGTTCGGCTTCTCCTTTGAATTTCATTGTGTCCTTTGCTATGTTCGAACTCTCCTTTGAATTTCATTCTGTCCTTCTCTATGTTCGAACTCTCCTTTGAATTTCATTCTGACCTTCTCTATGTTCGAACTCTCCTTTAAATTTCATTGTGTCCTTTGCAATGTTTGAACTCTCCTTTGAATTTCATTCTGGTTTCCTCTATGTTCGGCCTCCTTTGAATTTCATTCTGTCCTTTTCTATGTTCGGCTTCTCCTTTGAATTTCATTCTGTCGTTCTCTATGTTCGGACTCTCCTTTGAATTTCATTCAGTCCTTCTCTATGTTCGAACTCTCCTTTGAATTTCATTCTGACCTTCTCTATGTTCGAACTCTCCTTTAAATTTCATTGTGTCCTTTGCAATGTTTGAACTCTCCTTTGAATTTCATTCTGGTTTCCTCTATGTTCGGCCTCCTTTGAATTTCATTCTGTCCTTTTCTATGTTCGGCTTCTCCTTTGAATTTCATTCTGTCCTTCTCTATGTTCGGACTCTCCTTTGAATTTCATTCAGTCCTTCTCTATGTTCGGACTCTCCTTTGAATTTCATTCTGTCCTTCTCTATGTTCGGACTCTCCTTTAAATTTCATTCTGTCCTTCTCTATGTTCGGACTTTCCTTTAAATTTCATTATGACCTTCTCTATGTTCGGACTCTTCTTTGAAGTAACAAGAATACAATCACAAACACCAACATTACTGTCCACCATAAATACGGCTGTTGGACAGTAATCTCGACTTTACTGTATTATTTTTGTAAGTCTGCCACTGTGCCAGGAGAATTTATTTTTTCAATTTTAAAAGCTCTCAGATGACACCTTTCCATTCCTGAATATCCGAGTTCTCAGTGCAGAAATTTTCTACGGATAATTTTAGCGATTATAGAATCTGCGAAAATGAAATATCAATTGGATATGAAATTCGATATTAATTCTGTGGTATCGTTTCGTTGACCACGTGAACATTGAAAATCACGTCTGTTACAAAGCGAAGAATTTATACGTTTGATACCGCGCCAGGAATTTATTTTTCCAATTTTAAAAACGTTCAGATGAGATTTGGAGGACTTCCTATTTCTGAATATTTAATTTTCCAGTTCAAAATAAAATTTTATACAGCTAATTAGGAAACATAGAATCCGTGAAATTAAACTCGGAATTAATCCTGTGTTATACTTTGGTCGACCACGAGAAAATTGGAAATCTGTTACGAAGCGAAGAATTCATGGTTTCAACCGAAAAAGTTTTAAAATGTGAAGAATGAAGAATGCATTTTTTTTTACTGAAAACGTTACGGAAATGTAATACATGTTATTTTATCATTTGATATCCGTGTTTTTTAATGTGCAATTCATTTTGATATGGATAACAGTCGTGAGCGTTTGATAATGTGCGAATCAACTGTATCAAGAAATGTTATTCTGATTATTATTAAAAAACAGCAATTTTCGCATGGATTAATCGAAATTGATGATTCAGTGCGTATACAATTACACATCAGTATCGAATTACGCTAGTTTACACGGCAATAGCGATGAAACCAATGCAGTAACTAGCAATTAGAAGATTTAGGTGAACAAATCCAGATTGATGATGATGTTGTACACATATCTGCGGTTTCAATAACCGCGGTAATAATCTGTGTTTATTCCAGGCTCACCGCGGCAAACAATATTTACGCATAAAGATTCGAGGACAGCAGCTAATTTTAATTTTCTGCATTTCGTCGAACCTCTGTCGAGTGGTTGTTTTTTTTTCTGGGATGCAGCGTGTTGCATACGAATTGAAATTCAGGGACTAATACGTCTAGATGAAAATTTTGTATCATGGTCGGTAGTAGCGTGTTTATTCACAAAGTGCACTCCATACTCTGCACGAACCGTATTACATTTTGTTAATAAAATTTACCGGTAGTATGTACTTCGGAGTGAATTGAACTAGGCTGTTCCATTTAAAAAGCTGCATATAAAGTCTACTTCAGAGATCCACATGTCTGACTATAGCGCTCGCGAATGAAAATTATGAGCGGAAGTCTGCAGTTGCATACTAAATTAAAGCGCGAGCGAGCTAGCGCTCGATTCACTGTTTCGAAGCCACCACTTGTTCCGGCAATGAAGCTCGCCGAAAGTTGATGGGCAAGTAAATTAAAACAAACAAAGTCTAATCTTCTTAATTCTATCTAATTAAATGCCTCGCGAAGACCGAGCTTTTTTTCATCGAGAATCTCAGAACACTTTCAGGAGTTCGGGCTCTTACATTAAAAATGCTAACGGCCTTAAGCTCTACTTGCATGAAAACAAACCAAAATATATCGCGCAAAGTTAATATTACTTTCGCCGACAACGTTGCTTAAAAATTCCACAACTTTTCTTCATTAAACTCCTCTTACAAATTTTTCAGTGGGGTAGGTTGCATTTCATAAAATAGTTAAAGGTAAATAGTAATTAACTCTGCAACATTTCTTTACGAAACTGCTTTTGCAAATTTGATTAGAAGGGTAGGTTTCGCAAAACAGTTTGAAAAAGACTAGACGACGCCATCGGAAATTTTATTACAAGGATTACACGTTCAACAAAGTAAGTAACAAACTACGCAAATTTTTATCATACTGTTCTCGGAAATTTTACAACAAGGATTACACGTTTAACAACAAAGTCAAATACATAAATACACAAATTACGAAGTCTAATAAATATGAATATGTTATGCCTTTCTTTTTAGGCGAAATAAAATTTTAAGCGTTCAAATAGACGCAGCCATACGAAAAATATAAATTTTCTATTCTCTTCTACGACATTTTTCGGGATTAACCCTTTGCACTCGAAGCTATTTCAACTCGAAAATTAAACATTTCTTTCGATTTAGAATATTTCCATTCGCTATGATTTTTTAAATTCTACGTATGTGAAATTGGTATAAATACCTCATACAATACCTAGATGTTTAGTAACTGATTAGATACCGATATATTTAATAATCTAAACAATATTTTGAATAATGGTACAGCAATTTTTAGTGGCGCCTCAGAGTCGCCATTCGAGTGCTAATGGTTAACACGTTCTAATCACTTTAACTGTACAAGAAATGGTAGAGCAAGGGGTTAACGAACTGGATGATTATTGGCAAAAGAAAAGAGATAGCAGGTCGCGTCAGAGTTCTCGAAACTCGAAAGCCATATTTCACGAAACTGAACAGCAGAAAATGAAGTCACAATGCGCAGTTGCATCATAATAAAGAAGCAATGCCAAACTTCGCGCGATGCCGGGATAAATCAAAACGAAATTCTTGGTGCCGTAATTTCGCGAATGGAGACTCCAATATATCACGGTTAATGCTCGTGGCTGAAAAATCACGGCCGGCTGCGATTTTTTCCGAAAAACTTCGGCCAAGAGGAAAAATCCGTAAACACGCGTTCGGCGGGATATGACGTTTCTCTTCCAGCGTAATTTGTTCCCGGGGATTTTCGAAGCGAACAACTGCCGGTGGCAAGAAATGTCGGCCAGAAAGACACGATGCACTTTCCGACAAACCCAGGGCTGCATGCATCGCGAAAATACGCCCGCGTAGACGGAAGAAAGTGTTCCATGAAAATCTCCGGGATTCCGGATACAATCGGAAGTACCAGCCGGAAGCACAGAAAGGAATACATCACTGTGCCCTCTGCGCCCTCCGTTGCCACCCTGACTCACCCCTGCACCGACCGAGTCCATCCAAACGTACCCTCCTCTATTTTCCCAACAATAGCCCACTTAAATCTAATTTCGCGAACACTCCGGCTCGCCAACTTTGCCTCGCTCCCCCGTTTTCCTTCGAATGGAGCTGCGTGCGACCGAAACCGAGCGAAAAACGAATGAACCTACTAAGAAATGCTCCGATGCGTACGTGCACGCGAAAACCGTTCCAGTAAACGATATGATTTTTTAGACTTCCTTTAACAACTTGCAATTCAAGTCCTATATTACTGATTGAAACGATTGAAAAGGGGAATTCCCCCGAAAAAATCTATGGAACAATTATTAATTAATGTAAATACAAGCATTATTTTATATTTCGTAGTTTAGAAAGTGTCATGAAAGCACAAGGAACCGCGTTCAATTTATTCCTTTCGCTCGAGTTCCCAAGAGCAAGTAGAATAGGTCAACGATGGACAGACGTATCTTAAAATCTTGTTTAATCCCTATCCACTTGCGTAACGAACAATCCCGATACAATTTTCTCATGATTTGATTTTTTAGACTTCCTTCAACAACTTGCAATTCAAGTCCGAGATTACTGATTGAAACGTTTGAAAAGGGGAATTCCCCCAAAAAAATCTATATAGAACAACTACTAATTAATGTAAATACAAGCATTATTTTATATTTTCTAGTTTAGAAATTGCTATGAATGCACAAGGAGCCGCGTTCAATTTATTCCTTTCGCTCGAGTTCCCGAGAGCAAGTACAATAGGTCAACGATGGTCGGGCGTATCTTAAAATCTTGTTTAATCCCTATCCACTTGCGTAACGAACA
>CM052187.1:3560425-3588876 GCA_028455805.1 Lasioglossum figueresi
TATTTTGGAAACTATTTGGCAATACTTTACTGCATTCGCACTTCGTGGGTTTTAATAAAATTATAGATCTCTTTGTAAAAAAACTTGTATGGTTTTGAAAGACGTCGATTAACAACAATCTTGCTGCATTTGTTTTCATTTTATAACGCGATTACAATTAAACAAAATTTCAGATATTAATATTTCGGTTATCATAGTCTTATTTTAATAAATGTTCGAAAATACCGCCATTGAACTTTAAGGGCGGCTTTTGCTCTCTCGATTGAAAAAATAAATATTAAGAACATGAGTTTTGTTACATTATTTTCCTATGTACAATCCACTCCTAGAGTTTGGTACGTTCCTCCAGACTCACCCTGTATAAGTATTAATATACCCCCGCTATTTTCCAGACATGCTGTCTGTGTGCTCTTCTTCTTCGTCTTCGTCTTCCCCTCTTCTTACCTTGTCATTGGGAGTCTCGCTTTTTGTCGCCACCCCTTTTCCTCGTTCCTGCCACTTGTGTATTAATTAATTCTCCATCGGCCAGGTGTTAACGAGGCCTCCATCTTCCGGTGGATTCCGTTGCGCGTACGCGCCTCTGTCGCTGGTCAATCGACCGATCGAAAGGCGACGACAGGTATCGTTCGCCGCGTCGGGTTATCGATTCCCGCGTCGACTTTTCAAAGGGTTTATGAGCACAGCGTTGCCCGTAAAATAGTCGAACGCTTTGCGCGTACTCCACGGTCAATGGAATATTGGATTGTCGCGAGGGAAATGGACGATCTTTCTGTTTCGCGACGCAGCTTAATCTCGTAATCATTCCCGAAGCGTGGAACAAACACACTGTGAAACATTATTTAAAAAATTGCAGGACCATCAATTGTGCAAGATAAAGTTTCTTTAATTTATCATAGATTTTAAGACATTATTATTACAGCACGAACGATGCCGAGATTAATTTTATTTCTTGCATTTAGGTTTGATATTGGTACAGAAACAATTGCAGATTACAGAATTATGATAGTAAATAACTGCCTGCACTGTTGCACATTGGGGCGAAACAATTTTTCTAAAGATATTAAGGATTTGATAAAAATTTATTGCACATTTCAACCTACCAAAGGTCAAGGCACCCAGTCGAATTTTAAACTTTTGTTGTCAATGATTATTCGTGTGCAGCATTGAACAAAGGCAGACAATCCAATTAGTCTGTTTTGTTTAATCCGTCTGTCCTGATTTTCTATTTGCTCGTATATGCATGATATTGATCTCTGCATTATATTATTAATACAATTTATACTCCCAAGCGACAGCTCACAAAGATCCAGATAAACGATGCTAATTTCCAAGAGGCCAGTATAATTAGCACTACTCTGTTTACGAGACTCTCATTAGAATATTTCGAATGATAAAGGGATACGGAACGCATACAATAATAATTACATATATATACACATATAAATTACATATATATATACACATATATATATACATATATAATAATCTATTGTTTCCGCATCTCGTTAGCTGCAGAAATGAAATTAATTATGTAGACTGAAAGTTTCAAATAACTCATGAAATACAATACCAGCAGTCTCTCGCGCAGGTTTCAATCCAAAAGAACAAACAATCTCTCCGAGTGTGTAGTCGTAATTCCAATCGATATCCTTGCAATTAACGCACCTCGTTCTTTTTTTCGGCAATCAATTCTCGTTTTGTTTCGCCGAAAAATGTGTTACAATACATTTTCATAGTTGCTATAATTTCTTTTACAGATCCCAACCATTGCCTTTGTTCAATATATTCACGGTAATATCACGAAGCGTAATATCACGGTAATATCACAACAATATTTTATTAAAATATCCTTTGACTTGTTTCTCCCGTGTTGAAGTACAATTTCCTGTAAAACAAATTCTTTATTTATTTACTATTCCTTGTAACAATCCCCTACCCCCAAAAGAAAACTAAACTCGTTCGGTTAAAATTGGAAGAAGTTATAATTTTTAAAGTGCGTCCACTTAATTTCATCCCCGACCGTATGTAAACTTTCTAGCGTTGTAAGAGCTGTGTAAAAGAGTTTTTCAATTTTACGTGGTTAAGGGATCGCGGCGATTGTCGTGCCACCGGGTACACAGCGGGTCGGCCGGTTAACCGAGTCGAGAGAACGGCGATACTAATTCAGATTATAGATCGTCGAAAATTTGCTCTCGACGCCGGTGAAATGCAAATGGGCGGCGGCACGTTTCGCCTATCTTTCACGGCGTTCCACCACACGGATGACTTCACACTGTAGGGCAATCGACCGATCGAAAGGTGACGCCGGGGTTGCATCGAGCGTCGGGCTTATCGGCTCGACGACGTGCTACTCCTTAAAGGGATGAACGTTTAAAGGATTTTCAAGGGTGTTAGAGGGGATGAGCGCGGGAGAACGTGGGACGAGGGGTTGCGCGCGGGAAGGGGCTGCTTCAGTCTCTGCAACTTGGCTGCTCGCACCTTCGGGGCCGTTGACGGCGAAACGGATGAAATATCGTATCGATTTCCCATCGTGAATGCTCGTAAACCCTCTCCTATTTTCCCTGTCTGTCATTTTCGCTTCTACTATTCTTTCTTTCTTTCTTTTTTTTTGCTGCTCCCTCTACCAGCATTGTACGGGATCTCCTCCGGAGACAGCGAACGCATGGGTCAACGAGCACTCGGTTACCAGGAGAAGGAACATTGTTCGACTCCTTTAAGCTGCGCCCCGAAACGTTTTTGTTAGCACGCCATCGGGGAAAAGTTTGGCAATAGCCGAGGCGGTTGCCTCGATGAAAGACGAACGTCTCGTTGAATATTTTCCCCCGGTTTTTTTCTCTCGACGGATCTTTCAACCGTTTCGGGTGCTGATGAACTGCGGAGATTTAGGCGAGCTGGCACCTTCTACGGGGAAAGTTGTTTAAGCAAATGCCCCAGTGAAACGGAAATTCAGACTCTCCTTTTCCGGGCTCGGAGAATCGGAGGAATTTTATTCGGTGTGGAAACTCCTTCAATTGGCCGTTAAAATCAACGAGCTATTAGCTAAATGAAATCATTTTAAAAAGAATCATATTTTTTTTAATAAGTCCAAGATCCTTTTTGTGTGCGTGTAGTAAAGGATTTCTCAAAAATTCTGCGAGTGGCGTACCTTACTATTTAGTATCACTGGCTCATAGAGATTTCTGGTGAATAAGAATTGATATTACTAATAACCCTCTGATGTCTAGAAATATCTTGAAATATCTAGAAATATCAACGTTATAAATTATCATCGTGTTTAAAATCAACGAGCTATCAGCTAAATGAAATCATTTTAAAATGAATTATATTTTTGTTAAATAAGTTCAAGATCCTTTTTGTGTGTGTGGTGAAGGATTTTTCAAAAATTCTGCGAGGACATCGTTTTATTGATACCTGAAATGACGTACCTTATTATTTAGTATCACTGACTCATAGAGACTTCTGATAAGTAAGAATTGATATTACTAATTACACTCTCATGTCTAGAAATATCTAGACATATCAACGTTATAAATTATCATCGTGTTTAAAATCAACGAGCTATCAGCTAAATGAAATCATTTTAAAATTAAATATATTTTTGTTAAATAAGTTCAAGATCCTTTTTGTGTGTGTGGTGAAGGATTTCTCAAAAATTCTGCGAGGACATCGTTTTATTGATACCTGAAATGACGTACCTTATAATTTAATATCACTCACTCATAGAGATTTCTGATAAGTAGGAATTGATATTACTAATAATACTCTCATGTCTAGAAATATCTAGAAATATCAACGTTATAAATTATCATCGTGTTTAAAATCAACGAGCTGTCAGCTAAATGAAATCATTTTAAAAAGAATCATATTTTTGTTAAATAAGTCCAAGATCCTTTTTGTGTGTGTGTGGTGAAGGATTTCTCAAAAATTCTGCGAGAACATCGTTTTATTGATACCTGAAATGACGTGCCTTATAATTTAATATTACTCACTCATAAATATTTCCGATGAATAAGAATTTATAGTACTAATAACCCTCTCATGTCTAGAAATATCTAGATATATCAACGTTATAAATTATCATCCTGTTTAAAATCAACGAGCTATCAGCTAAATGAAATCATTTTTTAAAAAATCATATTTTTGTTAAATAAGTCCAAGATCCTTTTTGTGTGTGTGTGGTGAAGGATTTCTCAAAAATTCTGCGAGGACATCGTTTTATTGATACCTGAAATGACGTACCTTATTATTTAGTATCACTGACTCATAGAGATTTCTGATGAATAAGAATTTATATTACTAATAACCCTCTCATGTCTAGAAATATCTAGAAATATCTAGAAATATCAACGTTATAAATTATTATCGTGTTTGCATGTCCATTGAGCGTGCCGAATCAGATTAGATAGAAACAATGGTCACAATACTGGAGATCTTTATGCCCTCGTAACCTCGGAAAATGTGCATGGGCCAGGAAAATAAAACTTTCAATAAAGACCAATAAAATCCTCATGCATATAAAACGCGGAAATGAACTTTTGACATATATCCCTTGTGTAAACAATTCACGACACGAACAGTTTTAAACTAGTCAAATTTTCGTAGTCGTATTAACCTTTTAACTGCGGAATTTAGTTTTAAAAATCCCTGACTGAGTGCGGAATTAAAATCAAGCAATGACGAGTATACACTTCGAACGCAGAGCAAATGGTCCTATTATAAATTTTACAAAAATCGAGGAAAGATTACATTTTTATTTGATAAAAAATGCAGACAAGAAGCGACATTAATAATTGCTGTACTATTCATTAAAATATTGTTTACATTATTAGATGTGTCGGTATCTAATAAATTACTCAACATTTAAGTATTGTATGAAGTATTACACCAATTTCATATCTACCAAATTTAAAACATCATACAGGATGGAAATATTCTAGATCGCAAGAAATGTTTAATTTTCCTGTTAAAATAGCTCCGAGTGCAAAGGGTTAACAATTCGTTCATGAAAAAGTCATTGTTATTGCACCGCAATAGGCTTCTGGATTGACGTGTATACACGTCGAACGCAGTTAACTGGTTAAAGATTAAATTGACGATCGAATTTCGATAGAACAATTTTGCCGAAACCGAAAAAGCTCCAGCGTGGAGAAAGGGGGAACGATAAAACCAGATTCGTGACTAGAAGCATCTGCAGAGTTTGAGAGACAAAAAAGGGAACCGTGTTATTACACGGAATTCTCTGAAACCGGGCATTTTGCTTCGGAACTTTTTTGCGGCCAGTGCATCTTCCTTTCAATCCGAGTGGTTCTCGGTGGCGATGTCGTCGGAATGGAATGTTCAGTGTGTCGGATGTTCGTTCGGCTTTATCCGGGTGCAATAGGGCAGGTCGATCGAAAATACGACAGGTGAAAATATTTCAACCCTTTCCCCGCTCGAAAAGTCGATACTTCTGGCCGGGTGACAGGGCCCAGGGAATATTATGAACGAACGTCCACCGGGGAAAAAGGGCGTTCCTTGATAATTTTCGTTCACGACACGATCGGGGAAATGTGTCTTACCTTGTCACCTCGATACGACACCCAGGAAATTGGTCTTCTGTTTATTCGGTCGTTAACATGAATATTTTTTTACCCGGGGAAATGGACAGACGCGGATTGCGTGACTAGCCCTTACCTCGACAGCTCTTTGATTGTTGCAAATGGGAATTCCTCGATCACATTCGATCTGCATGTTCATTTTTGTACGCGAATTTGCTTTCATAAAAGCCAATTTCCAGAAAGTAATACTAGGAAGAATTGTTTTATACAGAATTGTATTAACTTTTTTTAAAAAATGCCCATAGGTTCACTATAAAAATGATTATAGTTCTCTTTCTAAAAGAACTTGTATGGTTTTTAAACACGTCGATTACAACAATTTTTCTACACGGGGGAATTGCTGCTGATTTCTCAGTTTTTAGCGACTTTGAACTTCTTAGTTCCCACGCAAGCAGGATTTTCTTGCATTCACGCTGCCTGCTTTTCACATTCGATCTCTCATTTCATTTCAATTCATCTCCAAGAAAATTATTTTGAAAAATATGTAGCAATACTTTACTGCATTTGCACTTCGTGGGTTTCGACTGGATCTTGATCTGCAACAATATTTCCATGATAATATAAGCTGGAACATTAATTTTCTAACGTGAAAATCGTAATTTCTCGTTAGCTTATTCTTTTCAACATAAGAATGCAACTTTTCAAAACGTTTTAAAATGTAGAGGTTCCGACGACAGATATGTTGGATATTGAATTGGCAAAATCATTCATCGGTATCCATTTTTGTAGTTCATTAATTTTTTAAATTCGTAGATCTCGAATTACATAGGTACTGAATTATTTATTAATAAAATCCTGGGCTTCTTAGTCAGACATTCAAAATCTTCGATCAGCTTCGATCTGCAAGTTCATTTTTGTCCGCGAAGTTCCTTTCATAAAAGCCAATTTCCAGAAAGTAATACCAGGAAGAATAGTTTTATACACAATTGTATTAACTTTTCTCAAAGAATATGCCAAAAGGTTCACTATAAAAATGATTATAGTTCTCTTTCTAAAAGAACTTGTATGGTTTTTAAAGACGTCGATTATAACAATTTTTCTACACGGGGGAATTGCTGCTGATTTCTCAGTTTTTAGCGACTTCGAACTTCTTAGTTCCCACGCAAGCAGGATTTTCTTGCATTCACGCTGCTTGCTTTTCACATTCGATCTCTCATTTCATTTCAATACATCTCCAAGAAAATTATTTTGAAAAATATGTAGCAATACTTTACTGCATTCGCACTTCGTGGGTTTCGACTGGAACTTTATCTGCAACAATATTTCCATGGCAATATAACCTGCAACATTAATTTTCTAACGTGAAAATCGTAATTTCTTTTTAGCTTATGTTTTTCAACATAAGAATGCAACTTTTAAAAACTTTTTAAAATGTAGATGTTCCGACGATAAATATGTAGGATATTGAATTGGCAAAATCATTCATCGGTATCCATTTTTGTAGTTCATTAATTTTCGTAAATTCGTTGATCTCGAATTACATAGGTACTGAATTATTTATTAATAAAGTCCTGGGCTTCTTATTCAGACATTCAAAATCCTCGATCAGCTTCGATCTGCAAGTTCATTTTTGTACGCGAAGTTACTTTCATAAAAGCCAATTTCCAGAAAGTAATACTAGGAAGAATTGTTTTATACACAATTGTATTAACTTTTTCCAAAGAATGCCAAAAGGCTTACTATAAAAATGATTAAAGATCTCTTTGTAAAAAGACTTGTATGGTTTTTAAAGACGTCGATTAACAACAACGTTGCTACAAGGAGAGTGTCTGTAAAATATTAGGTAACTATTCGAACTACTATGATTCGACACAGTGTTTGTATATCTTGTATGTGTCCGAACAGCAGTGACCGATCTGTCAGTAGTATAGGTACAGAATTTGTCAGACAACCCCAGATAAATGTTTCGGCTACCCAGGGGAAGCTTGTCATGGAGATCGTTGTGATATAAAAACGCCCATCGACGATAAGTCAATTCACAGGGTGTTAAAAAGAGTTTCTAGAATCTGAGAAATTGTACAAAATTATATAATAGCTTGTGCGTCGGATAATCATCAAGCAGAAAATCGTCAAGCTTTTTCGAGTTACGGCACGGTCTTGAAAACAGTCTATTAACAGGCTTCCTGAAATATTAATAAGAAACCTGCGTCGACTAGCGTGTTAATTCCGCGGAAGAATTTCCGCGGAGCGTTAACTCGCTTCCGGAAGCAATTGATATATCGTTTAACCGCTTTCCCTCTAGTATAGCCGAGTGCTGCGAGGCCATAAACTCTCCGAGCTCTTTCTAAAACGCGGCTGTACAGCAGACGCTATTACTTCTGTTTACACAGCGGCGGGCATTCAATTACCTCGGCCAGGGTTTTCGCGTTCTTAAAAAATGAATCGACCAGGTTGTCGCTGGTACAGCAACCGAGTATTGCCAGTACCACACAACTGCGTTCGATGGAACGAAGGGGGTGGAAAGGACGTGTGCGTCTGTTATGACGTTTAATAAATGACAAGAGCGACGAGAATTGATTCGACGAAAAATGAGGGTAGAACAGCCGACATCAGATGTGCCTCGCGAAGAACCCTCCTTCGAAATTACACGTAATTTTTCCTGTCGCGAGTGACGGAGATGAAGGGCAGATATAACGCGGGTTCGGGCCGGCTTCACCCCGCCACCCCCGGCATTGTTAGCCTTGCTTGGAATTCAATTCGAGTCCACTGAGTTCCAAGTATCTCGGGGAAACGACAAGAAGGTGTTCGTAGATGCGGAGCCGTAAATCTCCGGTCGCTAATTGAAACGACGCCGACTCGCCGAAAGAAGGAAACGATCGCGCGACAGGCTCCTGAATCGCGACACTACGACCAGGACTGCTACCAGTCGTTTCTCATGTCTCCTCGGAACTCTTTCTGCTCCCCTCTTACCGCCGCGCGATTATGGCAGCGGGAACTTGGCAGTGCAAGGTTGCTCTCCCCTCCACACCTCGTATTTCCGATGCTCATCGACGCGCGACGGCCTCGTACTTCTGCCCCACCTTTTAGCGCCACGCGATCATGCCAGCGAGAACTGAGCAGTCCAAGGTTGCTCTCCCCTCCACGCCTCGCGCCCC
Organism: Lasioglossum figueresi; assembly: GCA_028455805.1. Classification (NCBI taxonomy): domain Eukaryota; kingdom Metazoa; phylum Arthropoda; class Insecta; order Hymenoptera; family Halictidae; genus Lasioglossum; species Lasioglossum figueresi. The sequence goes on from CM052187.1 coordinate 3,569,118, forward strand.
TAATGCTCATTGTACCGTGTGCGAGGCGTGATCAACAGGAAACACCCACCCCGGAGAGTGGACGTGCAATTTTTGATCGGTTTGTTGAGTATAAGATACTTGCCACAAATTTGAACAGAATTCATTTGAGTTAAATATTTCAAAAATTACATTTCGGTAGGTCCTCGATCAACCGGATCCCGATTATAAACAAATATGCGTTTAAATATGATTATATATATTTGGTATTTGGAATGTATTTTACTATTAATTCCCTCCAAATTTTGCACACGTCACTTCGTCACCAGGTGTCATGATTCAGGGTGGTCAAACAGGAAATACCCACCCCGGAGGGTGGACGTGAAATTTTTGGGGAGTTTGCTGACTATAAGATCTGTCACAAATTTGAACACAATTAATTTTAGTTAACACTAGGTTTACGGAGCTCTAGAAATACCTATTTCACATTATTTTATAAGCATAACAAGCATGTGTCTATACAATTTTTGGCCATTTTTGCAATAGTATAAACTGAAAGAAAGAAATTTGGTAAATAATTTCTCAGGGAAGTAACTTTACAATCTTAATAATTGCAAACTAAGAATATTATAACCCGTCATCATGAAGGGTCCCGTAAACCTAGTGTTAAGTATTTGAAAAATGACATTACGGTAGGACCTCGATCAACCGAACTCCGATTATAAACAAACATGCGTTTAACACTGCTCTTACGGAGCTCTAGAAATAACTGTTTCACATTATGTTATAAACATAACAAGAATGTATCTATCCAAATTTTTTGCCATTCTTCCAATAATACAGGTTGGTCCACCTAAACGTAGCCACCTAAATATCTCCTTTATTTGTGATTACATAACAAATGTTTTTAATGCAATGGTGTCACAAGGTGAATGTTTTGCAAATTTGATTTTTTTCTCAAGATTATTTTTTGTATATTTTTTCCCCTTGCATATATTAGTTGACATGAAAATTCCGGAAAGAAGAATTCACCTTACATTAAAAACATTTGTTATGTGATCAAAAATATAGGAGATATTTAGGTGGCTACATTTAGATGGACCACCCAATATATACCCAAAGAAATAAATTTGGTAAATAATTCCTCAAAAAAGCACTTTTACAATCTTAATAATCGCAAATTAAGAATATTAAAACCCGTCATTTCGACGAATCCCGTAAATCTACGGTTAATCGAGGTCCTACTGTATTAAAATTTTAACCCTGTTGAGGTTTCACAGACCCAACCGAAATAATATATTCTATTATAGAAATAAACACCTTTTTCATGAATATAAGATTAGGTATTGCTTAAGAGGCTTGTAATTTTTCCGAGTAAAAACGCAGATCCACGAAAAAATTAAATTTTTAAATACACTCAATCCCGACTCGCTGTCTCGCGTTGTTACAATGTTACAATCAATTTAAAATCTCTGGAATCTTCTAGACCCCACCGAACTAACGGCGAGTTAAAAATAATTGCCTCCAAATTTTGCACACGTCATTTCGTCACCAGGTCTCACGATTCAGGGTGGTCAAACCGGAGAAATCAGGATTCAAAAGGGAAACGTCTGTGAGTTGCTGTTCCCTCCAATCGGAGGCGAGGGTGCAACGGTTGAATGACAAAGTAGAGCCTGTGCAGGATCGTCTGAATCGCAAAGTAGCGTCAAAGGATGGCGACCTTGATCGGTTATCCACGACACGGGTCGTGATATTCGCGCGAATTTATCCGACTGACAGTGTACAGTTTCAGCGGCATAGACAACGGTGTCGATGGTTCGAGTTACCAATCCCTCGAACTCGAGTGGCCGCGTTTTCGCCCCGAGACGGCTTATTATAACCCTTTGTGAAGCCCCTCAAGGCACCGGCGAAGGTTTCTGGCCTTTGATCCGACCGGACGATCGATCATTGTGCAACGTCTCACGTCCGCGGCCAGAGACGAAAGAAAAGGAAAGACGAAGAATGATCTCGGTGCAGCGTGTCACCTACGTGAGCTGTTTTAAACGCAGCCCGCCGAGAGTCGTGCTCCGCACCACCCTTTTTATTCGTCCATTTTGTTGCCAGGGATCCTCCTTTCTTAATATTACGCGTGTTTTTGCGCTATTCATCTGCCCTCGCCCGCAGAATATGCGCGCAGCGATTTAACGAGACGGGAAGCCAATGGTTTCATTCCGGAGATCAAAAATAGTACATTTTTTTGTAATAGGACATCTGTGAATTTCTGTATTCAATTGTTCGGTACTGCTTTTTAGACAATTTCTCTAAAATTGTTCGTACGTATAAAGTATATACACTCCTCGAAAGAATTAAGGGATCACTGGCAAAAATTGCTGTATCGATATCGTTAAACAATGTTTTGAAAGCGTGGAACGTGGAACGTATAGTTTCAGATGTTCTGTTTTGTTTGCTATGTTGTTTTTTTACAAAGTTATAGCGAGATAAAGACAACATCGACGGTTTTCAAAAATTTTGTGCAACTTTGCCACATCACACGGGGCGAAACAAATTTTGTTGACACATCGCGTTAATATCATCTGGAAGGGCTATCTTTCCTGTGTAAAATGTGTGGTTGTTGATTATTGTGCGATTTTTTTTATTCGAGTTATTCGACATTCTAGTAATTTTATTCTACGAAATTATCGTAGAATCTTGTGCAAAAAAGCAATTGAAAGAGCTTATCTTTCTCTTTAAGGCACTTCTTTTGTTTTTTCAATTGAATTAACATTATCTCTATCTTTAATCTTAGAATTATATAAATATTCACAATAATGTTTTGGGGTGTAATTAGCAAACATTTAAATGTTCACGATGGAAGATGACCATAGGAAATAACTACACGATATTCAGCTGTGAAAATCAATGAAAATTTCAAAGTTTCCTTACAGGTTCTCGATTTGAAAAATCTACAGCGGGAATATTCATGCCAGACACGTGTTAATTAAAGCTGCAATTGTCGACAGAACGTGAAATTATGAAATTCTGAAAAATTCGAAATAAAAGTCGGCGACCAACGTTAACGAGGATTCCGTCGGTCTGTAATTTGAAAGCTGTAACGCGTGAAAAAGTGCAGTCGCATTCGAATTTTCTCCGGAAAAATCGAAGAGCAAATTTCCCGATGTAATCGTTCGGAATACAAAACGAGCAGAATCCAATACATTAGTCCGTAGACCGATAATTCCGCGTACGCGCATCGTACACGTGATATATTTTTTAATTATGTACAATTACACGCATCGCGGAATCCGCAATTACAGTGGTTGATGCGCGTTCGTTATAAACGGAGAATATGATATTCTAATTTGGGGTTTGGGTCCTCGCTCGTGGAAACGCACACGGACAACCGCTACCAGATGTTTTACGGATCGCTTTGACGGTTTAATGCAACCGTCCGTATCCCCGGGAATAAAAGTTTCACGAATAAGGGTAGTTTACGTCGGCGAGCTACGCGGACACCGCGTGATTTTGTCGGTGGGAACAGTATTAACGAGTCATCCCCGTATGTTTATTTCAATCTATGAACTCCCGAACTCGTATGAAAACCTCGCCGGAAAAGTGTATCGTTGAACAAAATTCAACTGCTGGGCGCGCAACCTTCATTTAACCAAATATTGACACTGCAAAATTCTATTCGTTTTTACTTCGAATTAATTAATTGCTTAATATTCAAGATGAACTTTCGTCCACACTCAAAATGTGAAATCATACATGAAATTCGACCTCACTGTTTCAGCAACAAAGTGTCATTTTCTAATTCGAAATCGTGAATGAAGTGTCAGTGGAAAATGGATGAAATGTTACGCTATGCGTCTTTCGTGCAAATATTTTTGTGGAGCTCGTCGAGGTTGATTATTAGATAAAAATGATTGAAGAGCTGAAGCAGCATTATTATTACGACGGAAATTAACTAGATTATAGAGTAAAGCGAATACTGCATTGTCAAGTAACTAACTGTTATTAACACATTACCGACCGGTGATTACTGCATAGTTTTGAAAAATGTATGGCGCATGGCTGAACACCTTTCAATTTTCATTGGGAACTAACAAGTCACCCCCTATAACGTCATCTAATAGTATCATTTAAAATTGTAATGTAAAAGAAAATTTCTACGCTTTCTTTTGGTACAGCATAATTATTAAAAATCCTATTAATAAGGCTTCCGGTAGGTAAAGTTTAACAACTAGAATGTGAATTACATGAATTTTAAACCATTGAAAAATATTCCAATAATTTAATAATACCGTCTAATAGTTTTAAACCGATTAAAAAAAGATTATGGGAAGAGAAATGTATATGTAGCTTCCAGGAATGAAGTAAGTAAATGAAATATAACACAATAGGATATATGTACATATTACACGCCCTGTATATTAGATATGTCCTTCAAAGTATCCATATAGAATTGCAAGTTTGTATCTTGTACACGAAAGAAATTAGAGAAAATAATGTAGACATGCATTGATTTTAGTCGGAAAAATGATAGAACATTATTAAAAAATACAATTGTCTCAACAGAAATATTTTGTTGAATTCCGAATTGATATTTAGTACAACCACCTTTTCGCTGTATAACATCTACCAAGCGATTAGGAATTGATTTAAACAATTTTTTAATACGTTTTTGTCTTAAAACTCTCCAATTTGTAACAATACTTTGTTTTCATTCCGTAGCTTCTTTGTATTGTTTTCCATTCTCGTAAACGTTTCTTGAAAGTTCTGCCCATATATTTTCAATGATATTAAGGTCGGGTGAACTCGAGGCATGTCACATTTTTAGAACTAAAATAAGTTTTAACTCATCTTGCGGTATGTATCGCAGCATTATCCTGTTGAAAAATAAACGTACCGCCTGCAATGCGAGTCGCGTGCATATTTAACCGATCGTCTATTAATTCAAGATACTTTGTGCCGTTTACACGGTCTGATAAAAAATTTATGTCAGTTTTTCCCCGATATCCAACACCGGCTCACACCATGACGCTTCCGCCACCCATTTGTCGACAGCTTAAATATTATTCTTCTTTCCTTAGATCGTGGACATAGTAGTTTCAGCCATCGGGACCGTCCAAATTAAATTACTTTTCATCGCTAAATATCACATTTCTCCACTTCTTTTTCCACAAAACATGATCGCGAGCAAACTTTAAACAAGCTTCTTCATGTTGCTCGCATAGAGGAGGTTTTCTTTTTAGTTTTTTTCGTTTAATTTGTTTACTGCTTTGGAGAATACGTCGCACAGTTCTTACGTTAGCTGAAACACCTGCTTCTTCAGCGATTTTTCTTGCAGTTCCCTTATAATTAGAAGCTACGCGTAATACGGCCCGTCTGTCGCGTTCTGTTGTAGCACGAGGTCTGCCAGTACTTTTCTTTTTTCCGTAGATTTTCGGATTTGTTAAGAAGTTATACACAACGTACGGCTTCTACTTAATAACTTCGGAATTTTCGTGATAGTTTGATTTTGTGACCGGAATAACAAAATTCGGTCGTTTTCACTTTTGTCTAATTGTTTTCCTCGACCCATTCTAACTTTAATGACACAAATGTTGTAGATAACTGAAAAATTTGCACGACAGATTACTGCTGATAGATTACTGCCAGAGTACATAATAACAGAAAAGTATTACATGCATCTTATCAATTTGACCGAGCAAAGTCAGCCCATGTTTACGCTTCTTCCTCTAATTTCTTTTGTGTACTAGAAACAAACTTGCTGTTCTATATGGATACTTCGAAGAACATATCTAATATACAGGGCGTGTAATATGTACATATATCCTATTGTGTTATATAAAATATACAAATACATCGAATGCCCTATCATTTTGTGCGGCACTGTAGTTGGACAGTAATCAATTCTTTTGTGATTACTTTCGTAACTGATTAGTAAACTGCTGATATTTATGAATTTACAGTAAAATTGAGCAGATGAAATTCGAAATTGTTGAAAAATTTAGAAAATTGAAAATGTCAATATATGATTTCACCTTTTTTAACACTTTATCTACCGGTAGCCTATTAATCCTTAGCACTCGAGTGACGCCTCTGTTTCGCCGGCACTGTAGAGCTATACGGCAGAGTTGGTGCGTGGCTAGCGGTGTATATCATTTCAATTTGTTAAATTTTGGTTGGCTATGGTTACAACGGTGGTCGTCGAAGATCGAAGATGCGGTCGCGTGTGCGCACATGTGTCTGGTTATGCGCGTGGAAATGGCGTGTTGAAATCGACAGGAGGCTCTTTAGGTATTTATTTGTAAGCCCGGTATATACGCAACGTGGGTTCCCGTGTTGTGCCATTCGGAGAGACCTCGACAACCGCCACTTAAGCGGAACGCCGGAGGGTTGGCTGCCTTCCCCTGTATTCAATTAGTACACCGCACGAAATATCAATGCCATTGCTGGAAAGCTCCTTCGACGTTCTCGAGCATGGGGGAATAAGAGGATACTTTCCGGGAACCACAGTTATTCCAATTGAAGCATGCGCCGCCATTCAAATTGCTGCTAATCTCGCAGTCTTTAGCGACTTCGAACTTCTATCATACAGTAGTTCCCACGGAAGCAGGATTTTATTGCATTCACGCTGCCTGCTTTTCACATTCGATCTCTCATTCCATCTAAATTCAACTTCAAGACAATTATTTTGGAAACTATTTAGCAATACTTTACTGCATTCCCACTTCGTGGGTTTTAACTGGATCTTTATCTGCAACAATATTTCCATCTCAATATAATCTGCGACATTAATTTTCTAACGTGAAAGTCTGAATTTCTTGTTAGCTTGTTTTTGTCAACATAAGAATGCAACTTCTGAAAACTTTTTAAAATGTAAACGTTCTGACGATAAATATGTAGGATATTGAATTGGCAAAATCATTCATCGGTATCCATTTTTGTAGTTCATTAATTTTCGTAAATTCGTAGATCTCGAATTACATAGGTACTGAATTATTTATTAATAAAGTCCTGGGCTTCTTATTCAGACATTCAAAATCCTCGATCAGCTTCGATCTGCAAGTTCATTTTTGTACACGACGTTCCTTTCAGAAAAACAATGATTTATTTATACATTTAAAAACAAAAATTTCCAGAAAGTGATACCAGGAAGAATTTTTTTATACACAATCTTGTAAAATTCTTATATCATACACTTGTATTATACACAATCTTATAAAATTTCTTGTTAGCTTATTTTTTCAACATAAGAATGCAACTTCTGAAAACTTTTTAAAATGTAGACGTTCCGACGACAGATATGTAGGATACTGAATTGGCAAAATCATTTATCGGTACCCATTTTTGTAGTTCATTAATTTTTGTAAATTCGTAGATCTCGAATTACATAGGTACTGGATTATTTATTAATTAAATCCTGGGCTTCTTATTCAGACATTCAACAGTAAATCTGGCGAATACTAGCCCTTACATCGACAGCTCTTCGATTGCTACAAATGGGAATTCCTCGATCATCTTCGATCTGCAAGTTCATTTTTGTACACGTCGTTCCTTTCATATAAAAACAATGATTTATTTATACATTTAAAACCAAAAATTTCCAGGAAGGGATGGTAGGGCGAAATTTTTTATACACAATCTTGTAAAATTTTTATATCATACACTTGTATTATACACAATATTATAAAATTTCTTGTTAGCTTATTTTTTCAACATAAGAATGCCACATTACAAAACTTTTTAAAATGTAGACGTTCCGACGACAGATATGTAGAATATTGAATTGGCAAAATCATTCATCGGTATCCATTTTCGTAGTTCATTAATTTTCGTAAATTCGTAGATCTCGAATTACATAGGTACTGGATTATTTATTAATTAAATCCTGGGTTTCTTATTCAGACATTCAACAGTAAATCTGGCGAATACTATCAGTCCATTGACACTTGATTTATTTAATTACACCCCGTTCGTACCTTTCTGCCGTTGATATTCTCTAATTATTGATAATCTCTGGCGATCCTGCCATTTATCGTGTGACAGTATCGTTTAAATTATTCTGGTAAATACTTTATGGTATTCCACTTAAAGTTAAAATATCACCGAGTACATTAAGATTCTAAAATTGATAAACATGTCTCACTAGATACTAATTAGGAACATACTTGACAGATGTCCAAGGTTTATCGAAAAATAATTGATCAATTATCATGTCTAAAGTGACGGGCAGAAGTAGAAGTTATTTGCAGCTACACACACACACATGATATGTATTTTTCATTATATTTATTTTTGTACCAATAAATTCAGCTTCGCGCGATCGGATCGACAGTCGTGATATCAAAATTTTATCAGTATTATAGTAGAAATACGTAGATAGCTAACATCATTATTATTTAATCATTCGATTACGCTTCTAAATTCCATCACCAGTCACGTAATGCGTTGCACCTGGCATCTCATATATTTTAAATGACTTATAATCAATGTATTCCAGCTTTTATATTTTATATGCTTTTCAGTACACCCCTGCTAGCTTCAAATATTTATTCTTGTATTTAGTACCATGCTTGTACCGAATAGAACAACGAAAACATTTTTTGGACAAACTAAATATTCTTTATATATCACATGTTCACGTTGATGAACATGCAATGAACATGCGATTAAGTGAACTTATTGTTTCTGTAGATAATGAAGTGTACGCAGAAGCTGGCAATATATTTTTATTCTAACATTTAGAGTAATTTTAAATGAATAATCAATTATTACATTTTCATTACACCGTACTCGATCCGTTTTATATTCTAGCAAACACTGATTGAAAGCGAGAAGAACGCGATTTTCAATGCGCGTCAGAACATACTCGAATCTCCAGGATTGTACTCACGACACGAATTCACGAGAAGTTAGCTGTTAATTATCTGCATTTTTTAATTACCGGCCACCGTTGTTCACAGTAATCACTGCGTGAAAATTTCCGCGCGAACTGGCGAATTTACGCTACACATTCCGCGGGCTCGCGTCCAATTAGAAACTTTCGTTTTGCACCCCTGTTTTATCGAACCCGCCCCTGCCCACGATCATCCAACTTCCATTCCGGCTGTATTTACCGTTCGTGTGCCTCCCAACTCGGATTAATAATCGATTCTCGTTTATTTTTTCAGAACATGGACGTCGCGAAGGCTTCGGAGCGTCTGTTGAAGCTTGCCGTGAGTATAATATAGCTTTAAAAAAGAATTTAAAAAAAACGAGACCAGAAAAGGAAAGAGACAACAAAGTGAGCGACTAACAAGCTCAAAGTGATCGAAGTCTGTCAGTGTAAATAGATGAGCGAGGGGATAATATGTACCGCGTGTTCCAAAACTAAGGGACCATGTTCACTTTCAAAAACAATGCCTATGATAAGAAAATTATTAGTATACAAAATTTCCGTCAGTCTATGGTAATAGTATTCGTTATTACAAAACGAACTAGTCGTGTTCATATATTTAAAGAAAACGAAATTTTAATCCATAGAATTCACAAAACTCTAACGCACAAACTCACTTTTGATGTTTTACGATGAGTATTCAGAGAAATTAGTTTTACCTTCAATTTTAGAAAGTCGTGTTCATATATTTAAAGAAAACGAAATTTTAATCTATAGAATTTATTAAACTCTAACGCACAAACTCACTTTTGATGTTTTACGATGAGTATTCAGACAAATTAACTTTACCTTCAATTTTACAATTTTGTCTTCGGAACGATGAATAATATTTTGCATTTTTAAGTTTCGAAATGTTGTTAAAATGTAAGGAAAAAATTGTTTGAATCTCTTACACTTGAGAAAATGAAAATTTTAATCTGTAGAAGTTACAAAACTCTAACGCACAAACTCACTTTTGATGTTTTACGATGAGTATTCAGATAATTTAATTTTACCTTCAATTTTACAATTTTGTCTTCGTAACGATGAATAATATTTTGCATTTTTAAGTTTTGAAATGTTGTTAAAATGTAAGGAAAAAATTGTTTGAAAGTCTTACACTTGAGAAAATGAAAATTTTAATGTATAGAATTTACAAAACACGAACGCACAAACTCACTTTTGATGTTTTACGATGAGTATTCAGACAAATTAGTTTTACTTTCAATTTTAGAATTTTGTCTTCGGAACGATGAATAATATTTTGCATTTTCAAGTTTTGAAGTGTTGTTAAGATGTAAGAAAAAAATTGTTTGAAAGTCTTACACTTGAGAAGTTTGTAAGATGAATCGTTTGTCTAGTTTTGTGAATGGATCTGATTGTTTGACTCGGTGCTGCATTTTTTTGATGGATGGATGGAAAAACGAAGATTGGAGGGTTACGTGACGTAGACTTGTCAGTAGACTCGTTAGCTGGGCAGTAGACTCGTTAGCAGACTTTGTCTTCAACAGGCTCTTCGCTTCTTTAGATTCTGTCTTCCCGCTTTGATGTTCCGACGAGGACACGTGTCTAGTGACTCGAGACAACAGACGATGTAGACATGCAAGTTTAATGGATCGTAGATCGATGAGAACCTGCTACGTGGCTTGGATTAGCAAATTGTGGAGGTAGATTGCTTGAGGTAGTAGATCTTAAGATCTTAGAGAATGTTGATCTACTATACTTTCAGATCGAAAAGTTTGGACCACTAGAGGTCCCTAATCACTGTCAGATGAACAAGACAATCTTCACTGAATTTTCAGCAAAGACATACGAGGTGTCATCAAAAAGTAAGGTGACTTTTTATTTTTATCAAAAAATATTTATTTATTCATCAATATTTATGTTGTCGCCTTCAAAGTAATCCCCCTCGGATATAATACACTTGTGCCAGCGCTCTTTCCAATCCTCGAAGCACTTCTGATAAGCAATTTTTGGTATAGCTTTGAGCTCTTCCAGCGATGCAGTCTTTATCTCATCGATCGTTGCAAATCTCCGTTCTTTCACGGGTCTCTTCCGTTTTGGGAACAGGAAAAAGTCGCAGGGGGCCAAATCCGGTGAATATGGGGGCCGAGGAATGATTGTGGTGTTGTTTCTGGCCAAAAAATTACTCGCAAGCAACGATGAATTGTGTTTCCAAAATTCCGTTAAAATAGCTTGGCACGAACCAAACGAGATGCCGACATCATCGGCAACTTCTCTAATGGTAATTCGACGATTCTTCAATACTATTTTCTTCGCTTCTTCAACGTTTTCATCGGTTGTCGACGCGTTGGGGCGTCCAGGGCGAGCTTCGTTATTAACATCTTCTCGTCCGTCTTGGAAGAGCTTGTACCACATATAAACATTTCTTTACTCAGAGCACTTTCGAGCACTTAATTCCATTTTTTTCGAGTGTTTTCGAGCACTTAATTCCATTTTTTACACAAAATTTGAGGCAAATTCTTTGATCCATTTTTTCCGACAGCAGAAAATCGCCGAACACGCGAAACACTTCTCACCTTTATGATTCTCGCAAACAAACAAAAAATGCTATATAGCTGAAACTGTGAACATATGTTCGGGACGAGTGTACCAGCATATGAAAAAAAGAAAACTTCATTTATTCGATATCCTAAAAATATTTTATCAAATTATAGAATTACTTACGAAGACTAATTTCTTAAGAATTTGTAAAATCTAATATCAAAAACCTCCGTTTGTTTTAAAATTTTATATATTCAGTATACCAAAAAATATTTTATCGAATTATAGAATTATAGAATTACTTATGAAGAGTAATTTCTTAAGAATTTGTAAAATCTAATATCAAAAACATCCGTTTGTTTTAAAACTTTATTTATTAGATATCCTAAAAAATATTTTATCAAACTATAGAATTATAGAATTACTTACGAAGATTAATTTCTTAAGAATTTATAAAATCTAAAATTCTTTGATCCATTTTTTTCGACAGCAGAAAATCGCCGAACACGCAAAACACTTCTAACCTTTATGCTTCTCGCAAACAAACAAAAAATGCTATATAGCTGAAACTGTGAACATATGTTCTGGACGAGCGTACCAACGTAAGAAAAAAAAGAAAAAGAAAATCGACTGTAGGTAACCCGCGAAATTCAAAAAGTCACCTTACTTTTCGATCACACCTCGTAATGTAACTCCCATGAATTGAATCAGTTCAATCGTAGCTAGAATAGATTTCAGGAAACAATCAGGGTGGGGTGATACTACAATTGCCACCCTGTACAATGTATTAGGAATTAGCGAATCCTTACGTTATAGAAATTGAATTCAGCTGATTATGAGACCATCTGAGCTACTAGATCCCTCGGCTTATCCGTCGCTTATCCATCGAGGCTTAGTCCAGCTCGATCTATTTGATTGTCAGGAAATACATAATATCTTAGGGGCTAGTAAACCCATATGTTATACAAATTGGGTCAGCTGATTATGAGAGCATCCGAACCACTAGACATCCAGGCTTTGCAGCTCGATCTATTTGATTTGCGGGTCTCAAGACATAGTCCTGTAGTGATCTTTTGGTCCACAGAGGACTGGCAAAATTTCCAGGACATGCAGCTCGACCCATTAAAGTTTCCAGAGATGTAACTTAGGGGACACTAGATCTTTAGACGTGTATCTCGGAGGAGCAAATTTCAAGATCATATGCTTGAGCCACAAGAAAATCTTTGTAGGGTTGTTTCACCCCTATAGCTAAGCAGCATTCTAATTCACAGCTTAGCCGTCAGTTTAACCAGTATACTGCGTTCGACGTGTACACACGTCAATCCAGAACTCTATTGCGGCGCAATAACAATAACCTTTTCAAGAATGAATTGTTAATTTTTTATCGAATAAAAATGTAATCTTTCGTCGATTTCGTAAAATTTATAATAAGACCATTTGCTCTGCGTTTGACGTGAATACTTGTCGTTGGTTGATTTTAATTCCGCACTCGGTCGAGGATTTTTAAAACTAAATTCCGCAATTAAGAGGTTAAGCAGAGCCGGATTAAGCCCAGTAGCAGAAGTAGCAAATGCTACGGGCCCCGCGCTTGCAGCAGAAAAAGCCCTGGCTACTATTAACAGATATTTCTGCTAAAAAAAGGTCCTTCATTGTGTTTTGTTTCATTATCATGCAAAACCTAGGGTCCCGAGGTAACATTTGCTACGGGCCCCGCGCCAGCTTAATCCGGCCCTGAGGTTAAGGGGATGTTCTTGTTTCTAATGATCCAAAAAATCAATATTATTTCATTCTCTTCAAGTGTATGTTTAAGCAAATCGTGAATGTCGCGGCCAACGCAGCGCTACGCTTCGAGTCTCTTCTCACAATCGACTGAAAAAGTTGCAATAATCAAATCACGCGAATTCGGGACTAGCAAGCTGTCGACTACCGCCTCGGCCAATAAACAGCGATGTCTCAGCGGGTTTGAAGAGACGCTCGTGCGTTCTTTATTAGTCGGGGACGTTCAGAAATGCGAGACGCGTGAACAAGTTCCGTGAGGCAGCGGGGCGGGAGCATCTCTCGCGAAGAGGCTCTAAAAGAGCAAAGGAATACGCGGATCTCCTTCTCCGCAGGTTCGGCTCGCGTCTCCTCTCACCTGCTTGGTTCTTTTTCGTCGGCGATGTGCCCGCGAGCAGCGCGTCAAAGAGATTCCGAAACGAGAGGCGAGTGGACGGAGGCGAAGAGACGCGCTCGTATAAAGCAGATCGATCTAAGGAAACGACCTCGTTGGCAGCGGACTGCAGGAAAATTGCGTTTCCCCATTACGACAAGATTAAAGTCTCGTCCTACATTGCAGTTCCCCGGCTTTTCAACGTCCCTCCGTTCCTCCTTCGCCCTTCCAGAACCTTGGTGCGCCCTCTTTCTTCCGAACGGCAGCCAACCCTCCGTCTTCGAAGTTCACCGTTTTCTATATAAGAACCGCAATTAACCGGGGACGGTCACGGGGATTGCCCTATCCGACCACCCTTGCAGTTATTTGCGGTGTAAACGAAAATAAAGGCCATACCGCGCTGGCGAAGGGTCCGCAGGATACCTCGGAGATCTTCGAGATCTCAAAGATCCAGGAACATCGCTCGTCGTTCTCCTCCGGGCTCTTTTCGTTCGCGCGATTTTTCCCCTCGATCGACAAACAATTATTTTTCCCCTCTCGACGGCGGAGCCCGGGAAACAGAAGGGCACGAAGGGAGCACGTCCCGAGAATAAGCAATCCTCCTCGTCGCGTGACTTATGAGATTGGAAGAGCAGCCGCGATCCTGCCTCGAGGAACGCCGACTCCGGATTTTCTGTCCCAGGATCCTCGACGACGGCGACGAGTATAGTGCTCGCCGTGTTATGCCTTCGCACGGATTTGCGAAGAAGCTCGGAATTAATTGTTTTCCTCTCCGCGCGGCTTCGTTACGTGACGACCTTCGAAACTGGCAATTATTGCGCCGTGAGAATATTCTGTGCCGAACATGGTGAGCGAATTTCAACGCGAGAAGTAAATTTGTTGAATGAAATTCCGCATGGTTGGCGTCGTTGCAATCTTGAAAACGAAGGACACGAACGACCATGAAATACAATTTCTATCGTGTACAATCACGAAACTTGAAATTCGTTGACAGAGTACGTCGATTACAACGATGCTTGACGTTTTATCAATAAATCTATTTGTGTAAAAGTGACAACCTCTGTAGAATAATTTTGCTATTTGTCAAGAAAAAAGAGTACTTTTTAATTAATCAATTGTAGGAACAGAGTGTGGGAGGTAAGAGAAAACTATCGAATTGACGACACAATTAGAAATATATTTATTCGCCGATGCACACTCTATCGCTGTCGCTTCGATTCGCTATCGCTGTTACCCAAAAAGGAAATTCTCGCATTGTTCTCGCCCCTTATGTACATTTGGTTACATTCACTCTCCCTTTCTCTCGTTGTTCCATTCTCTCACTTTCTCTGACGCGCTCTTCGTCTCACTCGGCGCACACTCGCATTCGTACCGTTGTGTTTTGCTTCGACTCGTCAACCAACTCGGCCTTCCGAGTTTGTTGCTCTCGCTTTTTCTGGAGTCAACCGTCTTAACCCTTTGCACTCGGAACTATTTCAACTGGAAAATTAAACATTTCTTCCGATCTAGAATATTTCCTAGAATATTTCCATCCTGTATGATTTTTTAAATTTGGTGGATATGAAATTGATGTAATACCTCATACAATACTTAAATGTTGAGTAATTGATTAGATACCGACAGATCTAAGACTGTAAACAATATTTTAAATAATACTACAGCAATTATTAATGGCGCCGCAGAGACGTCACTCGAGTGCTAAGGGTTAACCTCTTAACTGCGGAATTTAGTTTTAAAAATCACCGACTGAGTGCGGAATTGAAATCAAGCAATGACAAGTATACACGTCGAACGCAGTTAACTGGTTAAATAGATAGGTGATAGTCTGCGTAATTATGTAATTAAAATTATTCTTTAAGGAACAATATAAATACTAAAATCTTCAAAGATGATAAATGCAAAATTTAATCAAAATTATACTTCGGCAAAATCCTGACAAAAAGAAACTATTTTGTTTTAGTTCACTCGAATTTACTTAGTTATTTTATTTAATTAATCCAGTTTGTGAGATAAGTGAGTCTTTGGAATTATGTAATCAAAATTATTCTTTACAGAGCAATATAGATCCTAATCAAATTAATTCGTGTATTTTCAACGAACAATTTCCGTCTTTTCAACGGCTAAAAATGCAGGAAGATATTTCTATAAAGGCTTTCACTGTGAAATGCGAAAATTTTGCGTTCACATCGATAATCGTAGACACCCGCAAGAATTTTGATTGATTGCCTATTTTTCCAATAATATATACCCAAAGAAATAAATTTGGTAAATAATTCCTCAGGAAAGCACTTTTACAATCTTAATAATCGCAAATTAAGAATATTAAAACCCGTCATTTCGACGAGTCCCGTAAATCTACTGTTAATCGAGGTCCTACTGCATCAAAATTTTAACCCTGTTGAGGTTTCACAGACCCCACCGAAATAATATATTCTATTATAGAAATAAACACCTTTTTCATGAATATAAGATTAGGTATTGCTTAAGAGGCTTGTAATTTCTCCGAGTAAAAACGCCGATGCACGAAATTAAATTTTTAAATACACTCAATCCCGACTCGCTGTCTCGCGTTGTTACAATGTTACAATCAATTTAAAATCTCTGGAGTCTTCTAGACCCCACCTAACTAACGGCGAGTTCCTCGCATATATTAGTTCATACGAAAACTCCTAAATATCTCCTTTATTTGTGATTACATAACAAATGTTTTTAATGCAATGGCGTCACAAGGTGAATGTTTTGCAAATTTTATTTTTTTCTCAAGATTATTTTTTGTATATTTTTTCCCCTTGCATATATTAGTTGACATGAAAATTCCGGAAAGAAGCATTCACCTTACATTAAAAACGTTTGTTATGTGATAAAAAATAAAGGAGATATTTAGATTTTGATTGATCGCCTATTTTTCCAATAATATATACCCAAAGAAATAAACTTGGTAAATAATTCCTCAGGAAAGCACTTTTACAATCTTAATACAGTAAAGTCGGGTTTACTGTCCAACAGCAGTGTTTTTGGAGGACAGTAATCCTGGTGTTGCGATCGTATTTTTGTTACTTCAAAGGAGAGTCCGAACATAGAGAAGGTCAGAATGAAATTCAAAGGAGAAGCCGAACATCGAGAAGGACAGAACGAGTGTCTCTTTCTTTCCCATACGCTGTCCTTCCTTGCGACCGAAACTTGAATCGTCGATTCAACCACTAAATACAATTCTAATTATATCGTGTTTGGTCTTATTTAATCAGAAAAATGCCAGAAATACGATAGTGAAATTTCATTAAAAAAAATAATGAAAATTAAGAAAGTTGAACATTTCGATTCATTCGAGTCAATGTGTGGCGTTTACACCGATATACCCGAGCCGAGATCAATCATCGCCGCCTTGGCCAGTGAAATGAGTAGTCACTGGACTTAGAACCCGGTGTTGTCCGAGGACAGTAAACCCGACTTTACTGTAATCGCAAATTAAGGACATTAGAACCCGTAAATCTAGTGTCAACCGTATAATCGGTTTCCCCCGATCATTGTTCCCTACACAATTATTATCTCCCGTCCTCGAAAAAACCTGCGGTCCCGTAGAATTTGATTAGCCACTGTACCACGAGTTTCGCTGGCGACAATGGATTGCAGATCGACGCGTCTAACGGTGTCCAATCAGAAATTTCGGGAGCTTCGCGAGGCACCGTGATCAGAGTGTTTGTAAGCACCTAGGTCATACCGTGTTCGAGTCGGTCGAGACCAGCGTCCATCGAGGCCGATTTCACTCGGGCGTCGTTATTCGTGCTCGTTATTCTCTCGTTAGTCCGGATCGGAACTAGCCAGCCGTAGTGTTTCGATCAGTGAACCGGACTCGGTGAACCGAATTCAATTATATGACTTCCATCCCAAAAGCGACTGCCGCGAATCGTCCTCCTGGAGCGTGTATAATAATAGCGCGGGTTTCCGAGGCCGCGTCTCGCCACCGGTTCCCGATTAAAGCACCGCGCGCCGGCCAAAAGGCCACGCTCCGCCGGGCTTCGTTAACAAATTTTTCCCGGCCGACGGTTAATTGGACCTATCGCGTCATTAATTACCGACGTCCGACGCCCGGTTCGCCGAATACACCCTGCGTAACGCATCGGCGAGATCGAATCGATTATTTCGCGCCCCGAACCGCAAGGAACATCCGAATTTCTCGAACGCCGATTTCCAAGACCGCCGACGTAATTAAAAATCGCCGGAAACATAGATTTTATCGTGATAGAACTGGAGTCAAGGATCTGTTTACTGTTCTGAATCTGAAACTGTTCTCCGCGTTGTGTAAACGTTATTCTGGTTTATTATATGATTATTATTTGAAGGAATGAAATGTTTATATATTTGGAAATTTCCCACGTTATAATTACTAGCTACCATGAACCAACGTGGGAATCAATGTAAAATCTGCATATTCCATTACGCGTTCCATCCAATTCCAAATAACACGGCGATTATATTAAAATTTCAAGGTACATTGAATTTGAGAAAAACTCTCTTTTTCTCTTCGGAGGAACACGAAACCCGCATTGTACTTATTAATTTATCACGATAGAACTAGAGTCAAGAATCTGTTTACTGTTCTGAATCTGAATCTGTTCTCCGAATTGTCTAAACGTTATTCTGCTTTATTATATGATTATTATTTGAAGGAATCAAATATTTATATATTTGGAAATTTCTCACGCTATAAGTACTAGCTCCTATACACCAACTTGAGAATCAATGTAAAATCTGTATATTCCATTACGCGTTCCAACCAATTCCAAATAACACGGCGATCCTATTAAAATTTCAAGGAAGATTGAATTTTAGAGAACTCTATATGCTATATGTACACTAAACCCGCATTGTACTAATTAATTTATTATGATAAAACTAGAGTCAAGAATCTGTTTACTGCGTTCTCCGAATTGTTTAAATGTTATTCTGGTTTATTACATAATTATTATTTGGAGGAATAGAAAGTTTATATATTTGCAAATTTTCCACGCACCAACTTGGGAATCAATGTGAAATCTGCATATTCCAGTACGTGTTCCATCCAATTCCAAATAACACGGCGATCCTATTAAAATTTCAAGGTAGATTGAATTTTAGAGAACTCTATATGCTATAAGCACAAGAAATCCGCATTGTACTAATCATATTGAGCCAGCCATGTAACACTACTTTCATTAACCTTTCCGAACTGTAAAATTCTGCTATCTGCTTCGTATACAATTTCCCAAGTACGTCGAAAATCCAAATATAGACGCGATTCTCAATTTCACTTTACAATTGCAGAACTTTAGTTTCGTCACAGAGATATCTCTGCCCGCAATCGAATTACCTTGATCGACCGGGTTGAACTTAGAGTCATTCAAAAAAGTCGGAATATACCCTGTAAAATAGTGTAACATTTCAAAAAGTGGAAAATTGCAATTGACAGCAACTAATTGCACAACTGAACAAATTTCAATTTTTCCAAAATTCTCTCTCTTCCTGCATCAGGTAGTGTTATCGATACAAACTTTATTCAACAGCCGTATTTTTGGTGGACAGTAATCTTGGTGTTGCGATCGTATTTTTGTTACTTCAAAGGAGAGTCCGAACATAGAGAAGGACAGAATGAAATTCAAAGGAGAAGCCGAACATACAGAAGGACAGAATGAAATTCAAAGGAGAGTTCGAACATAGAGAAGGACAGAATGAAATTCAAAGGAGAGTCCGAACATAGAGAAGGACAGAATGATATTCAAAGAAGAAGCCGAACATAGAGAAGGACAGAATTAAATTCAAAGGAGAGTCCGAACATAGAGAAGGACAGAATTAAATTCAAAGGAGAAGCCGAACATAGAGAAGGACAGAATGAAACTTATCGCGTGATCGAAGACAGTTCCGCAGGCCTGGTCCTTTATCTCAAGTGGACAACGGACTTTTCCGAATTGCCTCTTTTGGTTTTTTCCTTACTCTGAGTCTAGCCTTCGATGCGATACGACATCCTTCCCGTCGTCAGTGTATTTAACCATCAATTTCCAATAAAAGTCGGGTTTACTGTCCAACAGCCGTATTTTTGGTGGACAGTAATCTTGGTGTTGCGATCGTATTTTTGTTACTTCAAAGGAGAACCCGAACATAGAGAAGGACAGAATGAAATTCAAAGGAGAGTCCGAACATAGAGAAGGACAGAATGAAATTCAAAGGAGAAGCCGAACATAGAGAAGGACAGAATGAGTGTCTCTTTCTTTCCC
>CM052187.1:3588976-3634353 GCA_028455805.1 Lasioglossum figueresi
GAATGAAATGCAAAGGAGAAGCCGAACATAGAGAAGGACAGAATGAGTGTCTCTTTCTTTCCCATACGCTGTCCTTCTTTGCGACCGAAACTCGAATCGTCGATTCAACCACTAAATACAATTGGAATTATATCGTGTTTGGTCTTATTTTAATCAGAAAAATGCCAGAAATACGATAGTGAAATTTCATTAAAAAAATAATGAAAATTAAGAAAGTTGAACATTTCGATTCATTCGGGTCAATGTGTGGTGTTTACACCGATATATCCGAACCGAGATCAATCATCGCCGCCATTGGAATGAGTAGGCACTGGACTTAGAACCCGGTGTTGACCGAGGACAGTAATCTCGACTTTACTGTACAAATGTGTGTCCTCGTAGACGAAAAAGGAGAGATAATAATCTGCGCAATGTTCACTCCCCCGACATTTATGCTGTTCCCCTACTCTTACCAACTACCTGAAATCCGCGGACAACGGCTAGAACGGTCGACTGTTATTATTTACTTGATCCGTCGTCCCAGATAATTAATATTCCTAGGCTCGTCCTTGCATGCCACCACGTGCGTAATGACTTTCGCTAGACGGTTTTTTTGTATTAAATTTACAATCACACTTTTTCCCTCTTTTTCCGAACCTCGCGACCCATTGTAGCCTGTCTGCCCCGGATTCAGCTTTCGATTTTTCCGTGCTCGCTAATAAACCTTCATGTGAGAAAATCTCCAAAATCGAGGTTTTTTGCGGCCTGAGGTAGACACATTGTATCCACGTTTACACGCTAAAACCTTGAATGCAACAAACGCTGTCGCGCAATCGCCAGTGTCAACGAGATTCGGGAAAACTTTTTTTGCACTGCATATACACGATTTCGTATGAATCGACAAGCAATAGCTATTCTCCACTAATCCCTTACGACGTTTCACCTTTCATGTTCCGTTTTAACTTCGCATACATGTCCCCACCGCTTACAAAACGGAAAGGTATTTCTATCCGTAACAGGTAGTAAACTAGTCCTTCAAATATCTGAAAAAGTTCAGGTGGTATATTTTCAGAAAGCTCCGTCTTAAATTGTGAGACGTTTTCGACTGACAGTAATTGCGATCGCTTTTAGTCGGAAGACAATTGTGATCTGAAGTGACGGCTTCGCATTAACCGGCGAGTATTCCGATTATACTTTAGCGAGGTCGGCGAGGAGCCGCGGAAACAATCCGCGCGCGCGAATTCGCGTATCTGCCTCGGCAGCAAATTAAAAGTCTTCCGTTCGTTATCGAGGTGGAGGTAGTGTGCTGCTTGTTTGCGCGACACTTGTTTTCGGCGTGAATGTGGCTTTCGCATTACGAGGGTGGGAGGTGAACGCAGAGGACGGAGAGAGCCGGAAAGCCATTCTTCTGATTACCTTTCCATTAACGCGACTCCTGGTTTCCCCCGTTGCCGATTTTTAATACGCAAATATTGTTTCGCGTTGACGCCGCGCCGCGGATACACGAATTTCGCAATTTTTGCCGTTGATGGACACACCGCGCCGGGAGCCCTTTGACGAACCGTCGTTTCCCATCGGCCCGTTTTCGTTCCATCGTTTCGTTCCGTCTACCCCCGGTTTACACCGGATACAGCGTTCACCTCCATCCGCAGATTTAATGCGCGCACGCTGTAAACGCGCCAACTGAAAATTTTAATTAACGCATCGAAAGCATTGGCGGCCGAGTATCGGGAGGTTTAATGGCGGCCGCAAATGTTACGTGTCAAATTACCACGCCGTGTTTTCGGAGTTTACGTCGCCGTTTATGGGGACAACGCGGTTATACCCCGGCCTCGAAATCCGATAAAATCCACGTAACGATGTTAACAACCAAGCAACCGAGCGGGACCCTTCGAGCGGGCGAACGATAATCGAGGGATCCAGATCTCAGACTTGATCGCGCGCACCAAGGCCGTGGTTACACCGGCCATTTCGGCAACTGGGCTTTGTCGCGAACTGTTTACAAGCGGCGTGCCCTCCCGATCTCTTGATATCGTGGAACGACCCCTGGCATTGAAAGTAGTAATTATGCCGCGGTTAGGTCCCGGCACACTCTCAGAATCTAGTGGTAACGAAATAATAAGACACGTGCACCCTACTGTACAACGTTTCCTATTTGTGATCTAAGATATTTTAAATATTAGAATTACTGGATTGGTTAAAATTATCTATTTTTGATCTTCGAATCATTAAGAGGCAAACAGAGAATCTTAAATTAACTATAGAATATTTTAGAGATCGCTGAGATCGTATTAGGAGATTGAAGAAGCTCTTAAGTGAGTCTACACGTTTTCTATTTGTGCTCTAAGATGTTTTTAACACTAAAATTACTGGATTTGTCAAAATGATCTATTTCTGATCCTCGAGTCATTTACAGTAAGACAGAGAATCATAATTAAACTATAGAATAATTTAGAGATCGCTGTGGTCATATTAGGAGATTGAAGAAACTCTTAAGTGAGTCTACACGTTTTATATTTGTGCTCTAAGATGATTTTAAGACAAGAATTACTGGATATGTCGAAATGATCTTTTCTGAACCTTGAGTCATTTACAGTGAAACAGAGAAACTTAATTAAACTATAGAATAATTTAGAGATCGCTGAGGTCATATTAGGAGATTGAAGAAACTCTTAAGTGAGTCTACACGTTTTCTATTTGTGCTCTAAGATGTTTTTAATACGAGAATTACTGGATATGTCAAAATGATCTATTTCTGATCCTCGAGTCATTTACAGTAAAACAGAGAATCGTAATTGAACTATAGAATATTTTAGAGATCGCTGAGATCGTATGAGGAGATTGAAGAACCTCTTAAGTGAGTCTAAACGTTTTCTATTTGTGCTCTAAGATGTTTTTAACACAAGAATTACTGAATATGTCGAGATGATCTATTTCTGATCCTCGAGTCATTAACAATAAAACAGAGAATCGTAATTGAACTATAGAATATTCTAGGGATCGTTGAGATCGTATTAGAAGATTGAAGAAGATCTCAAGTGACTCTAAAAGTTTACTATTTGTGCTCAAAGATGTTTTTAACACTAAAATTACTGGGTATGTCAAAATGATCTATTTCTGATCCTCGAGTCATATACAGTAAAACAGAGAATCTTATTTGAACTATAGAATATTTTAGGGATCGTTGAGATCGTATTAGAAGATTGAAGAAGATCTCAAGTGACTCTAAACATTTACTATTTATGCTCTAAGATGTTTTTAACACTAAAATTACTGGGTATGTCAAAATGATCTATTTCTGATCCTCGAGTCATATACAGTAAAACAGAGAATAATAATTGAACTATAGAATATTTTAGAGATCGCAGAGGTCATATTAGAAGATTAAAGAAACTCTTAAGTGAGACTAAACGTTTTCAATTTATGCTCTAAGATGTTTTTAACACTAAAATTACTGGGTATGTCAAAATGATCTATTTCTGATCCTCGAGTCGTATACAGTAAAACAGAGAATCGTAATTGAACTATAGAATATTTTAGAGATCGCAGAGGTCGTATTAGGAGATTGAAGAAACTCTTAAGTGAGTCTAAACGTTTTCAATTTGTGCTCTAAGATGTTTTTAAGACGAGAATTTCTGGATATGTCGAAATGATCTATTTCTGATCCTCGAGTCATTCACAGTAAAACAGAGAATCGTAATTGAACTATAGAATATTTTAGAGATCGCTGAGATCGTATTAGGAGAATGAAGAAGCTCTTAAGTGAGTCTAAACGTTTTCTATTTGTGCTCTAAGCTGTTTTTAACACTAGAATTACTGGATATGTGAAAATGATCTATTTCTGATCCTCGAATCATTTACAGTAAAACAGAGAATCGTAATTGGATTATAGAATATTTTAGAGATCGCTGAGATCGTATTAGGAGATTGAAGAAGCTCTTGAGTGAGTCTAGAGAACTCCAATTGAACTTTCAGGAATCTAGAGAACCTTGAATAACGCACAGGTAATCCTAAAAACCTTCGGTTGAACGTCGGGAGATTTAAGAGTCAAGTGCGATAAACCTAGAGCATCCCAAGTGATCCTTGCGTTACCCAAAGTATTTTTTACTTGGTCATCCAGACTTAGGAACATCCGATGAACGAGTTTAAGTAGAAGCACTTGAAGAACCGAAACCAAAATTTTCTGTATCTACGAGACAGCTGTTTCGAACTACTGTATCGCCACGAATGATCCATAGAAACCCTAGACCCCTAATTACGACACTCCAAGACCAGATAGTCCTGCAGATAAGTCAAGAGGACCTCGAACGGCGCTCCAGAAGATAATTATCCCGGAGACAATAGAAAATCCTAGAAGAACTCCTACAAAATCCCAAAGATTCTGGACCAGCCAGAGAGCCGGTGGATGCCCTCGGGCGATCCTGCAGACGCCAAAGTGAGACTTAATTCAGCAGGAAGAGGTGATCCTCGTAGACCCGGGAGAGTCTCGTCCAACACTCGCGCCGCCCAGGAGAATCTCTCGCGGCCCTTAAAGCGCACTAAAGACCTCGGAGTGTCTCTTGACCGACCCTTAGAAGACAGGTTCTCGGTCTCGAAACCGAGAGGACCTCGGCCCATAGATCCCGCGAGAACACAGTCCTTAAAACGTCGAAGCATGACGGTAAATTTCATCGTAACTATTAAGTGCCCACGCGACTCGATTCGTGAGGTTTCTTCGCCGGGAACCCGGCTACGAAATACGACCTTAGAGAACTATACCCGCTGTCTTCGGCTTCCTGTATCGCTGGAAATAATTCTTCTCCGCGGGTCGTTCCCGGCGGAAAGAATGTCGGAAGGCTGCGAGGAGGTTCGGATTCGAACGGCTCGTTTATTGATAGGAACGGCGTTACAGGGTAACTCCTTTACAAGCCGCCGTTTCCGACGGCGTATAACTCACGTGTAGCGACGTCAACGACGACCAGCCTGTACACCCGGCGAAAGTTGAATCATGAATTCATAGATTCCGCGGAACTTTCGGTCCGACATTCAAATGCCCGTGCCGCCGTTGTCGGTTCGTTCTCCGATGCGAAACTAAAGCGTTCCCCGACGGATTTACAACGGCGTCTCTGTATTATCCGGCGACGCTCATTGGAAACGCATTTTCGCGTTACACGCTGTCAGTAACGTTGTCGAAGATCGAACCACGCCTCCAGGTGAACGCGCCGTTGCCCGAGTCGCGAAATAATACTTCCTTGCGAGCGAACAACGTTTCGACGGCACTCTCTCCCACCCCTACTCTTTCTCTCTCTCTCTCTCTCTCTGTTCTTTTAGAGTGGAAAGACGACAAAGTTGAAGTCTGCTTTTGCATCGCTCGTGCTGCCGAGGGTGCTCCACAGTTCTATTAACTTTGCACTCGCTATTTTTCCTAGGAAATGTCGAGGACACTAACATCGCAACACTTTTGCTTTGGGTGCTCTTGACACGATTCTCTTAATCCCCTGCGATATCGGGGAAAAATGATGACTTTTGAGATGTTTTTATTCTGCAGTGATCCACAGTCTAGTAGTCGATTCTTAAATATCTAACTAGCAGAAAGTCTGTTTTAACTTACGATTGTTTTTACTGCGTGAAAAATTAATTTTACGTAGACTCGACCAACGTGTCTGATCAATTCCTACCATTTCTACTTATGAGACAATCAATTACAAAATTAATTTTACATACATTTTCTCAACGTTTCTGATCAATTCCTACTATTTCTATTTATTCGACAATCATTAAAAATTACTTTTACCAAGATTTGACTAACGTGTCTGATCAATTCCTACCATTTCTACTTATACGACAATCAATAAAAAATTAATTTGACATAGATTTGACCCTCGTGTCTGATCAATTCTTACCATTTCTACTTATTGGACAATCTCATGAATATCTATATTGATAACATCTTGGTTGTAAAAATAGATATTAAACGGTTTTCACCAAAGTATTAAATCTCCCATTTACAATTTTGAATGTTCGATATCTTCATTCATTTGGTTCCTCTCTAGCGGTTTCCAGTCCCCTGTGCAGTGCGAAAAGCCTCAGCAACCTTCAGTTAAAATTAATTTTAAATTGACTTCGCCAACCTGTCTGATCAGTTCCTGCCATTTCTACTTATTGGACTACCTCATGAATATCTGTATTCCTAACATTTCTGTTCGAAAAATAGATGTTACAGGGTTTTAAATTTTCACCAAAGTATTAAGCCTCCCATTTCCAATTTTGAATTTTCGATGTCTTCATTAATTTGGTCCCTCTCTAGCGGTTTCCAATCTCCTCCGCAGCGTGAAAATCCTCAACAACCTTGAGGTAAATATAATTTTAAATAGACTTGACCAACCTGTCCGATTTATTCCTACCATTTCTACTTATTCGACAATCAATTAAAAAATTTATTTTACATAGATTCGACCGACGTGTCTCATTAATTCCTACCATTTCTACTTATACGACAATCAATTAAAAAATTTATTTCATATCGATTTGACCGACGTGTCTGATCTATTCCTACCATTTCTATTTATTCGACAATCAATTCACAAAATTAAATTTACCTAAATTCGATCAACGTGTCTGATCAATTCCTACCATTTCTACTTATTGGACAATCTCATGTATACCTATATTGATAACATTTTCGTTATAAAAATAGATATTAAGGGTTTTTCCTCACAGTATTAAATCTCCCATTTTGAATGTTGAATATTCGATATCTTCATTCATTTGGTCCCTCTCTTTTGCTGTTCCCAGTCCTCTGTACAGCGTGAAAATCCTCAGCAACCTTGTGAGTTAAATATAATTTGAAACAGAGTTGACCAACGTATCTGATCAATTCCTACCATTTCCACTTATTCGACAATCAATTAAAAAATTAATTGTACATGGATTTGACCAACGTGTCTGATCTATTCCCACTATTTCTACTTATTCCACGATCATTTAAAAAATTAATTTTACATAAATTTGACCAACGTGACTGATCAATTCCTACTATTTCTACTTATACGACAATCAATAAAAAAATTAATTTTACCTAAATTTGATCAACGTGTCTGATCAATTCCTACCATTTCTACTTATTAGACAATCAATTAAAAAATTAATTTTACCTAAATTTGATCAACGTGTCTGATCAATTCCTACCATTTCTACTTATTGGTCAATCAATTAAAAAATTAATTTTACATAAATTTGATCAACGTGTCTGATCAATTCCTACCATTTCTACTTATTGGACAATCTCATGTATACCTATATTGATAGCATTTTTGTTATAAAAATAGATATTAAGGGTTTTTCCTCACAGTATTAAATCTCCCATTTTGAATGTTGAATATTCGATATCTTCATTCATTTGGTCCCTCTCTGTTGCTGTTCCCAGTCCTCTGTACAGCGTGAAAATCCTCAGCAACCTTGCGAGTTAAATATAATTTTAAATAGACTTGACCAACGTGTCTGATCAATTTCTACTATTTCCACTTATTCGACAATCAATTAAAAAATTAATTTTACATAGCTTTGACCAACGTGTCTGATCTATTCCCACTATTTCTACTTATTCCACGATCATTTAAAAAACTAATTTTACATAAATTTGACCAACGTGTCTGATCAATTCCTACTATTTCTACTTATACGACAATCAATAAAAAAATTAATTTTACCTAAATTTGATCAACGTGTCTGATCAATTCCTACCATTTCTACTTATTGGACAATCAATTAAAAAATTAATTTTACCTAGATTTGGCCCTCGCGTCTGATCAATTCCTACCATTTCTACTGATTTGATAATTTCATGAATATCTATATCGGTAACATTTTCGTTGTAAAAATAGATATTAAAGGGTTTTCACCAAGTTTTAAGTCTCCCATTTTCAATTTTCAATTTTCGATATCTTCATTCGTTTGGTCCCTCTCTAGCTGTTCCCAGTCCACCGTGCAGCGTGAAAATCCTCGGCAACCCAGAGTGCACCTGCCTTAAGACAGTCTCGAGATTTTTGCTCGCACCAAGCCATTGGTTCGCCGATCTCGCACTGTCCCATAGAACGCACAGCTGTAATGTGTGCTTCATGCATATATACCCAGTAGCATCGATCGATTTCTATCAATAATGCAGGCATATTGGATTCAGGAATACGAAGACGCGGATGGTTCGAGGAGGGGCGAGGGCAAAGGGGGGCCATTGAATTTCCGGTATGTACTTACCGATAGCTGAATGTAATATGGACACGGGATCCGTGCTATCGTTACCGGATCGTGTAAAAAGCCCGGGCATGGAACCGTCGCGTCGACCGATTCGCGTAAGTTCGTCTATCCGGTTAGCATTATATTATGTTGCTAATCGATATTTTCCATTTTCTTTCCCTCGCCGATCGTGTTCCGCCCCTCGCTCACTCGTTGTACTCCAGCCCTTTTTCCTTATTCCCTTTTCTTCGTTTCCATTTTTCTCTGTCTCTCTCTCTCTCTCTTCGGTTCTCTCCTGTGCCGAGCGAGCCTCCCGGGAGCACGTCGCTCGTAGTATTTACTGCAGCGAAGCTTGTGCGCCCCCGTGTAATCTAGGAAGTACCTGTTATCGTATGAACAGTGGGATGTAAGAATAACAATCAGGAACGGGAGAAAAATTGACGGGAAAGTGGCCTATGTATAGTCGCGACGCGACTACCGGTTAGGATATTGCGACGAGAAGCTTTAACATCGTCATTGCTTTTAGATTGGGAGTCGCGATATACGGGGTGGAGCAATAGCTTTGTCTAGCTTGAATAGTTAATTGTACCCACGTGAAAAAATAATACACAGAAGTTACATTAACGCTTTGCACTTTCCACATTTATGAATAATTGCGACGAGTAGACTTTATGAATTCATAAAAATATGTGTTGGTAAAATTTGAAACAGCGAATCGGTTACAATTTTTAAGGAACGAAAAATGTTTATACCGGGCTCCTGTTTCTTGCCATCAATTTGACGAAGAAAATCTGTATGAAAAATAAAAATTGTTTGCAGATATGTAAAGAAATGGTATTTCTTAACCCTTTGCACTCGGAGCTATTTTAACTCGAAAATCAAACGTTTCTTCTGACCGAGAATCATTTCCATTCTCTATGATTTTTTAAATTACAATAGACTAGAAAAATTGTTGTTACAAAATAGAAAGAGGCCTTGGTGTCAGAGATCACCTCTTTCGATCTAATGTTAAATCAATGTTAGGTTAAACATCCTGCTAATAATTTTAATCTTAATCGTTTGGAGGCAATACTTGGTTTGATAAATATTAACCCTTTGCACTCGGAGCTATTTTAACTTGAAAATCAAACGTTTCTTCTGACCTAGAATATTTTCGTTCTGTATGATTTTTTAAATTTGGTAGACATGAAATTGACGCGATACCTCACACAATACTTAACTGTTTATTAATTGGTCAGATACCGTCGTATCTAATAACGTAAACAATATTTTAAATAATAGTACAGCAATTTTTAGTGACGCCTCAGACGCTCCACTCGAGTGCTAAGAGTTAAAAGTAGAAAGAGAGAAGCAAGAAAAAATTTACAAAAGATTGTAACGTATTATCCTGAGTGTCCAGAGTCGCCCCAATTATGTTTACACTGTTTTAACGTATTCCATCGCGACTAATAAAATGTTATAATATTTTTAAAACAAATTTCAATATAAGTATAATTTGTTGGCATAAGTATATTTTATATTTTATTATTTTATTTTATTATTAGTGTAAGTATATTTTCAATGTTTGTTTTTGATTATTTTATACTTTATTGTTACCCTATATTGTCTATACTCGTCATAGTTGGGTTACAAATAAAATTACTATAAATTACCTCCAAAATCCTGCTTTAATTGGACGAAGAATAGTGTCAACGTGTTAATATAGAGAAGGGAACATTGAGATGTAATCGTCAAATAGATATCAAGGTCACCTTGATTTCTTTAAGACTAGGTTTACGGGACCCGTCAAAATGACGGGTTCTGATATTCTTAATTTGCAATTATTAAGATTGTAAAGATGCTTACCTCAGAAATTATTTACCAAATTTGATTCTTGGGG
Organism: Lasioglossum figueresi; assembly: GCA_028455805.1. Lineage (NCBI taxonomy): Eukaryota > Metazoa > Arthropoda > Insecta > Hymenoptera > Halictidae > Lasioglossum > Lasioglossum figueresi. The sequence continues at coordinate 3,599,046 of CM052187.1, forward strand.
TATATACTATCGGAAAAATGACCAAAAATTTGGATAGACGCATTCTTGTTATGTTTATAAATTAATGTAAAATAGTTATATTTAGACCTCCGTGAACCTAGTGTTAAATGGAACCTAACCTGCCTTGTGTACCTTCAATCGATAGAGAAATACTGTGTAAAAATGTATTAACGTTATCCTGGATCTAATAATTAACACTTTCGTCTTCGAAGGTCATTCAAGGTGATTCAGTGTATCAAAATTTAACGTATCTAAAGCAAAACATGTCTCCCCTGACACAGTGTGAAACAGAGTGGGAAATAATTGTGTGCGAAACTTCAAATGGGACACCCTATGTACATATATCGAGAACAGACTTAAAATCCATCGCACGAGCGGCGAGTCGCGAAAGCATACGCAATTTGTCTCTCCTGTTGGCGATACAGGGGAATTCATGGTCGGCCCATGATCGAAAGAAAATTGACGGGAGTTTCAATTCGTCCTCTCCCCCTCCCCTTCATACGCTCAGACGCGACAGGAAAAGTTTTTTATTGTTATCGCTGCGAACGAATCGGAACTGTTCTGAAAAGTTTGACGCGGTTTATTAAAACGCACAGAATAAAATCCGCCACCCGATGGGAGTCGCTTTTCAATCGCTCGATCTTTCCAACGTCGCCCGAAAATCTGCGCCATCGATCTTCCGCAACAGCTGCTAACAATTTATTATATGTTTCCGAACCTGTCATTTCTCATTTCGTCTGCCTAGGATTGCACGTTTCCGACCATTGGTAGCACGAGAGTTCTCCTAGCCTCGAACACGAGTACGACTTATCCGAATAAATTATTTCGAATATAATATATCATCTGGTTTTTTTATTTATTGTAATTATTGCACTGCGGATTTGATGCATTTATGGAAAAAATGAGTGGGTGAAATTTAAAACAATGCAGAGACAAGGAAAAACTAAAAATGTTGGCGTGCTGATTTCATTGTATTGAAATCATTAACACTAGGTTTACGGAGTTCTAGAAATAACTATTTCACGTTATTTTAGAAACATAACAAGAACGTGTCTATCAAAATTTCCAAAAATATTAGAACCCGTCGTTTCAACGGGTCCCGTAAACCTATTGTTAAATAAAAGAAAATTATACTTGACTCCTGCGTCGTGTAATTGATGGAGAAAAAATTTTATTTTACAGCAAGATCCGCAGTCTAACAATTATTAATCCTTTGCATTCGGAGCTACTTTAACTGGAAAATTAAACATTTCTTCCGACCTAGAATAATTCCATTTTATAATACTTTTTTTCTTTGTATGAATATAAAAGTGATGTAATACCTGAAACAATACTTAAATGTTTAGTAATTGATTAGATACCAGCATATTTAACAATCTAAACAATATTCTGAATAACGATACAGCAATTTTTAGTGGCAACTCTGAGTCACCATTCGAGTGCTAAGGGTTAAAGGAAAAAGAATCCCTAGGTGGTTCCTCGCATGCAAGGAACTTTGCAAACACATGCAAGCAAATTTGTATTTTGCATAAAGATTCGCGGCCTAACAATTATTAAAGGAATAGGAGCCCTAGGTGGTTCCTCGCAATCGAGAAAATTTGTATTTTGCATAAAGATTCGCGGCCTGACAATTATTAAAGGAAAAAGGAGCCCTAGGTGGTTCCTTGTAATCGATAAAATTTGTATTTTGCATAAAGATTCGCGGCCTAACAATTATTAAAGGAAAAAGAATCCCTAGATGGCTCCTTGTAATCGAGAAAATTTGTATTTTGCATACAGATTCGCGGACTAACAATTATTAAGGGAAAAAGGAGCCCTAGGTGGTTCCTCGGAATTGAGAAAATTTGTATTTTGCACAAAGATCCGCGGCCTAACAATTATTAAAGGGAAAAGGAGCCCTAGGTGGTTCCTTGTAATCGATAAAATTTGTATTTTGCATAAAGATTCGCGGCCTAACAATTATTAAAGGAAAAAAATCCCTAGGTGGTTCCTCGCAATCGAGAAAACTTGTATTTTGCATAGAGATTCGCGGCCTAACAATTGTTAAAGGAAAAAAATCCCTACATGGTTCTTTGCAATCGAGAAAATTTGTATTTTCACACCCCTAGAGTTCTGGGGGCATCAGAGTTACCCTTAACGTTGTTCCGGCGATTTTAATCTCGCCGGGAACATCGGCGTAAGGGAGGCTCTTTAGAAAAAGATAGCGGTTAATAAGAAACGTGTAGGGGTGTGAAGCGAGCCGAGAGAATTCAAATTCCCCTCGTATCTTTGCACGGTGTCACATATCACCGGAGCAAGACTCATCCGGCGTGTCGTAGTCGGTAGTCGAGGGGATGAAAGCGGTCTCGTTCTGAGATAGCCTGTGGCCAAGAAAAGGGAGGCGGGGTTCAAAGTTTATGCCGGCGCTTTTTCCTTTGTGGTATCATCGGCGTGTCTCAAACGGTTTTCACCATCGTTTCATCCCCCTTACCCGGCCGATTCGCTTCCTCTGGCGAGCCGGCCAACATACCGGGGCTAAACGAAATTAAAACGTCGAGGTAAGTTTTTGCGGGCTACGCGGATCGGCGGGGTCGTCCGAAAGGGGTGCTCTGGAGAAAGAAGGAGAGGGGAAGAGAGAAAGAGAGAGAGAGAGAGATGAGGTGGAGACAGCTCGGTGAAGGGTGTCCTCTCGCCCCTTCCACCGTCGTTCCATAAAAGTGCCGCGAATGCCTGCCGGCAGGAGAGACTTGACCTTTGTGCCTGGCAACATTATTAAGTCCTTTGGAGCGGGCGGAGTGCCTCCCCGGAAGCGGCCGCGACGCTCCGGGGGGAATTAGAGAAGACATTCGAAAACGAAATAACTTCAAAATTCTTCCTTGGCTAACCGGCCCGGCCGCTGCGACCGGCCAACTACACGACAACTGCAAGAATCCGTCTGATCTTTCCTCGACGCGATTGCCTTTCACCGTTTCTGCTACCTATCTTCCTCTCTTTCTTTCTCTCTGTCTCTCTTTACTTCCATCTCTGTGTCTCTCGCGCCCAGTGTCGCACAAACGACGCACGGTTATTCTGTGGCAATTTTCGGGGCGAACTTTCCTCTGGAACGAGACGCAATCGCGGAATTGTTGGTCCCGGCCACGACGCCGCGCGTAAATAATGCGCGAACCCCGTTTCTTCGGGGCTCGCGATTCCGTTTGCCGGCGGTTTCGGGCTTTTGTGTTTGAATGTTAGTCGCTCGCCTTTTGTGCATTATGATACATTATTCGGCCCAGTTATCCCTACCAGTTCTTCGAACTAATTACACGTTATGAATTCCGTTTGCGGCGTTATTGGTTTACGGGAATTGTGCACGGAGTTTACACGGGGAATCGTACGAAACCGGCCATTATGACAAAATCACACGGATTTCGCGATTTTATTGACGTGACGTGAACGTTCTTGTTCATTGCAAGTAGAAGGAAAAAGTTGGAACTCTTAGTTCAGTATCAATTCAATTTGTAAGCTATTTAGTCAAGGTCATAAAACGACCCCATCTGCCTTGCACATTTCCTTTTAAGAAAAACCATCGAACCAGGTATAGCAGCAATCTCTCCGAAGGCCATCACTAGTCTTTAATTTAGCCTTTTTGCAAATCCTAGGCCCGCATCTGGCGACCAGATTCGAGTCACCTTTTTTTTTGGTATTATTGACCATGCCTTGTTCGGCTCAAGCGTCTTTTTAGATTCACGGCTCGCTATGCCTCTTGCCTGGGCCATGGGGATTTCCGCGTGGGTCACCTACAGGTATTACAGCCCTGCGAGTGAACACAGCGAGAAGCGGTCATTTTTTCAACCAATCAGCTGAGATGACCGCTTCCCTCACCATGGCTCATTTTTTAAAATCACGCCCTTTTGAAACACAGTTTTTTCCATCATATTCACCGGCAGTTCAGTTCATCTCTAGACTTCATACTTAGATCATCGCTTTTGACTATTTTGTAAATTCCATAGTTGTTAAATAAATTCAGAGTTTATGTTAAAAAGGTGCAAGTTCATTAAATAAACATCCTTTCCGTCCAATAGATGGTAAGGAATCGATTTAGTCGCGTTCTCATATAATTGAGTTGAAGATTTACGACCTTCAATGACGTCATCCCACATCAACGACGGCGCAACGCGATCTGATCGAAAAGTTCTAGACTGGCAATTTGTTTGTTGCATTTACCATTATGCGATGGACGTACGCTTTGTTTTGTAAAACGTAATCTGGAGCCGATGGACGCCATTATGTGTACGCCTTTTTATAAGTAACACGTTAACTTCCGAACAATAATCCCCTAAAAACTCCAGAAAATCAAAGCAATCGAATCATTGTAATAAAAATTGAAGAGTCGTCACAGGGATTCTTTGTTGAATATTTGTAGACCCTTCGTTGCAAGAAGAATTCAAAGTATTCTTCTTCTTTATTATTCGTCTTTCAAAGTATTATTAGTTCCGACTGTTTCTAATTCATTTACATTTTTAGAACACCGTAACTCTTTCAGAATATGTTTAATATGTTTATTGACGGAACGTGAACGTTCTAGACTGGCAATTTGTTTGTTGCATTATCCATTACCTGATGGACGTACACTTATCCCCTAAAACCTCCAGAAAATCAAAGCAATTGAATGATTGTAATACAAATTGAACAGTCACCACAGGGATTCTTTGTTGAATATTTATAGACCCTTCGTTGCAAGAAGAATAATACTTTGAACAGCTGATTCATTAGTTTCGACTGTTTCTAATTAATTCACATTTTTAGAACGCTGTAGCTCTTTCGGAATATGTTTAGTTTTTACGGAAAGGTCGTTTCTGAAGGGAGCAGAACCATTAATCTTGTTTTAATTGCGTAAATTTACAGACACGTACGCCGCGTATAGAATATTTTACAAATGACGAGGCTTTGTTCGAAGCGAGCGTGAATACTCTTCGTGACACACAGCGTGCTTCCCGTTTCATCTCGAGTACGAATAAGAGCTCGTTTTACTTTACAATTTACGTCATCGCGTAACATCGATACGTTTCTGTCCCTGCGACTGCCGGTTGAAGTGTCCGATGACACACGGAACAACGAGGAGTCTATTTCATTATTACTGCATCGTACTCAGCATTTCGTTCCCATTTTATACATTATACGATACGAGAGGGCTTTGATGTTCCTGCTGGCACCTTCCATCCTCCATCATATTTCCTTTCTTCTTCCCGTTCCTTCCTCCGTCGTGCTACCGACCCGCCCCTCCCGCTCCTCGTCACTCGCCCCCAACGGTATGCTAACAGAGGTTAAGAATTATGCGAAATTGCGCTGCTGCCTCGGGGCGAACAGGCAATGGAACAGCGAAAGAGAGAGGGACGCGAATTCGCGTCGGTTTAACGAGCCCTCCGAATGAAGGATACGAGACAAAAAGAAAGTAAAATATTAATACCCATAGCCGTGAGGGTTGTGCTACCTTGCCGTGCGCGTTATGGTAGCACGCGTGATCCAACATTGATCGACAGCGGTCCCCGCGAAAAACCATTCGAGAACGGTAATAAGAATGAAAGAGAAAAGTTCATTAAGAGGCGCGCGAGCGCTGATTATACTCGTGAAAGAAACGATCCGACGTTCTGCGAAATTAGATTGTTATCTATGATCCCCGGCTCCGAATGGTCGGAAGTTAAATGGTCAGACTTTGACAGTCCATTCACCCATGGGGAATTGGTAAAAATGAGCCAATTAACGAGTTTTTGCTGCCGGCGTGTAATGGGAACTGGAAATCTGCGCAACCAAACAACGGAAGCCGTTGAGTGATGCGAAAGTATCGACAGGCAAATGTGGAAGCTTCGTTCGATGTTGAGACGAAAATAATTCGGCCGATGTTAATAGCAAATTCCGTCGTCGAGTTTTCGATAGAGAGTCGAAAGTTTTAGTGATTTTATAATCGACTTTGAGCTGTAGGAAATTTTGTTAAAAATTTCCACAGTGAGGTTTCCTTGAATTTCCATCTGCTCGCTCGATCTCGTAAATATGGATTGCAACGAATTTTAAAGCGAGATCCCGAGTGAAACATTTATGATCAGTTACGGGAAGGAGCATTATAATACCGTGAAATAATTGAATTAAATAATTCAGTATCTCTGCTCTCGTGAATAATACGTAGATTACTCTATATTTTAAGACCCTCGGATCAAAGGTGCCTTCGCTTTAATAGAATTGGCTTCGACCTGCAGGACGATGTCGAAGCTCGCGTGATATTATTTTTAATTGATTAACAAGATCGAATCGCTGTTTTAACATAGCTATTTCCCTTTCTCCGTGTGTTACAGATACCGAACCACCTGGTCTGGCTGTGCTTCTTCTACTTGACATTCCATTCGTTCTTCAATCTGCTAGGCGAGCTGCTGCATTTCGCCGATCGAAATTTCTACTGCGACTGGTGGAACGCAAATAACATCGACACTTTCTGGAGGTCGTGGAACATGCCGGTGCATCGATGGGCCGTGCGGTAAGCTCGATCATTATTATCATCATTAATAACCGGCTTTATTAATCGTATCCACTGTGCAACATAAACTAATAAACAGACTGCGAATGCTGCGCGTTTATTTCGAACGTGTTTACTCGCGGACCGTCGTTCGCGTAAATTCCGATAAAATCGAGCTCTTCTTTTTAAATTTGTTATTTCATTTAAATTTCCTCGAATCGCCGCTCGCATTTCAATTCTTTCGTTTGCCGCATGACGGGCACGTTTTTATTCCCCGGACATGAATTATTTCGTTAATCGAGTCCTTTCGAAACCGGTTTCGTTTGGTTAATGTTTGTTCCTCAACTAACATTTGACGATCAAAGAGTCGAGCGAGGTCTTTGAAAATTTGTTTCGTGGAATGCTGTGGGCGAGCGATTCTTCTTTATCATCGTATTTGTGGAAGTTACAAATTTCCATTCGCTGTTCCATTTGTTATACTTTTGTACTGTATTTTTTCTTGCTGCCGGCAGTCCTTTGCGTTGCTGTATTATTGTTGCATTTATTCAATGCGTAACAAGTTAATCAAGCATTTATTAATATATCATACTAAAATGACTCGGTACAGCTATCGCGTTTGCAACGCGGCAGGAAACACACACGATTCAAATGGATTTTAATGAAACTTCACTCAGTCGCAACTGAAAATATGTTTTTAATATAAATATATCTTAATTCTCTACTGTGCTGATAAGATTTATAATTGTACTTTCGGGACACTCGGAATAACAACCAGAATGCAAGCATATCATCGATCCCGTTGTACAACGCCCGATCGATGCGCCCGAGCTAAAAAAGCCTGAAGGATCCGACGATCTTAATTACGGCGAACTTTTCCTATTTGCATGGACAAATTATTCCGGCAAAGTTTGATGGGCCGACTGTCCTTGGCAGGGGTGTGCTTCGATCCCGTCGATCACCGGCGACAAAACCGGAAGCGGCTGGTCCGATGGACGCGGGATTTAAAATCGGAATAAATATCCTCCGGTGGATCCATCGGGGTCGAGCGGGGAATTAATTAAAGGCGGTGTCGAGGGCCGGCTGTTCATAAACGCGTGCGCGAATTAATTTCCCGAAATAAACGGCGGAACAGAAGATCTTCGTGGACCAGGCGGCGGTTCCGTTTCACTGCGGAATAGTTTTCAAACACGAGCCGCCCGGCCCGACACCCTTTCCAGTTACACGGACATTAAAAGTAGTACTTAGAGTGGCAGCAGTCCTATGTACACATATATATATATATATATATATATATACATGTATACATATATATGCGTCTAGATGAGAGAGAGAGAGAGGGGAGAAGGGGGTAGAAGCTAAAACAATTAGCCGTGCAGCAGTTTCCACAGGGTTAAAAGGGGCGGCGGTCGAGGGGCGCGAGCAGGCGGCGGGGAAAGTCTCTGATTCACGGAAATTTCTCTTCCTTTTCGGAGGGCAGACAGGAGCCGGGTTCTCGCGAAAAATGTAATTAAATCTCCTTAAAGCGGGGCACACTCGTTAACGAAGTTTAGCCGCTTAGGCGGAAAGAAGCTCGATCAAAAGTACGACCTCGCGGCTGGGTACCAACTTCCACCTCTTCCACCATCTCTCTATTTCTCTCTCTCCTTCTCTCCCTTTTCTACCCTGTAGGTACTTTTTTATTTCGTCCTTTTTCTACATTTCACCGCACACCTCCTTCCTGTCTTCGTTCGTTCATTGACGCCGGATCCCGCGCCCATTCAACGCGGCCAGAGATTCTTTCCGTACTTTCGCGCTCCCGCGCTTCAATCCGCGATCCGAACGTCTGAGAATGACTTACGAATTTGTTTGAAAGGGAACACTCGTCCCGTGCGACGGGGATGTTCCAGGCATTGAACCGGCTGTCTGCCAGGATACTCCCGAGATTCACGTTCTACAGATTTTTGACAAAATTCCGTCCCGAGAGCCCTTTCGCCTGTAAATTTCAAGCTCAGCCGACGGTTTTAAAAGTCCTTTGAGCTTTCAGCGCTTCGAGAGCTCTTAAATAGGTGTTACTGTCTATACAAGGCTCGTTCTTTCTACATAATGGCTTTGCAAGTGTGATTTATTATTTCACGAATATATTCTGGCGCAGACTTTTCCGAAATAATTCCGTTCGTTGACGTTTATCAGTAGAATTGATTTTCTCTGGAGAATTTTCTCATGCGTATTTTTTCAAAATGATTTGTAGAGTTTTGATAGGCTTCGGTAACAGAGTCTTTCTATGTCGACTTCACTTGCTTTATTTTCAAGGGAAACGTCCGCGTTGATAGCCGAGAAAAAACTGATTTTCCTCAGCGTTACAAAAAACGTGTTTGTCTATTTTATCCCCACTCTCGTGAACATTTTCCAAGGAGGGAAAAATCACGAGAATCACGTGACACGAGTTTAACTCTGTAACGGGATTTCCATGAGGCCCAAGACCATCGACGTGCCATGTGCACCTACAGGTAGCGGGTCTCGTACCGTTGACTTGGGTTTTCTGGAAATTTGGGGTTTTTTTACTTTTCGTGAGGGCTATTGAGACTGGCGCTAATAAAAACTAATGGCAAAAATAACTTCTATCGTTGCACGAGTCCCAAAACCTCTCCAGCATTTGCATAGCAGATGTTAACTTTATTTTATGCAGCTGGCCGCTACAGATTCATTTATATATTTTTAGTATGACATTTATCGTTGACTCGTTCCACTTGGAATCATATTTAGAAAATATATCTGTTTCACGAGATAGTTCGTTCGAATCGTCAAAGGTTCGTGTATCATTGACTCGTTCTACTTGGAATCGAGTTTATTTTCTAAAAAACTGTCTTCGACGCAATATCGCAACCGCAAATAACGTGCCATTCGTTATTCATCAGAATTTGAAATTACTATGCACTTGAATATCAAAGACAGCGGTCATACGCCATATAAAATCGCGATATCGCCGAGAGTACATCAACGATTCCGAAAGCACGAGACAATCATAATAAAATGTAGTGTCGGGTCGGCGACCGTCGCGACGCCGAGCGCCACAAAAGGATTCAAATGAAATTCCAAGGCGGAGTGCCCGATATTCGTCGGTCCAGCTGGAAAATCTCCGGAGCGGTTCCGAAGATAAGCGCAAGCTTGTTGCCGGTGGGTTTTTGCTGCCATGCGTCATCCGCTGTCATCGTTACATTGGATTATGCATACCCGCTCAATACAATCGCCGCATTTCCGTCGAACTTTCCGCGCAGGGTTTTTCCGGTGTTCGGGGGGTTTGCTCTGGCAGGTGCGCGTGCCGCTAACAACCCCCGACCCTTCTCACTCGCTATAGCTCGGTGGGAGCCTGGTTTTTCCGCGATAGGGAACTTTTTAAATCCCCGAAAAAAAGGAACTACTCGCGGAAAGTTGTTATTGCGCCATTGGCGACGGGGTGTTCCGGTGTGTGCCGAGAGAGAGAGAGAGAGAGAGAGAGAGAGAGAGAGAGAGAGAGAGAGGTGTGTGGGTGGTTTCGGATCGAAGGGTTCTCGCGAGACCGATACCGGAGGAGCCATAATTCACCGTCAGGCGGCAAGAAATATCGGTCCGGCGAGTGTAGGGGAACGCGTCAAAACAGGGAAGAAGGATTCCCGATTAGGTGCGCGTACCGGCCTTGTTCGAATTACTTTGGTTCGCCCCCCGGAGGGTTAGACGCGGCGGGCTCTCATCAACTCGCAATTAACCAGATTCCGAATAATTAACCCGGCAAAAACAGTAATCGGCTTTGCCGGGGGCAACGACGACGCGTCGCGTCGCGACGGATTCGGTAGCGTTCTCGTCTCGAATTTCACCGCTTCCTCTCCTGTTCCGTCCCCGCTTCCGGCTGCACCTGCGCCCTCTCCTTTAGACCTGCCGTCTCCTTTTTTCCCTTCCCTCTATCCGCCGTCTCGCCCGAGATATGCAGCTTGCAATTGCAAGCTGCAACTGGCACGCAGCCATGCGACCGCGCGCCGCTCTAGGATGAGCGGGTTGAGGTGAAAATGGAAAAGCTGCACAGACGACGACGACGACGACGACGATGACGACGACGGGGACGCAGACGGCGGAGATGACGGGAACATAGACGATGCAGGCGACGGAAGCGACGGGGAGGCAGCAGGGCTGTCGACGAAGACGACGTCTTTTCAGGATTGTAATGGGAAAAGCCGATACGCATCGCGGTGCGCGCACTTAAAGCTGTTTATTCCCCGCGGCACTTATAATGCTTCTATAACTGGAAGATATTCCGACGCATCTATTCCGCGAGGCAGGATCCCCGCGAACGCTGGAAATGAAACAGAAAGGATCTATTTCGCGGCCGATCTCTATGGTCGCTTCCTATCTGACGCCGCCGCCGACGCCGCTGCGAGCTATCGCTTCTTCCCGGTTACACACCACCGTTTACCTCGCGATTCGCTTGTCTGATCAATATTTTCCTTCTCGCTCGAGCATCCATTTTTAACTGAATTTATAATGCAATGTTACGTCGTGTAATGTTTTTGAGGGACACTCGCGGGTGATGCGCGGGTGGATTCCACTCAAGGTTGTAAGGCTTGAGCCCGGTTTTTTTGAGCCCTCGCACGACTGTTGATACCCGCCAAATTAATATTGGGTAGCCGGTTCAATGGATTAAGCGATTGCGAAAGACAATGATCGGTTTGATTGAAATGGAGGACGTTAAAAGAAGCGTTTCGTCCCGGACCTGATAGTGGACTCGTCGGTAAGGCAATTCTAGCAGGTCCTGCCTTATACGCTTGCGCACGCGAATGGCTTTTTGATTAATGACGATTAATGAAGAAAACGTTGAAGAAGCGAAGAAAATAGTGTTGGGGAATCGTCGAATTACCATTGGAGAAGTTACTGATGATGTCGCCATCTCGTTTGGTTCGTGCCAAGCAATTTTAACGGATGTTTTGGGCATGAGACCTGTGTCAGCGAAGTTTGTTCCGAAACTACTTAATTTTTACCAGAAGAAACGTCGCACGAGCGTCGCTCAGGAGCTGTTGAATGACGTCAACGATGGTCCTGATTTCCTCAAAAGGTTCAAAAGGGTCATAACTGGTGACGAATCATGGGTATATGGTTATGACGTCGAAACCAAAGTCCAATCGTCCCAATGGAAGTTGATTGAGGAGATAAACACTGCATCGCTGGAAGAGCTCAAAGCTATGCCAAAAAGTGCTTATCAGAATTGCTTCGAGCATTGGAAAAAGCGCTGGCACAAGTGTATTTTGTATCTGAGGGGGATTACTTTGAAGGGGACAACGTAAATATTGACAAATAAATAAATGTTTTTTGATAAAAATAAAAAGTCACCATACTTTTTCATCACACCTCGTATATGCAATATTTATGGATCTCGAAGTATTCACATTCATCTTACACGATTGAAAAGTTTCAACCGAAGAAGCGAATTAAAATAATATTTTGAGCCTGTATTTTTAAAATTTAGTGGAAAAATATCCGAGAAGTTTCTTGTCCGATTGCTAAGTTATTTTTCTAATTCTAATAACCGTTGACATTGGAAGCTGTAAAGAAGGCAGATGGTTTTCAATTCGAAAGAAATTTAAAGATGCGAGGGTACCCTTAGTAGCCGACCTCTCTGATTCACTACTGGCTTATTCTACTTATTCCAACGACGTTTCAAATAAGAGGATTACAAGACCCAAATGAGAAGCTGAAGGTTTATAATTCAAAATAAATTGAAAAATAACTAAGAGGATTACTATCTGGCTTGTCCCATTCGTTGTTAACTTGTTCGACTTATTCCAAGAACGTTTGATATAGGAGGATTAAAAGATCTGAATGAGATGGAGATTTTCCACATCCACAGAAACTAAAAAATGTTTGAAAAGATTTCCTTGCTATTTGCCATTTGCCAGACTCATTGCTGACCTGTTCTACCTATTCGAATAACGTTTACAAAGGAGGATTAAAAGATCAGAACGAGATGGAGATTTTTCAGTTGAACAGAAATTAAAAAATGTTTGAAAAGATTCTCTTGCCAGTTGCCCTTTGCCAGATTTATTGTTGACCTGTTCTACTTATTCTAATAACGTTCGACATAGGAGGATTAAAAGATGCGAAGGAGGTGGAGGTTTTCTAATTGAACAGAAATTGAAAAATGCTTGAGAAGATTGTCTTGCTAGTTGCCATTGTTAGATTTATTGCTGACCTGTTCTACTTACTCGAATAACGTTCGACATCACAGGATTAAAAGATGCGAATGAGGTGAAGGTTTTCTAATCGAATAGAAATTGAAAATTGTTTGAAGAGATTCTCTTGCCAGTTGCCCTTTGCCAGATTTATTGCTGGCCTGTTCTACTTATTCGAATAACCTTCGACATAGCAGGATTAAAAGATGCGAAGGAGGTGGAGGTTTTCTAATTGAACAGAAATTGAAAAATGCTTGAGAAGATTGTCTTGCTAGTTGCCATTGTTAGATTTATTGCTGACCTTTTCTACTTATTCGAATAACGTTCGACATAGCAGGATTAAAAGATGCGAAGGAGGTAGAGGTTTTCTAATTGAACAGAAATTGAAAAATGCTTGAGAAGATTGTCTTGCTAGTTGCCATTGTTAGATTTATTGCTGACCTGTTCTACTTACTCGAATAACGTTCGACATAGCAGGATTAAAAGATACGAAGAAGGCGGAGGTTTTCTAATTGAACACAAATTGAAAAATGTTTGAAAGATTGTCTTGCTAGTTGCCATTTGCCAGATTTATTACGGACCTGTTCTACTTATTCGAATAACGTTTAATGGTCTCACGTTTCTTTAGCTTCGAGCCGGCTTCTAATCTGCGAATTCGAGAGACCTCCGTAACGGCGGGGAATTCTTCGGCGACGACTATATCCACCTTTGAATTTCCTTCCGTGGCCCTTCCATTTCGGTTCTTTACGCATGTTTTTTTCACTCGTCGCCGTTTCCTTTTCTTTTTTCGAAGGCGACGCCACTCTGATAACCAGCCGGCTAACGATCCCTTGCTGGCTCTCCACCGCCGCCGTTGCAAGCCGACAACCCATAGTGTCGCTATTCCGGGAAACTTCCACGGCTATTGCTTTAATTTTTCGAGGCGATTCTCCTACCGTTGATCCTTAAACGCGACGGCATTCTTATCTGTACCATACCCCCGAGTTGGCCGGGATCACGTGCTCCTTTGTGGTACAACGCTGTAATGGGACTCTGCATGGGTAATAGTCCTGTGGATGTCCTTAGAAACCACGTTCTCGACTAACGAGATCCTCGAAACTTTTTATTTACATCGTCAATTGTACGCGCTTCAATGGATACGCGGTTTTAATTACCCCGACTTGATCTTATGTTGCAGGCATCTTTATATTCCGATCATCGAGATGGGTTATGGGAGGACCACTGCCTCTGTTACGGTGTTCTTCATTAGTGCATTTTTCCATGAATACCTGGTCAGCGTGCCTCTCAAGACCTTCAAGACTTGGGCTTTCATGGGCATGATGGGACAGGTAAAACAATGTTTCTTTTAACTACTTCGTCTCTTTTGTCTTATTTCGTTATTAACCCATTGCCTTACGATTTATTTTACGGTTTCAGTGATTAGAACTGTTTTTGTGGATCGTAATTTCCTAAAAAATGAGAATATTGATATATACAATAGCTATTTTAGTATTGTACTATACGATTTGAACTTTTTTGGGAAGCCAGAGCAATTAGTTTACTACAGGATGTGAAAATAAATTGTTTCAAAAATTGCAATTGATCGGAATTGAAAAAATAATAAAAATTGCATTTCAATTCTTTTATGTGGGCCTATATTGAAAATTTAAAAAATACGTTTTGTCGATCCGTGTCAGTTAAACATATTTTGAAAATTTCGTCATAATCGGTCAACGTTGCGATGAGCTAAAAACGTTTAAAGACGGTAAAAATTGCAGATTTTCATGATTTTCGACCTCTAACTGCAATAAATCTAAGGATCCTTACATGTTTCAATGGCTGTCGTTTTTTCCCGAATCAACAGATTTCGATGAAACTTTCACAGTGCATACAATTGACACAGATCGACAAAACGTATTCTTTAAATTTCCAATATAGACCCTCATAAAAAAGTTGAAAATGCAACTTCTACTATTTTTTTCTACAATTTCGATCAATTGCAATTTTTGAAAAAATTTCTTTTCACATCCTGCAGTAAACTAATTGCTCTAGCTTCCCAAAAAAAGTTCAAATCGTATAGTACAATATTAAAACAGTTATCGTCTTTTTTAGAGCGTCTTAAACTTTTGTCCGCTACTGTATATATCAGCAAAACCAAAATACAATTTTATTCTACTTTAAAGGAAATTATTAACATACATTTCTATCAGAATCTGTTCAGAATCTTCATCGCGAGTCAGACACGATATTGTAAGGCAACGGTTTAAGTAAACAAGGCTGAATTACATCTAAATTAGAAATTTAAATAGAAATGTAATTATTAGATTGTGAATTTTATGCATTTCTGACAAATACGAGTGGATAAATCACGACACAGTAAAGATAAAAAGAATTTAATCAAGATATTACCACATCAACTTATTGAAATTATTCAAGTCCGCATTAATGAGCAATCTTATCTCGTATATTAGAACTCTTTACGTTTAGATATGATTCGAAGTCTAACCACAGCAGTGTCTCTCTCCTTGCTGAATAATCGCTCTAACTTTTAGCTAAACATATTATTAATAATTTTGTTTGCAACGTACATTTAATCTCTGTGATAAAATGAATCGATTGAATCGATTGCCAGTCAGTCTCCTAAATATTATAGCGCCGCAGTGAGGCCACTGAACATTTAATTCAACCATCATTAACACTAGGAGCCACTTGAAACATTCATTAATTATCTCGCAAGTGAGGCTTCGCTAACTCCACCATGATAATCTACTCTGGGACACAATTGGCCACCCTGGTGTCCTCTAATCGTTCATCGCCGGGCTCTCCGTGACTCTATCGGGCAATTAGAGAGACACTGCCGTTTGAAAAATGCATTCGTAATGAATAATTAATCGGGCGAGCGTGTCATCATGTGGAAACTTTCGAACCGATTTTCCAGATACCGTTATCGATGCTCAGTAAGAAGGTGGAGCAGCAGTGGGGAGCCAGATGCGGCAATATCGTGGTATGGGCGAGTCTCATTATCGGACAGCCACTTTGCATAATGATGTATTACCACGATTACGTGATAACTCACTTCGGCGAGATACTGGTCGAGGATTATTCGGTGGTGTAGGCTGCTACTGAACACGATTAAGCGGGAAACGATCGGCGAGCGAACAAGAGAGAGGAGAGAGAGAGGGCAACAAAGCGAGTGAGAGAGTGAGCGCGAGATGTTGAGATAGAAAGAACGGAAAAATTCTTTTCGAAGCGCACGAGCCACTTGTTCGTCGACGATATATTTCATGCGATCTGCTTGGCGAATTATCTTTTTCCGCGAGTCGCGCGGTAACTCGTCCGGGATTATCGTTACCGCGACCAAGAAAAGCGGACATCGCGCGCAAGTGCCTTAAGTATTAAGCCATTCAACGAAACACTGTTAAAAGTATCAGCGCACGGAAACGGTTCGGCTCTTTTGTTCAGCGGGTGACGGTGCCACACGGAGATTAAAATATTCGCGCGTTAGCTGTAAGACTGGCAAGGGCGGCTCTTTCCTTTTTCGATGCGATTTCCTCCGGCCGGCTCAACTTTTTCATACTTTCACAGAGATTATACCTCGAGTCGCTGCGACCTCGACGTTGCACGCCGAATACGAGCTTACCGTTTGTTCGAGATAACGGTTTTGCGCGACGTGGGACACAGGGATCGCCGGCGAGCACGACGATCGAGGCTTATTACGGAAGGCTTTCGGCGTATTACGGAATTTTATAATTCGGAAACGGGCCGCGCTCGATCGCTCGCAAATCGTCGGGCTCGCGCGGACACGGATATTGTGCGTGCGATAAGACAATAATTCACCGTCTTCCTTTTTTCTACCGATCGCGGACGGAGAAGCGCATTCGGAATATTAGCTGTAATAAATTTATCGAGGAACAGAGTCCGGATCGTTTCGCGTTCGGTAAATATTTTAGCCGACGATGCATGCGCCGAGAAACCGCTCCGCCGTTTACGACGGGCCGGTCGTCGACGCTGAAGATTTAACGAGCTGCTCGCTGTTTGCCGTTGCTGCTGCCGGTTTCTGTATGCGCGGACAACCATCGTTTTCGTGGATTTCTTCAACCTGTCCGACGCCATCATGTACCGCGCACGAGCGCGCCAGTTGTCGAATAAATGAGACGTTTGTTACCAACCTCGTTACACTTCGTTTCATTTCTGACAGCTCGACGGAGATCCCTTCGAATGCCTGCGGGGGTGAACACGCAGGGGTGTTCACTTCTTTTTAAGGGCTGCGACTTCGCGGGAACGTTGCATCCCCCTGTCATCCCTTCAGGAGGTTTGTTAACCCTTTTTTAAGAAGCTTCGTGGGACGATGGTGGAAAAGGTCGCATGTTTTATTCATAAATTGGGCGTTGTTCTGTCGATAAATTGTCGGGTTAATAGCAGTATTTCTTGATCAAAATGATTTATAACAATTGCATCGGAACATTGGATATTTCATGCGCAACAACCTTCGCGATTCCAATTCTTTAACACTAACCGTACAAAATGTATCCGATGTATACTGTTTTATAAGAATTACAAGAATGAATTTATCTAGATTTTTCATAATTTCTACAATAATACGTGCTCGGACGAAGAAATTGATTTCATAATTTTATTTGACCGGTCGCGGTACGGTTAGTGTTAAATTGCGTAAAATAATTATTTTCCACTTTCTAAGGTCGTTGTTCTAAAGTCAAATATCGTTTTATTGTACTTCAGTCTCGTACAACGGACTGGAACAATTTTTATTTTTCACAAAAATCCGCAGTCTGCATAAAATACGCCTAAAACGACGCACTGCGCTCCAAGCGGAATTCCAAGTAGAATAACCCGCCAGTGGTCAGACGTCCTGGATGTATGCGCGCAGAATACGACTCTCCACTGACTGGAACTTTTGGAACAGCATTGATGTTGAATCATTACAAAACGATTTATAAATTCAGTCAGCGACAACTACTAAATCGTAATACCGAATACGGTAAATCAAATTAATATTCCCATACTTTGCAGACATAAATATTGCAGACGAGGCTAGAACGGGATAAAGTATAAAGAAATGACTAGTGATGGGGATACAATACTCTGTCTTGCAAGTTTTCGAACAAATCAATCACCACGAAGTTTCGAATCAATTCGATGTTTATTCGAAATCAGAAATTCTTGGGACTCTTGAGTCTTGAGGTATTGAAAATTTTCAAAGTCCTGATAATTTTAATAAACGTTATACTTTTGATAATATTAGCACGTTCATAGTGTTATTCATTCCAATGCTGTCATGAAGTAATCATTGTTTCGTGACAGATGTAACATACAGTGACTGTAAAAAGTATTCGTACACCTTTTAAAATAGAATAACTTTTTTATAATTGTACCACACGACCTGATTTTTTTATAATCAATTAGGAGCATTGGTTTACGAAATGATATGCAAAAAAGATTTTCCACTTTCTAAGGTCGTTGTTCTAAAGTCAAATATCGTTTTATTGTACTTCAGTCTCGTACAACGGACTGGAACAATGTTTATTTTTCACAAAAATCCGCAGCCTGCATAAAATACGCCTAAAACGACGCACTGCGCTCCAAGCGGAATTCCAAGTAGAATAACCCGCCAGTGGTCAGACGTCCTGGATGTATGCGCGCAGAATACTGCTCTCCACAGACTGGAACTTGAGCATTGATGTTGAATCATTACAAAACAATTTATGAATTCAGTCAGCGACAACTGCTAAATCGTAATACCGAATACGGTAAATCAAAATAATATTTCCATACATTGCAGACATAAATATTGCAGACGAGGCTAGAACGAGATAGAGTACACGGAAATGATTAGTGATGGGCATACAATACTCTGTCTTGCAAGTTTTCGAACAAATCAATCACCACGAAGTTTCGAATCAATTCGATATTTATTCGAAATCAGAAATTCTTGAAACTCTTGAGTCTTGAGGTATTCAAAATTTTCAAAGTCCTGATAATTTTAATAAGCATTATATTATACTTTTTATAATATTGGCACGTTCGTACTGTTATTAATTCCAATGCCGTCATGAAGTAATCATTGTTTCGTGACAGATGTAACGTACAGTGGGAGTACAAGGTATTAATACATCTTTTAAAATAGAATAACTTTATTATAATTGTGCCACACGACCTGATTTTTTTATAATCAGACTGCATAAAATACGCCTAAAACGACGCACTGCGCTGCAAGCGGAATTCCAAGTAGAATAACCGGCCAGTGGTCAGACGTCCGATCGAACCCACCACAGGTCCGACCCTGATACGCCGAAAAACGAAACTGCACAAACCAAAACAGTTTCCTTCCGCATTTACCATTCTCCGAGCATCCTCTGCCATTACCGTCTCGCAAAAAGCGTCAAAGGGGCCGCTTCGAATGCAGATTGCGTCGGCGCATTGACAAAGAGAAAACAGCGAATTATGAATCGGGGAAAACGAAGGAGTAAATATCGTGGTAAACGGAACGAAGATTCCGTGATCGTTGTTCGATGGGTTGTTCCAGAAGAATTCTCGTCTGTCGGGACAACGATGAAGGGATTCGAGGACGAATTGAATTCTTCTTGCGTTTCGAGGACTGTTCCTCGAAGGTGTTTCCAGTCCGCGGAGGGTCGACACGCACGGCGCAGCTCGCCGTCACGCAGCTGGAAGGTATATAACAGTGCGTACGCGTCGTCCTGACGTAGACGTATGTCGCGCTGTCGGTGGTGGAGTCCCGGCATCATTAATTTATCCATCGCCGGGGTTGCTCGAGGGCAAACGGTTCGTGACATTCAGACTCATCAGACAGCGGGGGAGGAAAGCCCAAGGGTCACGGCTCGAGAGAAGAAAAAAAAAGAAACATCTCTCCCAGCAGCGTCTTGAACCGTTCCCTCTTTCACTCTCGTTCCTTGTTTCGAACACGGGGGTGCTGGGAGGATGGGGCTCCGGCTCGTTCTCGTCATTCTTTTCCCTGTATCTCCTTCGTCCCGTCCGTCGTCTCCCTTTTATTTCGTTCCGGTACGGGAGCCAAAAGAAATTTCAGAGGAGCCAGTATCGTTTAAAAAGATGACGCGGCTGTTACGAGACACCGAGTGCTCCACTGACCCTCTTGATCCCCTTTCCCTCTACGAGCACGAGTTCCGTGAGACTTTCACGTAAGGTGTTCCGGTGACAGATCTCTCGGAAGCTTCTGAAACCAGCACGCGTCCTTTCCGGTAGCTCATTTTCTGAAATATTCTTTGGCGCGATCTTACCCTTCTTAGAACGGCAGCTAATCATGACAGAGATTGCCCCGCTGTACTTCAAGATAATCGTCCAGGGCTGATAATATTACCGTTCGCGACCTCCAGGTAGGTGTCTTCTTTGCAATTTTAATAACTGCGAGATTTTTGCTACCGCAAATGTCGGGCACTCGTGTTTGAGGAAATTTAAAGATTCCTTGTTAGACATTTTATGATAAAGATGGGTGGATCAAATATTTATCCAGCGTTATTGTCGACGTTAATCAATTAGTACGATGAATGATTAATTATGTTCTCTTTAACAGTGTGACCCGTAAGCGAGAAACGTTACCAATGTTCTACGCGATATTAATTAGCTATGAATTATAAATTAAGTCCAATTAAGCACCTTAAAATGAGAAATGTTACATTATTATTCGTGCTATTAATTAATCACGAACTGTAAATTTGATCCGCCTACCCTCAGATAGAGATGTAATTTCAATTTTAATACTAATTAATTGACTCTGCGGAATTTTATGCGCCATCCTTAACTTATACAGTTCATCAATTAGTTAAAAAAACGAATTATTCTTTCCTTGACAATTTTATATTTTTGAACATCATACATTGATGTTCTTTTTAATCCTTCCACTGTTTGAAATTTCATCTACTCGCAATGTTGTCACGAATGCGTCGAACCACAAATCAGAAAAGCTCACAACCGCCGTCCCCAACGCTTTATACGGTTACAATATTGCAGTAGTATTGGTGATTCACAAAATCGATATTTTGCATTGTTCGTTTCGAAAGCTTGGTTCTTGGTGCACATTTTTAAAACAGTTTAATCTGAATATTCACATGACTGCGGAAGATACAGGACCGGATATAACACAAGTCACAAGCTTTAAGAGCTATCGTTTCAAACTTTAAAGTCGTTTATCTCGGAACTACATTTTTAACAACGGTGTACATCATAACTCTCGAACGGATGAATATATTTACTTGAAATTCTACGTGGATATATGCGCGCAGAATACTGCTCTCCACAGACTGGAACTTGAGCATTGATGTTGAATCATTACAAAACGATTTATAAATTCAGTCCGCGACAACTACTAAATCGTAATAACGAATACGGTAAATCAAAATGATATTCGCATACTTTACAGACATAAATATTGCAGACGAGGCTAGAACGGGATAAAGTATAAGGAAATGACTAATGATGGGGATACAATACTCTGTCTTGCATGTATTCGAACAAATCAATCACCGCGAAGTTTCGAATCAATTCGATATTTATTCGAAATCAGAAATTCTTGAAACTCTTGAGTCTTGAGGTATTGAAAATTTTCAAAGTCCTGATAATTTTAATAAACTTTATACTTTTGATAATATTAGCACGTTCATATTGTTGTTTATTCCAATGCTGTCATGACGTAATCATTGTTTCGTGATAGATGTAACATACAGTGGCTGTACAAAGTATTCGTACACCTTTTAAAATAGAATAACTATTTTATAATTGTACCACACGACCTGATTTTTTTATAATCAATTAGGAGCATTGGTTTACGAAATGATATGCAAAAAAGATTTTCCAAAAATTATCATTTACAAGGTGACAAGCAAAAATAAAAAAGGCATGTTTAAAACTTTTTTACTTGGCCCCTTAAAGAAAATTTGAAATATGTGTTTTGTAGATCTATAGCGGTTACACGCATGCTGAAAGTTTTATCGAAATCGATTAACATACACACGAGCTAGTGAGTTTCTGATTAAAATCGTTTTTTCCTGCGTCAACCGATTTGGATGAAATTATTTAGTATGTGTATAACTAACATAGATCTACAAAACGTATGTTTTAAAGTTTCATTGAGGATCCAAATAAAAAAGTTTTAAAAATGCCTTTTTTATTTTTGCATATGACCTTGTAAATGGCAATTCTCGAAAAAATCTTTTTTGCATATCATTTCGTAAACAAATGCTTCTACTTGATTAGAAAAAATCAGGTCGTTTGCTACAATGATAAGAAAGTTATTCTATTTTAAAAGATGTACGAACACTTTCAACACCCACTGTATATTTCAAGAACTTCAATTCTTACAAACCTTCCAAAGTTTTAAGGCTTTCAAGATTCTCTTGACAATCAAGACTTTCAAGACCCTTCACGAGGTTCAAGAGTTCTAAGCTTCGAATTATGTTGCAAGTGATTCGAATTTTTTGTCGTAGACATTGAATCGAAGCGATTC
Organism: Lasioglossum figueresi; assembly: GCA_028455805.1. Taxonomy (NCBI): domain Eukaryota; kingdom Metazoa; phylum Arthropoda; class Insecta; order Hymenoptera; family Halictidae; genus Lasioglossum; species Lasioglossum figueresi. The sequence goes on from CM052187.1 coordinate 3,621,157, forward strand.
GAAGTGATGCAGATCCCATCTCTAGAAATGACCTTTTGTGTAGGTCGTTGAATTCGTTTCAATAAATACCGTCATAAACTGGGGTAAAAATATGTGGTTCCATTTATGGTCCAATTTAATATGTTCCAAATTTCCCGACCACCGACCCTATAAAACCTCAACATGGCACACTGTATTACAGTGGCGCGCAATAATACTCGCCCGCGCTAAAAAAGACGATTTTTTTAAATATTAGACCATGCGATTTAAACTTGTTTTGAAAGCAAGAGCAATTAGATTGCTACAGAATGGGAAAAGAATTTTTTTTCAAAAATTTCAATTGATTGGAATTGTAGAAAAAATACTAAAAGTTGCATTTTCAGCTTTTTTATGTGGGCCTATATTGAAAATTTAAAAAAATATGTTTTGTAGATCTGTTTCAATTGTATGCACTGTGAAAGTTTCATCGAAATTGGTTGATGCAGGAAAAAACGACAGGCATTGAAACGTGTAAGATCCTTAGATTTATTGCAGTGAGAGGTCGAAAATCGTAAAAATCTGCAATTTTCACCATCTTTAAACGATTGTAACTCATTGCAACGTCGATCGACTTTGACGACATTTTTTTAAAATCTGCATAACTTGATACTTTCAATCGAATATATTGCAGTAATAATTTATGAGTTACAATTTCTTGTTTCTCGAAATTTAATTTGTTGGAATGTCACTTACCATGTACATTGGCTATCATAATTTTTTTAAATCTGCATAAGTTGATACTTCCAATCGAATATATTGCAGTAATAATTTATGAGTTACAATTTCTCGTTTCTCGGAATTTAATTTGTTGGAATATCAATTACCATGTACATCGGCTATCGTAATGTTTTTAAAACCTGCATAACCTGATACTTTCAATCGAATATATTGCAGTAAAAATTTATGAGTTACAATTTCTTGTTTCTCGAAATTTAATTTGTTGAAATGTCACTTACCATGTACATTGGCTATCATAATTTTTTAAAAACCTGCGTAACTCGATACTTTCAATCGAATATATTACAGTAATCATCTATGAATCACAATTTCTTGTATCTCGGAGTTCAATTTGTTGGAATTTATTTAAGAAACAAATTTGACAGAAATAATCTACTGTCGGTTAGTAGGCACATTCCATCATTTGACTTTCGAGCGCCTATACAAATGACACATTGCATCTACGCTGTCCGCGTCATGGGACCCTCAACTCTCGCTTGTTTCTCACATGATCGTCCGTTTGTCTAGAACGATCGTCACTCGTGTCACGGTAACACTCATTGACACGGATCAACAAAACGTATTTTTAGATTTTCAATATATGCCCACGTAAAAAAGTTGAAAATGCAACTTTTAGTATTTGTTCTACAATTTTTGAAAAAATTTCATTTCACATCCTGTAGTAAACTAATTGCTCTAACATTCTAAAGAACTTCAAATCGTATAGTACAATTTACAGCGGCCGAACACTATTCCGCGCCACTGTATGTCCCTCTTCTGCCAAGCAATTTCTTTCACAGGTTCAGTTCTGCCGAGCTTTCCAAGCTTACCGCAACGTCACCTAAATATCATCGTCATTCCATTATCTATTATTCCCGATCAACGTAATTTCGAAAACGTGCATTTCCGCGCACCGTGTAGCGTTGCGCACGATCTGGTATCGCGGGTTCGCGAGCGGTGGGAACAGTTTCGTACTCGTTCGGCGAAGCAGTTCAATTTCCGCGCACGAGGTGTCGAAGCACACTCGAAGAACGCATCGGCTGGTCTTTTGAACGTTTATTCCAGAACGCTTGCGTTATCGTGTAAGACGGGTAGAGCGGTGCTGTGACGGCGTAGCGTGGCGGCGGGTCGTCTGCCTGGTCGGGAAGGGGTTGCGAGGTTCGCGGTACGGCGCAGAGGGTCAAAACGAAGGGTGTGGAGTGAGAGAACGGGACCGGGTGGAGCGGGTGGGGGAGCGGAAACCTGCCGGGAGGGAGTGAGTCGGTTAGATAGAGAGGGGGGAGGCGCGGTGCCGAGCGCAACACGATGCTATAAGGGCGGGTACGCAGCGGAGTCTCCGCAGTGAGCGTCGCGACGCCTTCGGAGACGTGTCGGGTGGAACGACCGGTCGTCGATCGCCGGTAACACGAGGCGATTCGGTTCGATTCCTTCGGCGGGTCCTCTATCTGCCTTCGTCTTGTGCTTCTGTGCTGTTGTGCTTGATTTGGTTCTGGTTACCTAGGAAAAGCTTCCGGCGCGAGAAACAAGACTCGGCCGCGCCGCTGCTCTCTCCGCCAGCGAGAGGAAAGGAGGAGCTGTTATTGAATTCCGTTCTATCCAGCGGAAGAGCGTTCTCAAAGGGCAACCGAGGTCTGAGGTCGAAAGAGAGGATGTTCTTCGAGTGTCATCGTGCTTGCCGGTACGTACAAGGTTTAATATTCGAACCGCCGCAACACCACGGGTTTGTTCACCGAGGCACACAGGCGGGTTTCAATTATCATCGAGCACACACTCTCGCGAACCTTCGCCCGAGTTCGACGAATCCGATTCCGGCGAATTTCGATCGTATTTTAGAAGCTCGGTATTCGATTATCGGTGTTATTCTACCGAGCTGAACGCTGATAAACGCGATTAGCCGGTCACAAAGGATTTTGATAGACTAGCTGCTGGTAATTTTGTGCAGTCGTCGGTTTTCGGGGATTCCCGTACGTGTCTCGCCTCGTCTCTTGCGGTCGACGGGTCGGGTGAATGATTGAGGAGGATGTCGGTGGGACGTTCACTTGACTCGAGTCGTTTCTAAAAAATGAATGCGACCGCGTTCGGTTCGACGCGGAAAAACCGGATAAAGTGGTCGCCCGAAGTAGAATGCGACGTTCATGGTCAGACCACGCTGCTGGCTCGGATAAATCGGATCGGAGGGTTTTATTTGCTCTATTTCGCGACTAAGGGTGGGACGATAAAACGGAATCGAAGATCGGGAAACGTTCGCCTCGATTTTCTCTCCTCTCTCTGTCTCTCTCTCTCTTACTTTTTCTCTCTCTATCGCTCTTCGAGAGAAAGGCAGGGCCGTCACGTCATTCGGCCGGCGCGATAACAATGACTCGACGTTTGCTAAGGACCGAGAAGTAATTTCGCGTCGAAGAAAAATGGTGCAGCTCGCCTTCTCTCTCTATCGTTCTCTCTTATTCTCGGGCCGGCCCGGCCCGTCCGTCATGATTCGCCGGGAGCCGAAGAGACGGAGAACAAGAGGCCGACGCACGGGAAATTGAAACGATCCTCGATAGCTCGATCGTCGAGTGATCAGCAATATCTCATACGCGAGCGAACGTGACGCGGCGTTGCGATCTTTTTGCCGGTGACGCCGGCGAAAATTATTCGCAGTCACGTGCCGATATTAGCCACCTCGAACGCGATCCCTTCGTGCTCTAAGTGAAACTCACGGTTTTCCCAAGCAGTCATCATTTTCTATTGAACATTCTATCCGGTAACCACTGCTCGTTCTTTCCTCGTCAGTTTTACCGAGAAAAATGTCGGGTGAACTTTGAAACTTTTCGTTCTGTGATTATTAGAGACACAAACGCTGTCGCGTTTCCCTGATAATTTTCAGTGCTTTGTTCTGAAACTGGAAATGTCGGCTGGATCAAAAGTGTTTACGGAACTTTTCATTTTACGTGTACCGGAGTCGTAAAAGTGCTTCTGTTTTAATTACTGCATTAATTAGCATACATTCGTTTGTACAGCGTATAGCTTTCGCTATCAGATCTCGTGTCATTCAGTTTATAATTAATATACTGCGGATCTTTATGCGAAATAAAAATTGTCTGCGTCGATTGGAAGAAATATTAACTAAATTCAATGTTATTTCTTCCCTTAATGATTCTAATGGAGGAGAAATCGTATATTGACATCTACAATTTTTTAAATTTTTCAACCATTTTCCAAGCAGTCTGATAATTAACTGAAATTGAAACAGTACTTTTGTAGGATTTCGTTCAATGTATTTCGTTATTTATTGAATTGAAAACTAGTAACGCTAGACTTCGTGAAATTACGGAAATATTTTCTTAACCGAAATTTCTAGTATACTTCTTTACACGAGTACATGTCGCCATAAAATCCTATGAAATCTCAATAAATTCATACATCTGTCTCGTTTAGGTTGTTCTGGTACTACCTAATCTCAATTTTTAATCACACAAAAATCGTAACATTCACAGTGCATATTAAAATAGATAAATTCCACTTTCCTAAAATAGATCCACGTCTCCATGAAAAAAAAGTGTAAACGCTCCCCTGTCGAAGATTACAGCATTTTTGTCAGTTAAAAAAAGATTGTACAAAGGTAATTTGAAGTGGCCAGTGAAAAGCAAATTTTTATATCTGTGAACAAAAAATGGTTCGTTGATCAGAATATGTGGTAATCGGTTTTGGGGAAGGTCAGAGGAATATGCTGGATGCGGTGCGAGTGGAAAAACGACGATAGTTAGTGAATCGTAAACGAATTCTGGTCCACAACGATAACGCGCGACCGCGCACGGTAAAGTAACTTTAGAAAAAATTAAAAGTTACGATTCGGAACTCGTACCGCATCCACTTATTCGGATCGCTGTAACATTTTTTAACCGACCGACATTCCGTCAATAGTAAAACGATCAAAGTTAACGTCGCGTACATTTTACATCTGTAAAGTGACTAACTTTTCGACTGTAAAAATTGGTTGGGTAATCTGGGACAATTGTAGCAAAGGCTGCATCGTTAGAAAATGTTATTGCGTGCAATTTGTCGTACGTAAAGTAATTTTCTTTCTGTCATTAAGCGTTGTGGGAATTTTAAAAAGTCAGGTAAAATGTTTAAATTTATCATTCGTAATTTATAATTCAACTAGTTACGGTACTAACCATTTATTTGTCTCCTGACGCTCGACTTTTAAAAAACTAAGAGAAGCGTGTACAGCAATTAGTCTTTCTTCTTTGTAGATTTCTCCTCTTCTTGCGAGTAATTATTTTAAGCATTTGTTTACACCTTATTCTCCCTGCATAAAAGGTTTTAACGAATGTAATTGTTGTATCCGAAACAAAGGAAAACATTTACAACATTAGAAACGACTTCATATTTGCGTTATACATTTCGTACTTGCGTTACAGCATGTAGTTAACGAAAACGTTTATTGTTCAATGTATTTGTTTAAGTATTATTATCGAGCCTCTCTTTCGAACGAATAATTCGTTTAATTGTACGTTCCTATCTCACTCGATGGCCTGGATACGACAGGTAAAGTTGAATGTGTTCCAGTAAATTATTTATAGTCAGCCATATAGTGAATTGCATTTCTTTACACGACCGTGCGACGGTCATTTGTAAAATTAATGTTTCGTTGTCGTTCTTGCGGTTGCTAGTTTGTATATTCCCATTTGTGGAATAAAACAGGAGTATGTTTTTCGCGCGAGTATTGTGGCTGATTTCGGTATACCGTTGTTCAATTGGAAATGTGTAATAATAAATGTGTAATAATAAATGTATTTCAATCAGGTATAATATAGTCGTTAACTCGTTTCCAGGCGTTCAAACGGAATCCAAAATTCCGGGTCGTTATGCTAAATATATAATCAAACTTTGTAATCCTGTGCACGGCAATGTTAATTATTACTAAACAAAGTAAATTTTCAAATTTTCAACGCGCAAGAGAAATCCAATGAGAAATTCTACTAATTTCAATTCAGCTCCGTAATTCTTTAACTACGTACGCGAACAATACTTTATTAAATTTTCCAATGGACGAAAAATTAGTCGGAATTTCGGAACAAAATTTTTCATGCTTCGCTTTCTTAGGGAATTAACTTTGAAAATTTATTGGGTTGTTCCGCTAAATGGGTTGGCGGGGCTGTGTCTGTTCATTGCGCACCGTTTCCACTTATGTAAGTCGAAATGCATGAATATTCAAAGGAGATTACCCGAGAAACAAAGAATGATATGAATATATTCAACCCTGACTTTCGACGCGTTTGTTCGTAAAGAATCATCGTCCAACAATAAGAAACATCGCCGACTGCACTGCGGCTGCTTTTGTGCACTAACATTACTTGGCTCGCAATTATTTCGAATATGAGGATAGTTGCGATGAAAATTGTTAAATACGATAACGGGGAAGCTTCGTTAAAATCGTTATCAACATTTTCATACGGAAATACGAAGCAGTTGATATTTCCAGCGTTAACACTAGGTTTACGGAGCTTTCGAAATAACTATTTCATATTACTTTATAAAAGTAACAAGGATGTGCCTATCCAAATTATTGGCTATTTTTCCAATAATGTATACCCAAAGAAATAAATTTGGTAAATAATTCCTCGGGAAAGCACTTTTACGATCTCAATAATCGCAAATTAAGAATATTAGAACCCGTCATTTTGACGGGTCCCGTAAATCAAGTGTCAACCCTTTGCACTCGGAGCTATTTTAACTCGGAAATTAAACATTTCTACGGATCTAGAATAATTCCATTCTATACGCTTGTTTTCATTTTATGGATATGAAATTGATATAAAACCTCACACAATACTTAAAGGTTTAGTAATTGATTGGATACCAACATATATTTAACAATGTAAATAATATTGTGTGAATAATGATATAATAAATAGCGGTGACTCCGAGTCACCACTCGAGTGCTAAGGGTTAATAATCTCGGGGAAGATCGATTTCGCATTACTTCTTGCCTGGCCAGAATGGAATCTGTTTATGAAAACACGAGTCTGCAGAAAAAGTTCGCCGACTAATCGCGAACGGGCAATGTTAGACGACTCCGCGAAGAAATTAGTTAACTGAATCCTCCAATTATGTCGAGCAGAACGCGATCCGGAAGAACGAAATCCGCTTAAACGTTAATGGAAGACATTGTTCTAAAGATTCGGGCGAAGGACCGGAGACAAATCATAATCAGATTGCCAAGAAAGTACACGGGCACGCTAACAAGGTCCCATAGTTAGGTCAAAAAATACGTTTAACGGAGGGTTCGGAAACTTTCCCTTTAGCACGTTCTCTCCCCTTGATGTTCCCGTCCCTCCCAGAGGGGCCGGAAGTCTCGCTTTTTTTCCGTGGGCTCAGCGAAAACGTTCCTTGTCCGTCAAACGTCGACGGCCGGACCGTCGATTACGGTTTTCAATCCCTGATTGCCGATTCAGGATTACTCGGTGTTAATGGCGGCTCGTCGAACCTGGCCATTACGCGATCCATTCGCACACGTAACCGCGAAAACTCGCGGCAACTTTTCGCCTGCGAATCAGAAACCCGCGGTGCCAGTCGCATCGTTTTCTAGCGGCGACGACGACGGAGCAGGACAGCCGACAGCAACATGAATTTATTTTTCGCGTACGTGCACGGAATCGCGAGATCCCCTCCCCAAAAATGCGAACGATTTCTCCGCTAATGGCAAAACCGAAACGCACCGGCCGGAATAGCGTCGCGGAAATTTTTGGCACGTTTCACGGCCGCTGTAATTTCTTTCTCTCCCGAACTATGTTCGAGAGACAATTATTTCAAAGTACATTCGGAATTTTATAGCGTACTATTTTCACGTATTTTACGTCGCGATATTGCTGAGGGACGCAGGAATTTTTCAGTTTCCAGCAGACCGAACAAATAGAAACATTATTATAGTTGTAGATTTTTATTTGTATTTACATTTTTTTTTTAATGGACAACTGCGAAACTGCGTTGGGCAGGTATCGTGTAGATTCTGGATTTTGCAAATACACGCGTTCAATTTCAATGAGAAATTTTTTACGAAAATTGACAAAAAAACAGGAATTGTTTTTTCCTGTTATTAATGTCACATATGTATATTTTAGTGACAGTCGCGAAGATTAGGAGCACAAATACGAGGACTTCCTCTACCATCACCGATAGTTGAAAGTTGTCAATGCATCTATCTCAGAATCTACCTCAGAATCCCATTCTTTCTATAATCACAACCATAGCCTGCTACCCCGTTTTCTCCATAATCACAATTGCAGCGCAGGTTCCTCTATAATCACAACCGCTGAATACTGACCCCCATCCTTCTAATAGCGTCTACGTTTCTCTATAATCACGTCGCTAGTCTCGATCGAGATACCTATAGAAGGGCAATTTGTGTTAACAATGGCCAGTTATGCAATTTTAAATTTACAAGGGATGAGCCACAAGAACAGCCATTGAAAATTTGTATATACATAGTGAATCTTATTAACACATTTCCTTCCGGTGATTATTGTATAATTTTAACAAATCTATGGTACATGGCTAAACAGTTTTTAATGGAACCTACAATAGCAACAGCAATTTTCATTGTGATCTGACAAGGTCACCCTCGGTAATGTGATCTAATAGTTTCATTTAAGATTGCAATGTAAAGGAAAATTTCTATGCTTTCTTTTGGTACAGCAGAATTCTTGAAAATCGTATTGACACATTACCGACCAGTGATTATTGCTGTACAATTAGTTAAAATATTGTTTACATTATTACATCTGTCGGTATCTAATCAATTACTCAATATTTATGTATTGTATGAAGTATTACATCAATTTCATATCCACCAAATTTAAAAAATCATACAGAATGGAAATATTCTAGATCGAAAGAAATGTTTAATTTAGCTGTACTATTAATTGAAATATTGTTTACATTATTAGATCTGTCGGTATCTAATCAATTACTCAATATTTAAGTATTGTATGAAGTATTACATCAATTTCATATCCACCAATTTTGTAAAATCATACAGGATGGAAATATTCTAGATCGAAAGAAATGTTTAATTTTGCTGTACTATTAATTAAAATATTGTTTACATTATTAGATCTGTCGGTATCTAATCAATTACTCAACATTTAAGTATTGTATGTAGTATTACCTCAATTTCATATCCACCAAATTTAAAAATCATACAGAATGGAAATATTCTAGATCGAAAGAAATGTTTAATTTAGCTGTACTATTAATTAAAATATTGTTTACATTATTAGATCTGTCGGTATCTAATCCATTACTCAATATTTAAGTATTGTATGAAGTATTACATCAATTTCATATCCACCAATTTTGTAAAATCATACAGGATGGACATATTCTAGATCGAAAGAAATGTTTAATTTTGCTGTACTATTAATTAAAATATTGTTTACATTATTAGATCTGTCGGTATCTAATCAATAACTCAATATTTAAGTATTGTATGAAGTATTACATCAATTTCATATCCACCAAATTTAAAAAATCATACAGAATGGAAATATTCTAGATCGAAAGAAATGTTTAATTTTGCTGTACTATTAATTAAAATATTGTTTACATTATTAGATCTGTCGGTATCTAATCCATTACTCAATATTTAAGTATTGTATGAAGTATTACATCAATTTCATATCCACCAAATTTAAAAATCATACAGGATGGAAATATTATAGATCGAAAGAAATGTTTAATTTTGCTGTACTATTAATTAAAATATTGTTTACATTATTAGATCTGTCGGTATCTAATCAATTACTCAATATTTATGTATTGTATGAAGTATCACATCAATTTCATATCCATCAATTTCATATCCATCAATTTTGTAAAATCATACAGAATGAAAATATTCTAGATCGAAAGAAATGTTTGATTTTGCTGTACTATTAATTAAAATATTGTTTACATTATTAGATCTGTCGGTATCTAATCAATTACTAAACATTTAAGTATTGTATGAAGTATTACATCAATTTCATATCCACCAATTTTGTAAAATCATACAGAATGGAGATATTCTATATCGCAAGAAATGTTTAATTTTCCAGTTAAAATAGCTCCGAGTGCAAACTGGTAATAGGCTTCCGGTAGGTAAAGTGTTAATATTCGGACATTCTTAGAAAGACTTCTTTAATATTGGATCATACAAGTTGTATCTTTTTTTTGAGAAATTCAAAATTGATTGCACGAAAAGAAATTATTAAAAAAATTGCAGCAAACATACTGTAGCATCGTAAATTCGTTACAACCCTCGCCGAGCCTAGGTTTATGTTTTAGGATTTACTACTGTTAAGATATGGGAAGCGTTTGTTCTTTATCTTAAATATATTTATTAATATAATACAACTTGATAAATAAATAATATACTATAAGGTATGTTAGGGAAAGTCTTTCTAGTACACAGTGGTTTCTGTTTAACAGATCACAGATGTCGTTACATTCTAACAGTTACCTTCCTTAACAACTACCATACACAGTACGCGTAATTTTCTTAAAAAGAGAAGGAGTTTGGGCCGTTGGAAAAGTCGGAGGGTCCCTGGGAAAGCTAGAGGGGACGGAAGGGCTCATCGAAAAATACAAATGGGAGAACGAGCAGAGTTGTTTTCCGCGTCGATGCGAGCGGTACGAGTTGTAACGAGTTGGAGCTGTGCTCATTTATTTAACGCGTGTATTTGTTATTTAACCCGTCGTTAGTTAGGTTGGGTCTCACAGACCCCAGAGATTTTAGATTGATCGTAACATTGTATCAACGCGTGACAGCGAGTCCGGCCTGAGTGTATTTAAAAATTTAATTTCGCGGATCTGCGTTTTTACTCTGAAAAATTTCAATCCTCTTAACGCATTACCGACCGGTGATTATTGCGTACTTTTGACAAATCTATGGTACATGGCTAAACACTTTTTAATGGAACCTTCAATAGCAACAGAAATTTTCCTTGTGAGCTAACAAGTCGCCCTCAGTAACGTCATCTGATAGTTTTATTTAAGATTGCAACGTAAAAGAATATTTATATGCTTTTCTTTGGTACAGCACAATTATTGAAAATCCTATTAATAGGCTTCCGGTAGGTAAAGCGTTAATATTCGGACATTCTTAGAAAGACTTCTTTATAATATTGGATCATGCAAGTTGTATCTTTTTTTTGGGAAGTTCAAAATTGTTTGCACGAACAGAAATTCTCAAAAAATTGCAATAAAAATACTGTAGCATCGTAAATTCGTTACAACCCTCGCCGAGCCTAGACTTATGTTTTAGGATTTACAACTGTTAAGATTTGTGGAACATTTTGCGTAACAGAAATGAAGCAACTGAATCTTACACGTTGAATTTTATTTATTCCATTTTTCTGGGTCGAAGGTCATTTGTGTTACATTGATGAATTCGTTATTTTGTCAGCTACAACATTACGTCAACGAAGATATATCATTCCATTTAAAAAAACATCGATGACCTTGAAATCTCATAAAAAAACTAACCTTAAAAATTTTTTCCCTTACACCGTTACATGTGGCACTTCAAACAGAGTAACTTTGTCCTAAGATGTTTTTTTGTACAACGAAAAGTAACGGAGATATTTAGGTGTTCTGTTTCTTCGGACTCACCCTGTATAGTGTACGTGTTCTGAAAATTTCATAAAAGTCGTGTAAATTTCAATTGTCTGCGGAACGCGTAGGTGTCGGGTCCGGCTAAAAGTGTTTGAGCGAAACGAGTTGATGAGATTAGGATTAATCGCGTTTTCGAGTAGACTTTCGGTGTAAGCGCGTGATCGTTTCGCGATTTCCCGGTGGCGTGCGGGAATCACGTTCCTGGAACCATAGCCTCGCGCTCTCAATATTCCATTATTCAATTATTATTCAGTTCTAGCAGAGGAAGCCAATTAGTCAAGTTAGACGCCGCAGCCTCGGAACGTATTTGACGAGCACCGGCAAAGTTTGAGAACGATCCGAAGGTCCGTGACCCCTTCCTCGAACGCCTCGCTGTTTTCCGATCTGCTTCAACCCTTTCCTGCCACCACCCCCTCTCTTTTCTGCGCCAACCCGTTTTCTACACACCATCCATCCCCCTTCACGGTTACCGCGTATAACTTTTACACGCTCGCCGAATACCCCGCGTTTCTGCCTGAGATGTTAGCTATTCGTACCTTCCATCGGGTACGTGTAATTTTCTAATTGAAATCTAATGCGCACAGAGCATCTCGCGGTTCCTTTATGTCCGATGTAGCTCGAGTCAGGCCGGCCGCGCAACGAGAAACTTTCAATCGGAAATCAATTCTTTCTGTATTTACGTTGGAAATGCTGTTTCACATTAATTTTTAGCTGAAAGAGTCGAATGCGTGCGTGCATCGAACTTTAGAGCATATGGCTTTTGGCCTGATGCTTTCAGGTCATTAAGACAGTCGGATTATAATTGTTATTACTTTTCGTACTCGGGAACAGTGTGCTCTTTTAATTCTATTTCCTCGTTTCAGTGGGAAACCTAAATGAATATGGTTCAGAGAGTGTCTAATGATGATTCATATTAATGTAGGAACAGTAACAGTCTCGCAAATAACCTCTTGTTACACGATAATGATTCGTAAACCATTAATTACTGCTAATTTTTTGTGAGTTTGTAGTTTGTAGAAATTTTGAAAATATAATTAGATTTAATTACTGCGGATCGTTATGCAAAAAGTTGTTTCCATCGTTCGCAAGAAATAAATCCGCAGTGTAATAATCAGATACAATATACTATGGTTTGATCGAGTCAAATATATATATTTTCATCGTATTTTGCCCCAAAATTATTTGCTGACCCATGTTTGCTAATTATCGTTGTATCATATGTTAAGTACATAGAAATAGATGCACTGTTCGTTTTATTTCCGTGCATAATGCAGTTTAAATATTACCTCGATGCACTGTATGCTTGACGGTTGCATTTCCTGCATTTCCCTGCTTGTGCAATATCGATTTACCGATGACACAGGAGTGCTGAAAAATATAACGCGGTACTATGCCCGAACATAACCAGCATTTAAATTTACATCTGGTCGTCAAATTTATTTTCTATAATAAGCAAAATAAAAATTTTCTTCATCGATTGTAAGAACTAGAAACCAAATGGAGAAAGGTCTTTCTATCGTTAATAGTTTTAATAGATAAATCCTTTAATCTCGTAAAAGTTCTAAATTTTATTTGCTCAATCTTGTGACAAATGCATAAAGTCCGAAGTCTAGAGATCAGTATTATCAATTCAAATTACCCTACTTTGGCTCACCCCAGTTAACACAAAATTGATTTTAGAGGGTGGCATACTTTAACTAGATTTAAAAATTCTCTGTTAAAGTTATATTACATATACACCCATTTTTATCATAAATCGCATAAAATACGCAGTCTAATAATAGCACCTTACTACTAGTCACTAATAGTTTTAATAGATCAATC
>CM052187.1:3634453-3672792 GCA_028455805.1 Lasioglossum figueresi
TAACAAAAACCCGCTATCCGTCTCCGGTGTTCTAAGTCGCCTTCGCGTATAACTTAATTACCCGGTCAGAAAACTAACGATAAAACCCTGTGTTGGCCGTTGGTGCTGCTGCTACGACGGCGCGCCGATTAAATTGAATCACTGTCGCCGGCTAATTCGACGCGGACGAATCCTGTTCGACGAGTGTCGCCTTCGTTCTGAACTTCTTTGCCCGCTTCTCTCCGGACTGTCTCATCGGGTCCGGTTTCGTTGACACATCTGTCTAGCCGCGGTACCAAACAACTCCGAGACACTGCTCGAGAAAGTTTGCTAAACCGATATCTTCTTGTTAATTGCCAACTACAATGTATTTTCTGTCTTCAGAAAGACACGAGTCTTGTAGGTCTTAATTACAGTTGTAGGCACAGTGGCTCGCAATAATACTCGGCCGCGGTAAAGAACCGCGTTTCATTGACGCGGATATAGAAAACGTATTTTTTAAATTTTCAATATAGATGCACACAAAAAAGGTTGAGAATTTTCATAAATTGCTATTTTTGAACAAATTTCTTTCTGCATCCTGTAGTAAACTAATTGCTCTAACTTTCCAAAAAAGTTTAAATCGTATAGTACAATATTAAAAAAGTTATCGTCTTTTTTAGAGCGGCCGAATATTATTGCGCGCCACTGTATGTCTACTTTGATCATTTATGGCCATACTCGAATGTCTGATCATTGCTGAACGTTTCTACTTCGATCATGTATTCAGATGCTGATCCGCCTGACCATTGATCGATATTTCTACTTACAGGAAATGTTTACGATGCAGAATCGACTTTAATTGTAGATGTATATATACTATCATGGTTGTGTGATCATAAAATTTCATCGCAGATCTAACAAATACATCACCTTTGTATTTTTAATAAAACGTAAATGAGCTATTTATTTGCTAAATTAATTATTTAACAATGGTTTCCGAACCAGTTATCTGGCAGTATCATCTTCACTCTTTATGGATAAGTACACCGCGTATTTAACTTATTTATTTATTGTTTATTTTAATGTGGTCGCATTAACAGCTAGGTCATTAGCGACCACATAATTTACAATCAAAAGTGTTTTATACAAAGGTGAATTTATAATAGTTTATACAAATCGATGGATTTGAAAAAGAGGAGGACGTTTCTAATGTTGTCTTCGCCTAGATTTGTCTTGTTCGGCGCCGCGTCACCCATATTTGGGTGACGAGGATGTTTCCGTGGGAGCCCCGTCACCCATATATGGGAGACGCTCTTCTTGTTCAAGTTAAATAAGATTTTCAGTTGCCTTTTCAAAAGAAATTTAATGGAACAACCACTGAAGTATAAGTATAGAATATACAGCATAAAAATATCAAATACAGGGTGGTCCATTTATCGTGGGACAGTTAATTATTACGGAAACCAGCAGAGATATGAAAAAATGTTTTATATAAAATATTCTTCGTATGAAGGGGCACATTTTATTGCGCTATGCACATTTTTCCTTAATGGCCCTTTAAGGGTCGGACGTAGGGCAACTTCATTTTTTCAAATGGAAATCCATATTTTTTATTTTACATTCTTATTCTACATTGACTGTTGAAGTAGCGCGCTCAGATTTACTGAGCTACAATATTTTATTATTAGGATTTACAATACTACAATAATAGTACAATAAAAAGAAAAGAAGCGCTGTCGCGCTGATTGAGATTTATCGACATAAAAAAAAGAAGCGCCATCGCGCCGCTTGGGTTCTTTCGTACTCGTTTAGAGAAAGCGCGGTCGCGCTGTTCGGGATTTTTCGACAGTGTTTTTTCAATACCGCTTGGAACTCAAACTGTTAAAGATTGTGAAAGTACTGTTCTATTATCTCCGCCTCGGTAAACTTATTCGAATATAAACTACCCGTGCATATCCCGTGTCTTGCAATTCTGTTGGTCGTCGAATCGAATTTTTGTCCACGGTTCGACGTGGAAAGGTAATCGTCAATAAAAATGCATAAATATCTGCAACCTGGTCGCAGAATCAGTGTCACAGGCAAGGGTTGGGGTTGGAAAAAATTTGCCACTGCCTTTTCGGCTTGCCGGCGTAAAAAGCGATCGGGGTATCAGATAAATTCGCGACGTTGCGTCCGTTACGGGCGCAAAGGAACGGACGCGCATACTTCATACGCGGCGAACCCGATACATCGATAATGACCCGCGCGATGGAGGCGGGTTTTCGAGCGGCTTCCTAACGGTGGGACACGAGGCAGGACAGCAGGGCATCGGATCGGATCGTAAATAAAAATGAATCGGCGTCGCGGGGGTGCCATAGATCAAAAGGTAGCTGCGGGCCAGCCAGCGGCGAGCGACGGAGAAAATAAAAAGAGAATTATTGAGGAGCGAAATAAATCAGGGCGTCGCACGAGCGCGCGCTCGCGTGTGTGTGTGTGTTTGTGTGCGGTGTGTGTTCCTGATGGCGCGACGAGCACGCCGAGCTGATGGTGTCGGAGGGGCTGCACTCCACGCTTCGAAATGAACGCGATAAGAGAAACACGTGTTGAGCACGCTTTCTCACCCTCCGTTCGCCTACCTTCGCCCTCAACCCCTGTGTCTCGCGCCGATATATAAACCCTCCAACCCTCTTCTCTCTGTCCTCCTACTACGGGTCGTTTCCGCGACCCGTCTCCAAACCACCCCTCCCTTCTGTTTTTCCGGCCACCGTTCTCTCAGAACCCGGCGATGCACCCTGCTCGTCTGCGCCTGACAATGCGGAACGAGACGTCGCTGATGTTTCATTGATCCAAAGATAAGGATGGAGCATCCGCGAGATCCTCGATCGACGCTCTCGTCGATGACGGCAGGCAAATCTGCTGCCACGGATCTCCCACCGCTGCGCGACGATCGTTCAACTAGATGTCTTATGCGAGTCGAAGTTACCCAATCAATAACTTATTATTGGACTGCGGAATTGATCCATTTACGACAAAAATTAGTAGAGTGGCCTGTCCGCAGGTGTCTTCATTTAATTCGTACATTTCAGAACGGTATTCTGAGAATTTAATGCTGAAAATATTTCACGAGTGTAGCTTGGATTAAACATCAGGCGTATGCGATGAAAAATTAGCGAAATGACCAAACGAATATGTGTATTTTACGTTAAAACGACTAATATATTTTTTGAAACGGAATACATTGATTATTCTTGAAGGAAATTTGTGGTATAATTCGAACGTATTCAATGGAAAATTAGCCAAATGACCAAACGAATATCTGTATTTTACGTTAAACCGACGAATATATTTTTTCAAACGGAATACATTAATTATTCTTGTAGGAAATTTGGGGTATAATTCGGACCTATTCAATGAAAAAGTAGCGAAATGACCAAACGAATATCTGTCTTTTACGTTAAAACGACGAGAATATAGTTTTTGAAGCGGAATACATTAATTATCCTTGAAGGAAATTAGTGGTATAAAATTGTCTAATTGAGAACGAAAGTTTATTGTTGATAATATATAGAGCTTTCACGTTTCGTATAATCTGACTGGCTGTTAAAGAACAGCGAATTCGATGAACACAGACGATAGAGCAATCAATGTCTCTGTTTTAAGTAGAAAAGCCGAATTATGGTCAGACAGGCGTCACAGGAGAGCACTAGCGAGCGAATGTTCATGTATGATTCTCTGAGAATTATTTCTGATTTGTATTTTTCACCCCCATTTTTAAAAATATATCTTAATCATTATTTGATGGATGTTACAATAACGATCGGGACGAGATTAAATCGGGTAACAATGAAAGGATTACAATATTCAATTTAATATCGCAGGGGGTGGAATATTTTCTTGAGGGGAGGATGTAAATAAGCTGTAAGGATTGTTACACTCAATTCCTTCGATCGAGTGAATAAAAATTCGCTCCCGTCGGATATATTTGAATTGTATTCTTGGAGACGCCGATCGAATTCGAAATTCTTTATGTTCCCCTCCGACCGTAAAAATATTGTCCGGGTTGGAAGTTGAAATGGAGAAATGGATAACTTAAGAGGAAGAGAGTTTAAGAAGAGGGTGACTACTGTTCCACTAGCGAAAATTTGTCTCAAACTTGCCCGGGTTGAAAAGTTCGGACGGAGAATTTCATGATTCCAATCTAAGATCGAAGAAACCCATGCAACAATATTATCGAATTTGCTTCTCTGGCAGTTTGTATTCAACATACAAACTTTATTGTTGCGAATTCTTCATCGAATCTTTATCGTTTCCTACTTCTTCTCGCATTTTAACCCGCCGTTAGTCGGGTCACAGTCTCACAGACTCCACAGATTTTAGATTGATTGTAACAATGTAACAACGCGTGACAGCGAGTCCGGCCTGAGCGTATTTAAAATTTTAAATTACAAGTCTCTTAAGCAACACCTAATCTTATATTCATGAAAAAGGTATTTATTTCTATAATGCAATATATTATTTCGGTGGGTCTGTGAGACCCCACCTGACCACTTTCGATACATTTTCCCACGTTACATTTTCCACGCCGGGTTAAACAATCGTTGAGATCACTAGAAAAATTTATTAAACTTCGCCCGTATTTTCTCCGGGCAACTTGTTGTACAGGCGATAATTTTCAATGTAAAGACTGCAACAGCGTCTAATAATCACTGAAGAGACGCATTGCCCTCGTAACAAAAGCGCGAAGGGAAGAGTTAACTTCATAATTATGTGGCAACCGTCCACCTCATTGTAATTCCACATGAAATATTAAGAAAGTTATGCGCGTAAAAGCGGTTGAATTGATAGGTACCACGTAGTCCACAGAGTCCGCAGAAAAGTGGCTTGAAATAAATCACACCGTGCCACGCTAACTTTATAAGAACTTAATTCTATGATGCTGCTATAAACAAGCTTAATGTAACTTTGCAACTAATCCTTGGCAAAGCGCATTATCCAATCGAGCCGGGATATGTCGTCGTAATTCTTTAAAAATCACTCTTGGAGCAGCTTGAGAGAAACGGTGGAAAGAATAAACTTAAATATGCTCGCAAATCTAATTAGCAGCGGGTGACGCGTGGAAAAATAATCTGTACAAAACATTAAACATGTCAAACTCAACTTATCGAGTAAGGTACGAACAGCAACGGATGAAAAGAACAAAGCAAGGATTACTTCGCTAATGGCTTCACGAGTTCACAAACGAATTACATAAGATATAATTAGAAAAGAATGTATAGAATGAAATCAACAAAAATTCAACAACATAGGAAATTTAAAAATAATACAAGAATATTCGAAGAGCGAATTTAAAAGGCTATCTTGTAATTTATTCATTACTCGGAGGCATTGTTGTTTCGTACAGTGCCGGACAAAATGATACGACATTCGATGTGTTTGTATATTACATATAACACAATAGGACATATGTACATATTACACGCCCTGTATGTTAGATATGTTCTTCAAAGTATCGATATAGAATTGCAAGTTTGTATATTGTACACGAAAGAAATTCGAGAAAATAATGTAGACATGTATTGATTTTAGTCGGACAAAATGATAGAACATCATTAAAAAACACAATTGTCTGAACAGAAATATTTTGTTGAATTCCAAATTAATATTTAGTAAAACCACCTTTCGCTGTATAACATCTACCAAGCGATTCGGAACTGATTGAAACAATTTTTTAACACGTTTTTGTCTTAAAAGACTCCAATTTGTAACAATACTTTGTTTTATTTCCGTTGCATCTTTGTATTGTTTTCCATTCTCATAAACGTTTCTTGAAAGTTCTGCCCATATATTTTCAATGATATTAAGGTCGGGTGAACTCGAAGCATGTCACATTTTTAGAACAAAAATAAGTTTTAACTCATCTTGGGGTATGTATCTCAGCATTATCCTGTTGAAAAATGAAAGTACTGCCTGCAATACGGGTCGCGTGCTTGTTTAACCGATCGTCTATTAATTCAAGATATTTTGTGCTGTTTACGCGGCCTGATAAAAAATTTATGTCAGTTTTTCCCCGATATCCAACACCGGCCCACACCATGACACTTTCGCCACCTGTTTGTCGACGGTTTAAACATTGTTCTTCTTTCCTTAGATCGTGGAAATACCAGTTCCAGCCATCAGACCGTCAAAATTAAATTACTTTTCATCGCTAAACATCACATTTCTCCACTTCTTTTTCCACAAAACATGATCGCGAGCAAACTTTAAACGAGCTTCTTCATGTTGCTCGCTTAGAGGAGGTTTTATTTTTAGTTTCTTTCGTTTAATTTGTTTACCGCTTTGGAGAATACGTCGAACAGTTATCACGTTAGCTGAAACACCTGCTTCTTCAGCGATTTTTCTTGCAGTTCCCTTATAATTAGAAGCTACGCGTAATACGGCCTGTCTGTCGCGTTCTGTTGAAGCACGAGGTCTGCCAGTACTTTTCTTTTTTCCGGAGATTATCGGATTTTTTAAGAAGTTATACACAACGTGACGGCTTCCATATAACAACATCGCAATTTTCGTGATAGTTTGATTTTGTTATCGAAATAACAAAATTCGGTCGGCTTCACTTCTGTCTAATTGTTTTCCTCGACCCATTTTAACTTTAATGGCACAAATGTTGTAGATAACTGAAAAATTTGCACGTCTGTTTCTAGTCGCTGCTGACAGATTACTGCCAGAGTACGTAATAACAAAAAATATTACATGCGACCTATCAATTTGACCGAGGAAAGTCAGCCAATGTTTACGCTCCTTCCTCTAATTTCTTTTGCGTACAAGATACAAACTTGCAATTCTATATGGATACTTGGACGGACATATCTAATATACAGGGCGTGTAATATGTACATATATCCTATTGTGTTATATGAAATATATACAAATACATCAAAAATCCTATCATTTTGTCCGGCACTGTAAATCGAACGTGTTCGTGTCGTTCTACACGCGTGGAATTTTTCTCGGCTGTGCATCAAGATGTCGCAGATGTGCAGAGGTTCTTGAAGCGTCTCGAACATCTCGGGAGCCCGGAAGCTCCGTGCCATGCCCGATAATCGACCACATTGTTATCAAAATGCTGAGCGGGCGGCGAGCTCGCTAGACTAACGAGTATTTTATGTAAATAGGGTTCATTATCCGAGGGGTTCTGCCACGGTAAGGCGTCGTCGCCACGATCATCGAAACGTGCAATTAAAACTTCTCGTTCTTGATGCGTCCGTCCTGTCGCATTCGGATTCAACTCCGCGTCGAAACAGCGAAATTTATAGTGAACGAAAGCCGTTAGCGCGAGGGCCCTGTCTCTCGTCACGTATCCCGGAGAAATTAACGTTTCCGGTCGGGGAAAAAAAGCCCGAACTTTCAGGGACCGTCGTTTATTTGCTGGCGGGCGCGTTCAATTCGAAAGGAAATATACGAAGTTTCGGGATAGCTCGAGCGTGCTCGTCGGACGCGGTAAAATGGGCCGAAAAATCTGCACGGACGGCAAAAGTGCGATCCGTATATTTCGAAAATATCCCTCGATCGTCGAGGTAACGACGCTCCTTCCGACAGCTAGCCGGATAAAAAACAGGCTGCGTGAAAAACGATGGCTCGAGGAACAGAGCCGGTAGTACTCCGCGAAATGAAATAGGTTTTAAACGCAGGCAAAAATTGTATCCGTCGTCGAGTTCAGAAACAGAGATTTTTATTCCTTCGCTTCTTTTATTTCGCCCACGCAACGTTTCGCTATCTAGTTTTAAATCACAATGATGGAGAATTTCGCGTGCTTTTTCCTACGTCTATCTTTTCGAAGAAACGAAAAACGGGGATATGCCGCGTCGAAACCGTTCTCCATTAATCAGAAACCGTTTTTAGCGAAGCATTTTAACGATTGGACATGTACACTTTCGTTTCATGCTATTTTAGGTTGTCGCGCATGAAATGTCCCATTTTATAATGCAAATGTTGCGAAGCGAATTTTAAAAGCGGGTAATCAAATAAAATATTATTTTCAGCGGTAGTAGCTTTTGGAAATCGGAAATATATTAAAATCATACTACATTCTGCCAAATATTATATTCACTGTTATGTATTTGTTTGGCCAACGTTGCTGTTAAAAATCGAACGTTCCATGCGCGACAACCAAAGACGAATAACAGCGGCATGATTAAAACTGTAAAATCTGTTTCGATAATGGTTGGAAAAGATTAGCGAGCGCAGTTGCGATAACGCGATTCATTTCTATACTGAACATCGGATTTCCATTCGATCCATTAAAGGTGAATTATTCTTTATTGCGCTGGCTGTTTCGCATTCATCGTGGAATCTACAGCGGTGCGCGCCGATATACCATCGTTGCACAATGGCTGTCAGTAACGTTTCGAAATAAATCCCTCATTTTCTTATCAGCAAAGTGCAGATTTCATTCGGTAATATCTCGGCGCGAGCGTCCGCGAATGAACGATTAAAATTTCACGCAAAATTCGTAACGTTGAAACCGCATGGAATAAATTGGCTCGGATCATCGGGACATGAATGTCGAACGCATTAACAATTGCGGCGAAAATGTTTCATCGCGGAGCCGTAGGCTAGGCGCGCAAGTGTTTACCTGCCCGTTGCGAAACGCGTTTTACTCGGTCCGTGGAAAATTGCACGTCCTCACGAGAGAGAGAGAGAGAGAGAGAGAGAGAGAGAGAGAGAGAGAGAGAGAGGGATAGAGTCGTCGAGAGAAAATGTCTAACTGATGGAAAAGGTTGGCTGAAGGGGTGGGTAGCGGAGGAAATTTCTGCGCCGGCGATGCGAAAATTCAGCGCTACGAAAGGGTCCCGTGGGAATCGAGGAGCAACAAAAAGGGCTCGGTCGCGCGTGAACCCGTCAACGAGGGGCGGCTGGCGATCGTTTTAAGGGAAAGATCCGCTCGACCTTTGAACACCGAGATGCCAGATGCTGGTGTCGGCGTTCGATATCGTTTCGCAGGCATCTGTCACGAATCTACCCGGGTTTTTGTCCCGTCCGTCCCTGAACGCCCTTTTAATAACGCCTTTCCGGTTGTCTGGCCACCGGCTTCCGGTCCCTGTCGCGTTCGTGTGCGTCGCTTGATGGAAAATAACAGCGCGCGGAGCTGTTTACGCAAAATCTCGGCTCACCTCGCGATCGTATCGACCGACCAGCAGCTTTATTCGCAAGCTGCAATTCGCGTTATAATCTTTCCGAATTTTAGAAAGAGCTGACGCTTATTCGAGGAGGTAATTTATCCTGGAAGATGGATCGAGGTGCTAAATCGGTTTTCGCGATTGGGCAATTTTTGCTGAGCTTATGAAATATTAATTCATGATACTATGCGGGCTCTGCCTGATGCACTATTTTCGTGCCGCTGCACGTGGTAATCTGCTCGGGTTATTCAACATTCGGTCTTCTCGAATTCGAAGTCGGCATTTCTGTGTATTTATTAATAAACTACACTCGGAAGGCGAATTTTACTGTTGTACAGATGACAATTTTCCGTTCTATGTGTACTTTTGTTCATCAATTTTTTAAAGTATACTGGGTAGGGCAATAACTATGACCACTTTAAATATTGCCGTTATTTGTAATAATATGAAAAAATGTATACGAAAGTTACACGGTATAGACGGGGGCATATTGTGACGCAAACATTTTCTGCGTGGGTTGATGCATAGAGGAGATTTCAATGAAATTTCTTGATTTTTTTAAATCGAAAGACCTACTTTCTGTATCATTAATCGATAGATTATCGAATTCTGAGTAAAAATGTATTGACCTTCGTATGCCCTAAACCTAATAGTTAACTAGATATTATCCAAAGAAGGATGAAAATGATTTCGATGATATCTCGTTAACTATTAGATTTAGGACGTATGGAGGTCAATACATTTTTAGAGACAAAAAGTAGATCTTTCTATTTAAAAAATAAAGGTGACCTTGAGATCTCTTCTATGCATCCACTTACGTAGAAAATGTTTGTGTCACAATATGTCCCCCTCTATACCGTGTAACTTTTGTATACAACATTTTTTCATATTATTACAAATAACGGCAATATTTAAAGTTGTCATAGTTATTGCCCCACCCTGTATTTTCAATGAAATTTTATCTAGATCCATTGATCATTTTATTGCATCAGATTGCAGGAAATGAATAACTGTGTATAATGGCAAGTGACTAGAATGAGTCATAATTCAATGGTTAAAATCAATATTGATAAATGTTAAAAATATGTTTATAGTTTGTGGGTTATGCTATTTGAAGGGAGCATCAACTATGAAAATTGAGAACGTTTAATTAGAATCTTGATCGCACCCTCGCGCATAACATTCAATAAATCAGGGTATTGGATTGAGTGAGACGACGATCCTGCATGGAAACACGGAACTGTTCCGATATGATAAGTACCCGAGTCTCTGTTTACCTGTCCGGATAATGGAGACTCATGGAATCGATGTCTATATAGAGATAGCATAATCGAGGCCCTCCATAAGCAGTATCAGGACAGCCGACAGTCTATTGTATCAGGCTTAAGGAGAAAGAGATCGTCTATAGTCGGGATGTTGGACGACCAAATCTACTGATAGGTTCGATTGAAATTCTACAGATAAAGTTGATTGAAATTCTACAGATAAAGTTGATTGAAATCTATTGATTAGCTTCTTCAGTCTCGTAAATATACCCAAGGGGACTTCGAAACTATTAAAGCTCGCGTAAAATTGAAGCAACTTTTGCATTATTGTCTGTCCGACTACTGGCGGGCTAATTCTACTGCCACATTTAATTGCAGTCTACGGGATTGGTTCGAGCCTGATAAAATTACGTCGCTCTTCAGAAAATATCCGACGAAATTATTCCGTCTGGCCATCGGTTGACCTAATCTACTGCTGCGTTCGATCTACTAATTGTCCATATAAAATTCTTTGAATCGACTTTTATGTGCTGCGCGATCAACATGTTTCGTCGACGTCGCCCGATTAATTATTTAAACGTCCGTCACAATCGATGCACGTATATTTTCCACAGATTTCCAAACCCTTTGATCGGTGTCACTGAATTTTGCATAGTTATCCTTTCGAATTGCAGGAAACCTAAGTTATGAAACCGAGCAAACCCGCTTCTGACGGTAGAATTATATTGTGCAGCTGAAAGCATTACAATATTAAATTAATCACGCTGCAATAATATTCGTATTCAACATGGCAGAACAAAGTGGAGCATTAAATGAATTGGTAAATTATACATCACTGTGAATTAATTCCAGCATGTCATGGTTTTCATATTTCCACAGAGGCCGCTCTCTTCGAGCAACATTGCGCGCAAACATATGTAAATGGTTGCGGATAGAAACGTTGTAATATTTATTCGTATTTATTCGAACTCGTCGATGTATGAAATAACAGAAATAGGATTGCTTTGTTCGAGAAAAGTCGAGGTGAAACGGAGTTCACGATCGAAGTCGTTGATCAGAGGGTTCGATCTGCCGGGCCAATAGCTTGGCTGACACGTTATCTCCCATTATCGAAAGTGAGAAAGATACGGGGACGGACGAGACAAACGGGAAACACCGTTTATTCGATTACGACACGCGACAAGCATACGTTATCATTCGGCGGGGGACGAAGTCTTATCGATTCCCAACACTTTCATCGTCGGGCATGCTTAAGGTAACTCGCGGCGTCACGTATCCAATAATTCTCCGGGGCTTTCGAAACATACGGTCCATCGCGAGGAACTTCTGTCCCCCTCCTGTAAATCACATTAAGCCCTCGAAGTCCCGTGACCGCGCGTAACGGGACGATATATCAATGGGAGGCCACGTGGTGCCGGACAAATTTCTCTTTCTCGAATCCCTCGATCGTCCAAACGCCATTCACCCTTCGAATTTTCGAACGTATTTAAGTACACGTAATTCCGCCCGTCAAATTCTTGTGAATGGGCTCGACACGGTTCCGTTCGTGGAACCTACCTTAAAACGGAAACAAGCCTGGTAACGAGAAAACGATATAATTTTCTTGGCTTCCCGTCGCGGCATCCCCGGGACGAGGCATTAATAATCCTCGAGGAGAAAGTGACACCGTGAAAGGGTGCCAGGAAAGCTAAGAGCAGAGAATTCGGCGACGATATCCGGCTGAAATCCAACAGTCGCTGCAGTGTTTCATTTAGAACGTTTAATTGTATAAATAGATCAAGCCTGCTCGCAAACAATGCAATTGCAACAGAGTCCATAAATATTTCGACACCGATTAAGACAAAACGAACAATCATTATATTCGTACCACTCCCGTGGAGTTAGACGCATTATTTTGATCTTGTATCAACACGCATTGTTAACCCCGTAAATAGTCCGCAAGAATCAAGAAAGTGGTCCAGAAACTCGGTATTATCGATGAATCGTAGCTTTTTAGATTGAAAAAGTAAAATATGCGTGGTAAATGTATTAAGGTCATCTATTACGTTTTTAATATAATTTTTAGGTATTAAGCGGTTAACAGTGCGTATACATACAATCTTAAATACGCTTTTGTACTTTTTCATTCGAATAATCAAAGTATTTTTGAATTACAACAGAAGCGAGAAGGACGACTTCATTAGAGTTTAATATCCATTAGATTGTACCCGTGTTTGCGAATTAGAAAGATAGAGAACCAGCAGTTAATACTTTGTGAAAGCAGTCTCCGCTCCCAGAATGGATAGAGGTGAAGATTGTTGAGGATCAATTAGGCCACGCCATCGTAGGAGATTGAAGAGTTATTAACTTCTTCATGTGCGATTAAGCTCGAAAGTTATAACTTGAACTCATGATTTTAAACTTCATTAAACTGGAATCCAGTTTCTAATAAGCGTGCCTGATGTTTATGCGAGTTTGAGTTGAAGAACACCGAGAACACCGAGTTGAAGAAATTGCGGTTCAATGTCTGCGGCGTCTTCCGCGTAACATGTTGCTCGCCGAGACGACACCGGTAAACAGTTTGTCGACGTCGGTTTGCCGAACTTCATCAATTTTTTGGTTTTCTCCACTGATTGTGGAGCTTTCCTGATCGAAGAGCTTTCCTGATCGAAGAGCTTTCCTGATCGAAGAGCTTTCCTGATCGAAGAGCTTTCCTGACCGAGTAGGTTTCCTGACCGAGTAGGTTTCCTGATCGAGTAGCTTTCCTAATCGAGTAGCTTTCCTGATCGAGTAGCTTTCCTGATCGAGTAGCTTTCCTGATCGAGTAGCTTCCCTGATCGAGTAGCTTCCCTGATCGAGTAGCTTCCCTGATCGAGGAGTTTTACTGACCGCGAAGCTTTTCCCGATAGAGGAGCTCACCTGACTACGGATCTAACCTGACCGTGTAGCTTTCCTGACAGCATAGGTTTCCTCAACGCGTAGCTTTCCTTACCGCGTAGATTTCCTGACTACGGAGCTCTCCTGACTACGGACCTTTCCTGACCGAGTAGCTTTCCTGATCGAGTAGGTTTCCAGACCGAGTAGGTTTCCTAATCGACTAGGTTTCCTGATCGAGCAGCTTTCCTGACAGAGTAGCTTTCCTGACAGAGTAGCTTTCCTGACAGAGTAGCTTTCCTGACCGTGTAGCGTTCCTGACAGTGTAGCTTTCCTGACAGTGTAGCTTTCCTGACCACACAGGTTTCCTCACCGCGTAGCTTTCCTGACTACGGACCTTTCCTGACCGAGTAGCTTTCCTGACCGCGTAGATTTCCTGACCGGGTAGCTTTCCTGATGGAGTAGGTTCCCAGACCGAGTAGGTTTCCTGATCGAGTAGCTTTCCTGACCGAGTAGGTTTTCTGATCGAGTAGCTTTCCTGACCGCATAGGTTTCCTCACCGCATAGCTTTCCTGACCGCGTAGATTTCCTGACTACGGACCTTTCCTGACCGAGTAGCTTTCCTGACCGCGTAGCTTTCCTGACCGATTAGCTTTCCTGACCGCGTAGGTTTCCTCACCGCGTAGATTTCCTGACTACGGAGTTCTCCTGACTAGGGAGTTCTCCTAACTACGGAGCTTGCCTGACCGAGAAGCTTTCCGACTACGGAGGTTTCCTGACCGTTTAAAAAAGTTATAACTTCAAGAATAAAAGAGAAAATCTGAATTCCGTCATTGAACGCACAGAATTCACAGAATGCCTACGGTTACCCGACTACAAAATTCTTTCCGGGGGAGAAGGGAGACATCCCAGACACCACCGGTGTACTAAATCAATGACCATGCTCCCGTTATACGGACGCTTCCATCGAGCACTCCATCTTTCCGACCTTCTCGGCGTCGCCGTTCCGATTCCGGGTGTGCATTCTTGATGCACTGGCGAAATGTCCTCGATTTTCTCGAGTGCGGCCCTCAGATCGGGAAGCCGATAGCGCGTCGATAAATTACACCGGCAGATTCCCGAGCCGATTTTTATTTATTCATCGCGACAGCGGCGGGGAAAAACGACGCTGAACGTCGGGACGCTCGCCTTATGGGCGGATGGGCAAGCAAGCGTGGTACGTGCGAGTGGCTCCACAGAGGGGTTGGCGGGTACAGGGGGATGGGAATTACGGGGCGAAGTAAACTCTTCCCGTCCGATCGGATAAAGACGCGAGCGACTTCGATGCTGTCGGCGAGGAAAAATAGGGAATGAACTTCCCACCGTGGATGTGCGGCCGGTCGTGTGTGTGTGTGCGTATGTGTGTGCCGCGCTGTCCGTGCGCACACGTGGCTATTGTTTCGAGCCGTGATGTTCAGGCTGGCTGAAACTTTCACGATATCGGCTTCAGAGTCGGCTGAATAAATGAAGAACGAAAGCGGCCGGCGCGGCGAACGAACCGAGTAAAAACCCGTGGAAATTCGCGCGACTGTGAACGACTCGTAGACGTGGCACCTTCGACGTCGACGAGAATCGTTTTACCGGGAAGTAAGCGACGCTGTAAAATTTTACGTAATGACGGTTCCGTAACTTTTCCCTTTACGATTGCGTAACGAAGCGCGGAGCAACGGCACCCGATGTGGATCCAAGGATCCGTATCGTCGTTGTGCGAGAGCACCCGCTTTATCCCGACAGTGTTTTTCTACGGTTTTACTTTTAAATGTGATTGCCGCGGCATTATGCGCGATCTTGATTGCGCCTGCGATGACGGATCACGCGACCCGGCTGGGAATCATGAAATTGTCGAAGTTTGTTCTGCGAATCAACCGCTTCAAGATGAGTGCCGGTCGTGTTCCGCTCCCTGTTACCGGAACTCCAGATCGACATAAATTAGGCATGTCTTGATTAATGTTTGCCTTCCGGGCAAACTTTCGTTCTCTTTTTGTGAGGATTTTCGATAGTGACGGTGTTTCGGAGTAATATAGGAATCAACTGGAGCTGTTATTTTTTATAAAGGAACTTTGGTGGTTAGATATACAGGGCACTTGACAAAACACGAGGATCCGAAAAGAGACAAGAAATATGCTTTATTAATCATGGACGTAGAGAAATGAAGACCGTCACACTTGTCCAATTTCCAATAAATACAATATTCGCGTGTCGTGTATACTGGGGAACTAAAATCTCGACACTCCGCAAAATCGGAACTCTGAGTCCGAATTCGTAAAACCACAAAAACGTGAATCCTCCTTTCTGCTTCGGGGTCGCTCTATTTAACACTAGAAAGACTGAAACTTAGTATATACCTATATTACCCCTGAGCAGTCAAAATGACTGCATTGTGAAAGAGTAACTAATGTTTTACGTACAATTATGTGGATAAAATTCTTCCATTAAAAGTTGAATGTCAATAATTGAATTTACCGTTTTTGGTATATTCACATTAATGGTCTAAAAGACGTATTATGTTTTTCAAATTTACCGTCTAATATTGATCGGGATAACCTAGATCGTTTCGAATGTATTCAGTGTCTTGACAACATGCATCGATGACACACGTGTGTCACGATGCCCATTTTAAAGTATTAAATCACATAAAAAACAAGTAAGTTGGTTTTATGAATAATATTGCAAACAAATTTTTGTTATTACGTTAAAGCAGTTGAATATTGCATTTTGAAAATTGTACAATAAATTTATACTTTTACAGAAGCAAGGCAAATAATTACACCTTGAAAATTATTCAAACTAGAATCGAAACGTCGATGGTTATTTGATAATCTGCAAAATTGTTTTTTGATTTATCAGTAGAAATTGAACTATTGAACTATGAATTTATTAGTAACTAATGCGTAAAGAAATTTGTTTAAAATTAATTTTTTATATTTTTTATATTATTTACAGTCATACATAGCGCGTTCAAGGGGAACGAGGCGCGTGGGCAGGACTGGCATAATGATTCGAATAACAAGTACTACTTTAGTTATCGAACAACTGCAACTTATCAAGTATATGCTCAAATCGACAATTTATCATGAACTTGTATGTTATCGTGTGCCGGTAATCAAAAAAATATAAACTGTTATTCCAATCCAGAACCGAACTGGCCATATAAGAAATTTACTCGATTCAATAATAAAAGGCATTTGATTATTTCAAATTTCCCAAGTAGTCAAAATGACTCCTTTTGGGCAATACAGGTATAACACATACACAGGGTGTATCCGTTAAGTTATGTCACCATTTTTTAGGCATTTCCAGTAGTGCAATTAAAAAATGTTTTAGACAAAAGTTTCTCAGTACTTGACGAGCTACATGTTCGCATATTCTTAAAACTGAAAAAATGTTTTTTACGTAAAAAAGTAAAGGTCACCTTGACTTTTTTAAATGGCACTATATGTTTTGGACATCATAGGATTGTTTCTGACGTCGTTTCGACATTCGACGAAATTCCCGCCGTTCGAAGACGTCGTGACTCTTACTCTACAGTATTGATTTTTTATTACTGGTATTTCTCGTTAAATTCAATCGAATTTAGGTACTCTAACCTTTTTTTTTTATTGCGCGTATTTGCGGAGGTTATTTAATGATTCAATTGACGTTATGTAGTGCGTTTTTGGTGGGGCCGATCTCAATTAGGGGGCAATCGTCGATGATCGGTGACGATCGGTCGCAAGGGTCCGACCGCAGCTTTATTATGTGCGTGAACGTCGAAGTGAACACACGTAATTTTGGTTATCTCCTTCTGATCTTATCAACCGTGTCAGTTGTTACCGGGACGCAGAAAGTATTCGACGAAAAGCAGGGACCGTTACATGGTGAGTACCGTTTCCGTGTCGCAACATTCAATAGAAATCAGAATTATTTACCTCTCTATTGTTATTAAAATTAATTCTGCGTTCAAGCGAGTTATTCGAGCGAAAACATTTGATTTATACATGTTTCCGTAACCGTAGAATCAATACTCAAAGCTACACCAAATTTAAAGAATATTTATATTAATATTTTTTAATAAATTTATAATAACAATTGTGAAGACGTTAGAAGAGTTTGAGAACCACATCACTTTCAATTTATAAAAATTATTAAATGAAGAAACGCCATTTTATTTGATGTCTGTATCTTACAATTGATTTTGACGATTTTTATTTTACACAAAGATACATTGTTTAAACATTATTGATGGTTAGAAACTTTAGCTGGGTTATTATTGTCCCATAAGATACTCATAAACAAGTTAATTTCACTCTATTACATGCGACATACAACTTCGGTTTTCAATGTTTAACAACTTTCCTTGAATAGTTAATCAAATTGTTATGAACAATATTTTATCCCAACATATGTGAATCAGTGTTAAATAAACTATATTTATCACGTTTACATTATTAAACTTCGTGAAATAGACGAAAAAATCGTATTGAATTTTGATGATATTTAAGTTGTTGTAACTTTATAATTATTGACATTATTTTGATAAATTTAAGCTTGTTGGACAGCCGAAAGCCTCCTCTTGAAAATGGCTTTTGTTACATTACAATGCAATTTTTAGTTTCCGAGATATCGTCGTGTAAAGACGAAGTAATTTTTTGACATTTTGTCTCCGACTCGCTCGCACAGTATGTCGCGTTCTCTCTCGCACGATAGTACTGACCTACCCCTACTCAACTCTTGTTGGAGTAGGTCAGTTTTTACTATTACGCGTACGCACTTATTTATGAATGGGCTCACCCCATTCATCAAGATTCGCGCAAAGTTTGAACGCACATATCTCCAGAACGGATTGAGATACGAGTAATGAAACAAAATCCATTGGAAAGAGCATTGACTCTACTATCTTTCGCGCCAATTAATAACCATAATATCGTTACGTTTGCAAATTCATATAGTCTTGCCCTAACAGTACTAACATTACAAAAAAAATATTTTTTACATCATACAGTATATTACTTACCATATACATTGGCTATCACAATTTTTTTAAAACCTACATAACCTGATACTTTCAATCAAATGTATTACAGTAATTATTTGTTAATTACAATTTCTTGTATCTCGGAATTTAATTTGTTGAGATGTCACTTACCATGTACATTGGCTATCATAATTTTTTTTAAACCTGCATAACTTGATACTTTCAATCGAATATATTACAGTAATCATTTGTGAATTACAATATCTTGTATCTCGGAATTTAATTTGTTGGAATATCACTTGCCATGTTCATTGGCTATCACAATTTTTTTAAACCTGCATAAGGCCTTTTTTAAAACCTGATACTTTCAATCGAATATATTACAGTAATCATTTATGAATTACAATTTCTTGTATCTCGGAATTTAATTTGTTGGAATATCATTTACCATGTACATTGGCTATCATAATTTTTTTTAAACCTGCATAACCTGATACTTCCAATCGAATATATTACAGTAATCATTTGTGAATTGAAATTTCTTGTATCTCGGAATTTAATTTATTGGAATGTCACTTACCATGGTACATTGGCTATCATCATTTTTTTTAAACCTGCAAAACCTGATACTTTCAATCGAATATATTACAGTACTCATTTATGAATTAGAATTTCTTGTATCTCGGAATTTAATATGTTGGAATATCATTTACCATGGTACATTGACTATCATTATTTTTTTTAAACCTGCATAACCTGATACTTCCAATCGAATATATTACAGTAATCATCTATGTATCACAATTTCTTATATCTCGGAATTTAATTTGTTGGAATTTATTTAAGAAACAAATTTCACAAATATAATCTACTGTTGCCTAGTAGACACATTCGATCACTTGACTTTCGAGCAGCTATACAAATGATACATTGTTTCTACATTGTCCGCGTCAAGGGACCCTCAACTCTCGCTTGTTTCTCACATGATCGTCCGTTTTTCTAGAACGATCGTCACTCGTGTCACGATCACACTCGTTGACACGGATCTACAAAACGTATTTATTAAATTTTCAATATATGCCCCCATAAAAAATATGAAAATTCAACTTTTAGTTATTTTTTCTACAATTCCGATCAATTGACACAATTGACACAATTGTTCACATCCTGTATTAAACTAATTGCTCTAACTTTCTAAGAAAATTCAAATCGTATAGTACAATATTAAAAAAGTTATCGTCTTTTTTAGAGCGGCAGAATATTATTGCGCGCCACTGTACATATCTCGTTAGTTGAATGTCAGAATTGTAAGCGTTCGAATACTTTCGCGTACGAGTGTATCATTAACGGTATTGTAGCATTCGAGTACATTAATAAAGTCTCACGGAAACGATTAATCATTTCAAGGTTGATTTGACAAATACTACAATGCGCAGAGGCAATTCACGAAACAATCGCTCTACTCGCGTTAAAATTCCTGTTTGTCCGCCTTGAACAACATCGAGTACTAGACTCTGACAATTCCCTCCAACGTAATTTTCGCTAAGTTCCGATATCCATTGTACAGCGACAATAAGCAATCATCGCTTACCATTACATACTCGGGCTGAATGAATCGGGTTCATTTACGCGACGATGTACCGTACCCCAGATTTTGTCACGGCTAATGGAGAATCCTCGCGAATCGGTAACTGAAGCTACCCCGAATCCTCGGGATTGCGCAATATTACGTCGACGAAACGCTTTGAAAGCGCTGCTTCTCAAGTGTCCGCGATCATCCGCGTAATTAATTCTCATCCGGCTGCGGCCTGAGGGCAACGAGAGGATAAATTAGAGATATTCCGATGAGCACAATGGCAGCTTTCGATTCTTCGACGGTGCTCCTTCACCGCCGGATGTCGTCGAAGTTTTACGGCGAGAGCGCGCTTCCCCGTTGAATCCCGAACGCATTCCTGCCGGAAGTAAAAAGAGGAGAGCGTGCCGGTGCGCGGAGGGTGGGGTACACGGAGGAGGAAGGGCTATGTTCGCTGAAGCTATCGGTATTCTAATTACTGGCAGCACGAAAATAGCGAAGGAAGTTGGAACGCGTAATTACACTCGGGGATGGCGCCTTATTAAGGTATCTCATTTTCTTCCGGGGCTACGGGGACCGGTCGATGGCTTCGGCACCGTAGTTCTTCATCGAGTTTTATCCAATAAAGGTGCACCGATCCTCCTGCTGGAAAATACGAGCAGATCCCAGGAGTCACGACCGAAGAACCCGCGACGGTCAACATCGACGGCTAATACCGTCGGCAAAAAGCACCTTTTCAGGTTTAGTTAGCTTACTACCCCGCGTCCCCAATGGTCCGGGACCCGGGGCTCGAACTTCCTCGAAACGAGCGGACATCTTCGAATTGAATTACCGACGGACGGAGACGACGATCTTGTTAACAACGCCGGCGAATTTCTCGATCCCCTTCGCGATTGCCAACGTGGCAATCAGCCACGGACAAATTCGGAATTAGAATTATGACGCGACAAGAATCCGGCGAACGTTCGCTATTCTACTTGCGTCGAATTACGCATCTCTTTATTTTCACCGACCGTAAACATGCTGCGGCGACGTTACATTGTTTATCTGCCGATAACAGAATAATTCGAAACGTCGTCAAAATTAGCTATTCGGTCGGCAAGAAAATAATTTCGGTGTGTTACGGTGAAATGAAAACGAATTTTTTTATTCGAGCAACGAACTTTAATCGATAAAATTGTTTCCATTGTGTTCGATGATCTTTTGACACGTCACGTCCGGTGGTTCAGCCGTTATTGATAATTGATAAAATCAATCATGCATATTATATTTTTTTCCTAATTTCTTTTTTTTTTATTTACTCTGCTAATGATTCACAGGCGAATGATGACATCGAATATCGTAATTATTATTTAGTATTGAGTTATCGTATATTATACCACATTGCGAGGGATAGAATTCAGGAAAATCTATAAGATATATTTCGCAGTGGACTATATGGGATTGCTAACTCGTGTGATTTATTTCAAAACTTGAACTTATCTTTAAACAAGAGCTTCATCGAACAGATACACAGCGAAATCTATTTTTATCAAATAGATTGAAATCATTCAAAATATAATATGCATGATTGATTTTATCAATTATTAATAACGGCTGAACCACCGGACGTGACAGACATCTTTCTGATAGCTTCGTAATTCTGCGCTCATAAAACTTCTCGTCCTTGTCGGCTGAAAACTGATCCAAGTGCGATTTCAGGAAATCATCGTCGATGAATATTTTACCATTGTGTTTTAGATTCGCTGGCGTTTCAAAAATGAAACGTTACCGTTTACCTAAGGTAAAAATAAACTGAGAAACTGATCGCAGTCAAATTTATTGGGGATATAAACAATGTTATTCGATAAGAATTGTAATGATTGATGATGACAATAACAATGATTTGTACAATGAGATGTGTGTAATCAAATAAAGATTCGGAAAAATCTGTAACACATTGTGTTTTGCGACACACATCTCTGATAACACGTAACAAATTATTGGAGCTTAATTATTGGAGCAAAATTGCTTCATAAATCAAGTAACAAATGATCGAACCCTTGCGCCGAAAGCATTAACAATTTTATTCGTGAAAGAGGCTCGATCTCTCCTGAGCTTGTTTTTACGCGTGACGTGCGTAACAGTGTTTAACCCTTTTAGTGCCGAACGAAAAACGGGTGTCTATGCGAAGATATCCGGACGAATTTGACGAATTTACTATGGTTTAGGAAAAAGCCCATAAAAACCAGACTAAGAATGATATTTAAAAAGTTCAAAACGCAGCGCATAGGGGAAGAACGGGAGAGTAATGTAATGCCGATTGTATTTCAATACTTATTGAAAATCATATGCATAACGGCAATATAAACAATGATTAAAAACAAAGAAACAAGTTTCTCTTTTACTAACAATATTTCCTCTGATCATCGTTTGATCAATTTTATGTAGGTCACGTGGTATAAAATATAAGCACTTCATTTTCAATAATTTTTAATAAAATAACCAATATCGATCCTGAGAACAAGATGATATATATATAGTAAAGTCGAGATTACTGTCCTCAGTGAACACCGGGTTGATTCAATATATTCTTTATAAAATTTCACTATCGTATTTCTGGCATTTTTCTGATTAATATAAGACCAATCACGATATAATTCCAATTGTATTTAGTGGTTAAATCGACGATTCGAGTTTCGGTCGCAAGGAAGGACAGCGTACGGGAAAGAAAGAGACACTCATTCTGTCCTTCTCTTTGTTCGGCTTCTCCTTTGAATTTCATTCTGTCCTTCTCTATGTTCGGACTCTCCTTTGAATTTCATTCTGACCTCCTCTATGTTCGGACTCTCCTTTCAAGTAACAAAAATACGGTCGCAACACCAAGATTACTGTCCACCAAAAATACTGCTGTTGGACAGTAATCTCGACTTTACCGTATGTCCTGTTTCTACCTTATCGCTAGAACATGTACAGAGCCTCGGCAATAATCAACATAAGATATAACAAAAAGTTGAATCTAATAAACATTTCTTTTTAATTGTGTTGCATCGAATTTGAACCGTATTAATGTGGGATTATAAAATAATCGGGTGTCAGGAGTGGGATATAACTAGAGTTTGATTTATTGATAATTGACTATCACGATATTACAATTAATTATGCTTGCTCTTTTATGCTCTCACTCTCGTTCACTCGTCTACTCTTAATCAAAAACAACAACTCTTAGCTCGCTTCCACGGCCTGCCTAATTTATATTGGCCGCGAATCACACACACGCGCACACACATACTCTAGGGTTATCGCACCTTATACTCTTCTCTCTCTCACATCATCGCTCTCACTCTCTCATACCATCACTCTCGGTCATTCACACTACTTTGTTGTTATCCGTTCACTTGTCAGCGGCTCACCTTCGTCGCTGACAAGTAACGGGCGGACTGTTCCGAAAAACGCGAAAGGTATCTTCGGACGCTCTAACGGTTACTTCTTTATCCTACATTAACGTTTTATAAAGTTATTTTGAGATACAGATCTCTCGTGATGACGATATAACGTCGTTCGGCACTAAAAGGGTTAAGCTTGCTGATTATAGTACATTGGAACATGTTTTTCCGTCTCGAGAGTTCCCGCTAAATGTCCCAGCAGTTGAACGTGTCCCGCGAATGAAATTTCGAAACACAGCCAATTATCGTCGCGCGAATATCGGCGAACTCCGCCGAATTTACGGCGGTTCTTCGCGTTTACAAGCAAAACTTGGTTCGTCGCTCCTCCCTTTGACACAATGCCAGGGCAGGCTTGCGCGCTATGCGAGATTTAAGGGTGCCTATTTCGGCTGGCGCGAGTCGCGCGTACAAGAAACTCGTGTGTGCAAGCGCGAGCATGTGTGGCGTCGAAGAGGGTCGCGATTGGGGGCTTACATCAGCGGTGATTAATTCCGGAAGATTAGCAAAACCGGGCCGCCGGAATTACTGCCGGGAGAATACTATCGGAATCACAGTGTCTGCATTAGATCGCGCTAATTAGCCTACCAACCAACCCCCGTAGAAACGGGGAGGAACGAAGAGGAACCGAGAAGGAACATCTCGAATCTTTTGAGAAACGGCAAAGACGTAAGCCGCCGCGGATTGGCTGAGCCTTTAACATGCTTTTAACCCGAAGTTACACACACTCACGATTAAAAGGAAAGTACTTTCGAGTTCCGAGTCGGATGGAGCGGGGGTCTCAAAACGGCGAAGCTTTCTTGGCACGTTCTCATACATGGGCTTCCATGCGAATGTTACGACTATTGCAGTCTGGGGAGTTTCGAGCGAGAATTAGCTCGGCACGATTAAGCTTACGTTCCTTGGATCGAGATTATCGTTAGCGGCAAGTGATTTAGATACGAACCCCCAGCGTTGTGGCCCGGGCTCCGTGGAAAAGTTCGTACCGCGCTCGCGAGAACGCGATAACGTTCTTAATCCGGCCGATCGGCCGCGGGAACAATAGCCGTTACATAATTTTCTTTTACATGGGATTAGGACGCTTAAAGTCTTTGATTAGACCCGCGTTCCCGCGCGGCCCGTTCAACCCCTAACAAAAGTCTACACCTTTCCCCGGAATCGTACGGAAACTTTTATGCGCCCGATACCACCCTCGCCTTGTATTAATATTTAACACGGTCCCGGATATCCGGCAATCTACGATTCTCTTCTCGCGATTACCGCCGGCGGAATTTAATAACGGTGTAACGGTACACGGCCCCTCTGCCGTTTTGTTCCATCTGCCCGGCGCGTTTGTTTTAATTCTCGCGAATTTGCAGCGGCTCTTCTGAAATTCCGTATTCTTAAACTTTGATCAGTTTTAATTTTCCGCTGGAGAAAGTTCGGTAATCCTTTCAGACTCCAGTCAGATTTTTCCTTCTCGAATCGAATGATGATCGCAATTGTTTCTCGGCCGTGTCGGAGGGTTATCGAACTTCTGGCGTTATTCGAAGCGAGACGAGCGCTGAGAAGTTCGACTCCGGTTTCTTGGTACCACGAGCGTGAAAATTTAGATTTTTTTCCCGTATATCGGCGATTCGCTCGCGACTCTCTTGTTCTCACGCATCGTGCGCTTTATTTGTTTAAAAATTCAAAGAACTGTTTGGGCGCGCCTCGCTTTGAAAGTTCCCGATCCCTCGCTAAATCCAATCCAAGTTCTCTCCATCGAATAAGAAACGAAAACTTCTGAATGCCAGCAGATCCGACCGGAGACTCTCCGGAGTTCGCTCTCGCTCTCCGAATCGTCCGATTTATTTCTCTAAATTGTGTCTGGCGATTTCGTACCTCCGTCTGGAAATAAGCGAGACAAATGACGGAGACCGAGAAGCGAGGACAGCGAACCCAAGAAAATTTTAAACGCGCTTATTGTCTGTAGCGCACGGCGAAACAAACCCGTGAATCACTGTACCAACTCTGTCGCCTCGTTATTTACTCCTCGGTGAAATACGAATGAAACAATGAGAGACACGGATTAGCATGCGCGCGGCGCTGGTTTTCCCCTCGGGTCCTCTCCCTCTGTTTCTCCGCGGGTGACGTAATTAACAGAGGGATTCAAGATTAACCAGGGAAGAATTAGAGAAAAGAAAATGGCATTCAAGCAGCGGCTGTAGGTAGACCGACAGAAACAGGATTAAGTGCGCGGAATTCGAGAACCGGGAATCCAAGGTAATTCTCGCTTAATCCTCGGACATGGTCCTGCGACAAGCCGTTCGTTTCCGTTCGACTGCGACTAGAGTATTTTCATCGTGATATCGTCCGCCCGAAGATAATCCTATCCCCGATATTGCCTCCATCTTTAATGCACTCAAAATCCATCCCTCTTCGGGATCCGCCGCGCGTACGTCCGATTTCGAATCGACAGAAATAAGATCGCCCTGCGTTTATATCGGTCGGGCTTACCTTGCTGCCGAGTGGAAACTTTACCCCCGAAGACTGATCGTCTGTCTGTTCCATCGATCCTTGATTACTTTCATCCATCGCCCAGAAACGATCTTGTGCCATTGTACCGTGCAATTAAGAGAGAGAGACGGTGTAACGTTGCGGCAATTACCTGAAACACCATATTCTCCCTTTGTAATCACGCTTTGACGGGCTCGTTATAATCGCTTCGTCATCCCCACCGCTCTTCCGACCCCGACTGACCATTGGCTGCTCGTTAGCCAATGGAATCGTCCGTGCATTCACTAGTTATTAACACTTTACCTGCTGAGAGCCTATTAATAGGATTTTCAGTCATTGTGCTGTGCCAAAAGAAAGCATAGAAATTTTCTTTTACAGTGCAATCTTAAATGAAACTATTAGATGACGTTATCGAGGGTGGCTTGTTAGCTCGCAATAAGAATTGCTGTTGCTATTTAAGGTTCCATTGAAAAGTGTTTAGCCATGTACCATTGATTTTTCAAAATTATAATAATCACCGGTCGGTAGTGTTTAATATAATATTAAAAAGAGATTCAATCTCTTTTCAACATTCAAATATACATACAATATTTATTCTACATTAAGTAAGAAATATATTTTTTAAATATGCAGGAAATATCTTTTTCATGTTACAAGCAAAATATTTTTTTCTAAATATAAAATGAACCTTTACTTTATATTAGAAATAGAATATTTTTTCCTAATATACAGATAATATTTGTTTCACATTATGGAAAAAATATTTTTTCTCTCAATGTAAAATGAATCTTTATTTAATATTAGAAATAGAATATTTTTTCCTAATATACAGATAATATTTGTTTCATATTATGCAAAAATATGTTTTCTCTTAATATAAAATGAATCTTTATTTACTATTGGAAATAGAATATTTTTTCCTAATATACAGATAATATTTGTTTCATATTATGAAAAAAATATGTTTTCTCTTAATATAAAGTGAATCTTTATTTAATATTGGAAATAGAATATTTTTTCCTAGTATGCAGATAATATTTGTTTCATATTACGAAAAAAATATTTATTCTCGTAATATAAAATGAATCTTTATTTAATATTAGAAATAGAATATTTTTGCCCAATATACAGATAACATATATTTCATATTATGAAATGGTTAACACCTGTTAACCATTTGCACACCGAATTATTTTTCAATTTTCTTGCCAACAACTCCCTACCATTTTAAATGTTTCATTTGAAATTTACTTCAAAGGACAGCTCCTCGACTGCTACTTATTTCGAACAATTTTCTTTACAAATTATATTAAATATAGCTCTGTCTCAAACTTTGTTGCAATTTATATTTGAGGAACAATTAAATAAGTAAAGGAAGAACTCGTTTAATTTATAATTTTTCTTTCTCCGATGTCGTCACATTCCACAAAGGAGTGCAAAGGGTTAATAATCGTTATACCGCGGATCTTTATGAATTTATGAAGAAATTTACTGGGTGAAATATAAAACAGTAAACGGTTAGAAAAATTACAGAGTACTGTAATGTTTTTAACGTAACGATGTCGTTAAGGGTTGAAATCAATTTTCATTTTATTCCTGCTTCCCACAATAAATGCAGAACATTTTTATTTTGCATAATGATCCACAGTCTAATAATCATGCTACCAGTTCCCGGAAATCTCATTGTTCATAAATTATGGAAAGAGAGACAATATTGATCTTTAACGCTGAACCTACCACGACAAATTATGAACATGCTGTCGTAAGAAATGATTTAACAAATATCTATAAATTTTCACCACGCGTGTAACTAGTACAGATCTACATAAACATGTATTTTAAATTTTCTTTATGGGCCCAAATAAGAAAACAATAGATCTAGAAAACATATGTTTCAAATTTTCTTTAAGGGCCCAAATAAAAAAGCAAATAAAAAACAATAGATCTACGAAACATATATTTAAAATTTTCTTTTAGGGCCCATATAAAAAACAATGGATTTAGAAAACATATATTTTAAATTTTCTTTTAGGCCCAAATAAAAAAGCAAATAAAAAAGAATAGATCTACAAAACAAATATTTTAAATTTTCTTTAAGGGCCCAATCAAAAAAACAATAGATCTACAAAACATATTTTAAATTTTCTTTAAGGGCCAAAATAAAAAACAAATAAAAAAAGAATAGATCTACAAAACATATATTTCAAATTTTCTTTAAGAGCCCAAATAAAAAAGCAAATAAAACAACAACAGATCTACAAAACATATATTTTAAATTTTCTTTAAGAGCCCAAACAAAAAAGTTTTAAAAAATGCCTTTTTTATTTTCGCTTGCAACCTTGCAATTATAATTTTTAGAAAATCTTTTTAGCATATCGTTTCGCAAACCAATCCTTCCAATTAATTATAAAAAATCAGTTCGTTCGGTACAATCATGAAGAAGCTATTCTATTTTAAAAGATGTACGAACACTTTGCACGCCAACTGTACATTTACAAATCATTGTTACATGTTATATCGTGGTAAATCCGATATCGGAGCGCAGAGGATATTTCACGGGTTTCCGAAGTTCGGGTAAACAATTAATCAACGGCATTCGATGGCGTCGGTCAGGCGTTCTCAGTTTCCCATTACAGAAATCGTAGTTGGCGATCGGAGAGCTATCATTAAGCCGGCTCGACTAAGAATAAATGTTGCCTAACGATGGTTCTAAGATGTCCATAGAACAGATTTATGTCCGTGGGTCTCATTACTCAAGTTACGCTCTGCCCCCCGTCGATCCGGATCGTCCGGCAATTAAGTTCCCGTTTCACGATCCACGATTACGATCCTCTGACGGGTGTTTTTATTTGCAGGTGGGACGGAAAGAAGCAACACGGGCCACGCTGATGAGCGAAATCGCCGGCCCATTAGTGCAGCATCCCGCGAACCACCGAGGGTAATAAGAGAAAATAGCCGGCCGTTCCGTAAAAACGATAATAGAGCCCGATTATCGAGTCCTGGAAATAAGGAAACAAAAGATATCCTCGAGAAAACGAGCATCGACAGCTCGGAAGCCCGTAAACCGTACAAGAACACCGTCGTAATACCTCAGAAACCAAAACCCAGTCTCAAAATCGCAGGGAAGAGTAACTCGATCATCGATCGATTCCAATCTCGATCGATCCTACGAGTCTGGAGACGAAACTCGAGGAAGAATAGATCGGGAGGTGTTGTTTCGGGATCAAGATAGCTAGATCAAGATAGTATCGAGCTCGGCAGGGGCTTCGTACAAGTTCGATAGCCAGAAAAGCGCGTGCGGGCGACTCTGAAGAAACCTCGAACGAACGTCGACGACAGAGACGCGTGCACTTAGACGGCTTCGTTCGCCGCTCATTTCCTTTTATCCGGTCCGAATCTCATTCGACCGACGAACGTCCCGTTTCGCGTCCTCGCACGTCGCGCGCATAAAAATATAACGACGCGTCCACGGCTTATGGGAGACGGGTGCGAGCCTGTGTGAGCGAGGAGGAACCCGCGCGATACCGCGGGATCGGCCGGCATAATCTCATAAAACCCTGCCGGGAGAGTCCATCTACGGAAGCGGTAAAGCTGTCGACGACGTTCCAGCCCTGGGAATTGGTACACTGCGCATTCCTGGGGGACAGTTTCGACGGTTCCCCGATCGGGCTATCCTCAGCGGTGGCCGAAGTGGCTGAGAGATCACCCACGGTAACCGTTCTTCGCGTTCCATCGAGGAAACCGCTTGCCACAAAGTACAGAGAGAGAAAGAAACAGTTTCGACCCTCGGTGCCCCATGTTTCATTCAAATGGAGGAAGAGAGCATCTCTCGTGACTGACGCTCGCGAACAATCGCCAGTGATAGTGTGTAGGACCACCGAGAGAGAGGAGGAGTGGACTTCGTTCGTTTGCCAGTTGTTATGTCGTCGTACGAGTGTTTGTCTTTCGTGATCGAGTAAGGATTATCATGGATCACGTGCACGTTAAGTCGAGGTCCACCTCGAAGAGCAACCCTACGAAGATGGCGTGCGAGAAGGCGACAAGGAGGCTCAGGAGCATACTGGTGAAGGCGTCACGCTTCGGTGTCTCCACGACGGAGGTCGCCAGGCTGCCCACAGCCAAGAAACTGATCCCGCAGAGGGATCACGGATGGAAACTAGCCGTGTTCCTGCTGCTGATGTTCGGCGGGGGTGTGATCGTCGCGCTCGCATGCACCGCGAGGAAAGGATGCTCGAAGCTTGAGGAAATCGTGAGTAGAAATTACATCTGAACTTTTACACCGGGATTTTTACACCTGGAACTCGGGACTAACAATTCGTTCCCGTGAGTTAGGGTTTTGACAGGCTTAAGGGATCGTTGGGGATCAATAGAATAAATAGAAACATCTCGCAATAGAATAATCTCTGCTCGAAAGTTAGCGTCGTTCATGGTACTGTTTGGGTACGCTATTATAGGGTAATCGATCTCTTCTTATCGATCGTATAATGTTTGAATAAACTTGGAATAATTTTATCGGCGCCACGGTTCGATTAAATTCTATACAAAATGGTTTCGACCCCGTCCGCAAGATGGACAAATATTCGAATAACTTTCTCGCTAGTTACCGAACTGTCACCAATCAGTATATTAATAACGTTCATCAAAAAGTCTTCCGACACTTGCGTCTAAGGCAGGGCCCGCTAGATAGCCTTACCGATGAGTCCTCTAGCGGGTCTAGGACGAAACACCACCTTTCTTTTCCTCAAATAGAAAAACAATTCTATAGCAAACGTGGTCTTATGACGTAACAGATTCAAATCCGAATCGAAACGTTTGAGTGGTTACAAAATAGCTATATTGTGTAGAATTTGATCGAACCGTGGCGCCGATAATTTTTTTCCGAACCGACCGATTTCGATTAAACTTTCACAGTGCGTATAACTGACACAGATCTACAAAACGTATTTTTTAAATTTTCAATATAGGTCCTCATAAAAAAGTTGAAAATGCAACTTCTACTATTTTTTCTACAATTTCGATCAATTGCAATTTTTGAAAAAATTTCTTTTCACATCCTGCGGTAAACTAATTGCTCTAGCTTCCCAAAAAAGTTCAAATCGAATAGTACAATATTAAAATAGTTATCGTCTTTTATAGAGCGTCTTAAAATTTTGTCCGCTACTGTATATCATCTTGTTCTCAGGACCGATATTGGTTATTTTATTAAAAATTATTCAAAATGAAGTTCTTATATTTTATACCACGTGACCTACATAAAATTGATCAAACGATGATTAGTGAAAATATTGTTTGTAAAAGAGAGACTTGTTACTATGTTTTTGATCATTGTTTATATTGCTGTTATTCATACGATTTTCAATAAGTATTGAAATACAATCGGCATTACATTACTCTCCCATTCTTCTCCTATACGCAGAGTTTTGAATTTTTTTAAAATCATTCTTAGTCTGGTTTTTATCAGCTTTTTCCTAAACCATAGTAA
This sequence comes from Lasioglossum figueresi, assembly GCA_028455805.1. Lineage (NCBI taxonomy): Eukaryota > Metazoa > Arthropoda > Insecta > Hymenoptera > Halictidae > Lasioglossum > Lasioglossum figueresi. Next base: position 3,665,633 of record CM052187.1, read on the forward strand.
ATTCGTCAAATTCGTCTGGTTATCTTCTTATCTAAAAGGGTTAAATAGTAAATAATAAATAATCCTATTTATTTTGACCCTTGGCATTCGAGTGGCGATTCTGAGGCGCCACTAAAAATTGCTGTAACATTATTCAAAATATTGTTTAGATTATTAATTAGATTATCAAATATGATGATATCTAATAAATTGCTAAACATTCAGGTCTTGGAGGAGGTGTTACATTAATTTCGTATCCATAAAATGAAAAAAATAAATGATATAGAATGGAATTATTTTAGGTAGGAAGAAATGTTTAATTTTCGAGTTAAAATAGCTCCGAGTTCAAAGGGTTAATGTATGTGTACAGGGTGTACCAAAATTTAGTGTCATGGTTTTGGCAAATGGTTGTACACCTCCGATCGGAGGAGATTTGTTAAAAGTAATTGCTGCAAATTTGACTTTAACCTTGAATTTCAAGGTCAAGTTTTTATGCTTGTATCGCATTTTACTCGCCAAAAAAATATATTAAAATTTGACCTCGGATTTCAAGACCAAGGTCAATTTTTACGGCAATTTCTTTTAACGAATCTCCACCGCTCAAAAGGTGTACAACCATCTGCTAAAACCATGACACTAAATTTTGTTACAGCCTGTACAACTTCGAAAATAAAATATTTTATTTGATGCAGCAATATTTGAAAATAAAATAATTTAGTTGAGGTAGTAATTTTTGAAAATAGTATTTTATTTGAAGAATATTGAATATATTTGTATTTTGTCGTTGTTTTCAATTTCCACTTTAAATATTATTGCTGAAAATAATGGTTCGAATTCGATACATTTGTGAGTGTCAGCCGTACGTTTACGCGGTTTCCCAGAGTATTATAACAATGCGAAAAGTAAAATATTTTATTTCGTGTTTCAGATTGTTGAAATGGAAATATTTTATTTTGTGGATCAGATTGTTCAAATAGAAATATTTTTTTTACGAAATTGTATATCTTATTTAAAATACTATTTTCTTTAAGCAAAATGAAATCTAAAATATTCAATAGTATTTGAAATATTCATTTCGCCAAATAATGCCCACCTCTGTAATCTAACTGTACTGACTTAATAGGCTTGTCGAATTCAACGATTAATAATTGAAACTTTCGTAATAAATTTTTCCCACTACGATATCAGTTTTATTCGCAAAGCAGAAAAGTTCTCTCGAGTAACCTGATCTGGTAATCTCTTTTGAGATTTTCATGTAAAAGAAGGGCTTCTTTGAGACGCAACGAAGTCATTAAAACATTTATTTAAAGTCTTCCGGTAGGTAAAGCGTTAATCTTCTCGGGAAAAGCCCACGTTGGAGGCAAATTAAATAATCACCAGGAACTTTTACGAATTTCATGTATTCACGGTAGAACCTCGTTTATACGAACCAACGAATAAACCTGGTATATTGGATTGAAACGAAAGCTCGTAGCGTCTGTAAATTAAAATTGAAAGCTAAAATTCAGATATTCATTCATAGATTTATTCAATAACATATTTTACATTCTGTTCTATCACTTTTTGCCATTTTCGAGGTAACTTCTCGTGTTATTGAATAAACATATTTTTAAATACCTTAATTATATCTTCGATTCTTAATTTGAATACGCTACGAACTTTCTTTCCAGCCCAAAATTACGAACTCGCAACGGGAGGAATAGTTCAGAGGGCAAAATTGTATATTATTTATTAAAGGGCAATATTGTGAGATGAACGGTTCGTTGCGTTCGTCGACCGGCGCCGATATGTTTAGGAAACTCGAGTGACTGAGAGAGCGTGAACGAAAAGTTGTTAGAACTGAGCGATAGGAGAATGTTTGGTTTTCACGAAGATAAACTATGGATGCAAGAGACAGGGTGCAAGCGAGATGGATGCAAGGGGGTGAAAGTGTTACGGTGAAATCGGTGATTTCGGCGAGGATCGCCGTATTACAACTTTCACGATTCATTACTCTAAGGTTTCGACTGATCGAGAACACAAAGTTACTTTATTGAATCTTGAATGAGCGAAACGTCTCGTAGCAGAGGTTGTTGTCGATTGACTTGTTACGGGGTATTTTCGGGTCTTATATACTAGTGGATACAAAGGTTTGGTTTCAAAGATTTGGGTTCAAAGATTTGGGCCTAACCTAACCTGCTTGATAGGGCGAAGTGTTTGGTCGCTGACTCAGTCATGAACTTGGGCCTGGTGACGTGTTGCGAGGGTCGACATCTTGGTCTTATCGGGCCGTGACAAAAGAGTATCAAAGCGTGGAATAAATGTAATAAACATAGTATTATTCAACCAGTTAACTGTGGCAACTTCTTTTCACAGCGCGCACCTGTATGCGTCGCGAAAATCAAGCGACGACGCCAGTGCATACGGGGATGCGCGAATTCGTCTCAAATTATTTATAATTTCCATTTGTTTGTTTCATTTCGTCTTGCCCTCTAAACATTTTAACCATATCAAAATTTACGAATATAATTTAGTATTCGCCGGAATTACAATTTAAATATCAAATTGTAACAAAATTTTACGCATGACGGATATAATCGTCATGACACAAAATTCTGCCGCATCTCCATCACGGATATATTCGTCAAACACACTTAACTGGTTAAAAGCGATGAGTAGTTGAAATCCCCGTCCTCATCGATCGCACAATATTACATTACATTACCAACGTTTTCAATGAGACTGTAAACTGTAAAAGAAGCTGACATGTCCTCTAACGAAAAAATAATTTTGCTCACCTGCCGCGAAGAGTAATCGAACCACTGTGGGGGTCGGTCGGAAACTTACGCAAGAGCAAACTGTCCCGCTGTAGGTGCAAGAACGCGGAGCGTGGCGGAAGTTCGAACAAGCCGTACAAGGTCTGGTGTTCGTGTAGCCAAGCAAAACAGTTAGAATCGGAGCGCCCCATCCTCCGTAGTTCGCCGGGCAACTGGTGCTCGCCGAGGCTTGCACAATTAAGCCAGAGCCTTTCGCGCGACGATTCATTGGTTTTTCACGTGGCGCGGCGTGCACACAAACTTTCCGGCGGTCGTTGTCCGCGACGCGACCGCAGATGGCAGACGGGGTGCATGCGCGGTCTATCGACTGGTCACGTTGAACGGAGAAAGTCGTGACTGCACGGTTTATAACGGAGAGAGTGCGAGGTGTGATGAAAAAGTAAGGTGATTTTTTATTTTTATCAAAAAATATTTATTTATTAATCCACCTCCGATATAATACACTTGTGCCAGCGCTTTTTCCAATCCCCGAAGCACTTCTGATAAGCACTTTTTGATATAGCGATGCCGGCGATGTCTTCCAGCGATGCAGTCTTTATCTCCTCGATCGTTGCAAATCTCCGTCCTTTCATTGGTCTCTTCAGTTTTGAGAACAGAAGAAAGTCGAGGGGGGCCAAATCCGGTGAATATGGTGGCCGAGGCACGATTGCGGTGTTGTTTCTGACCAAAAAATTACTCGCAAGCAACGATGCGCGAGCAGGTGCATTATCCTGATGCAAAATCCATGAATTGTGTTTTCAAAATTCCGGTAAAATTGCTTGGCACGAACCAAACGAGATGCCGACATCATCGGCAACTTCTCTAATGGTAATTCGACGACTCCCCAACACTATTTTCTTCGCTTCTTCAACGTTTTCATCGGTTGTTGACGCGCTGGAGCGTTCAGGGCGAGCTTCGTCGTTAACATCTTCTCGGCCTGCTTGGAAGAGCTTGTACCACTTATAAACATTTCTGTTACTCGGAGTACACTCACCGTATGCCACTGTCAACGTTTCAAGTGTCTCGGAGCACTTATGTATATAACATTTTTTCATATTATTACAAATGTGGTAAAACGTATAATTTATTATTTATTTTAAGCAGGAAAGGAATAGACATTAACACGTTGACTGCCATGGGGGTCACCGGTGACCGGCACTCGACTTGGCTACAGAGCCGTGGGGGCCACCGGTGACCGGCGACGCAGCAACTAATAAAAGTACATAATTAGAGTAAATATGGATACTGATATATTTTTCAATAATACCATTGTTACTATAATGGTTTGAAGAAATTAACTCTAGATTGCCTAAGAAAGTCATTTTGACTGCTTTTTAATTCCAATTAGAAAAACAATTATGTATATAATGACATAGCTTCTTAGAATTTTGTGACTTTTTGTACAACATATAAATGCGTTTATTAATAATTGTAGTTGCCTCCCCCTCCTTCATTTCCGGTATATATATATATATACAGGGTGAATTCGATAAAGCAGGACACCTAAATATCTCCGTTACTTTTCGTTGTACAAAAAAACTTCGTAGGACAAAGTTACACTGTTTGAAGGGCCACATATAACGGTGTAAGGGAAAAAAAATTTCAAGGTCATTTTTATGAGATTTCAAGGTTATCGATGTTTTTTTAAATGGAATGATATATTTTCGTTAACGTAATGTTGTACCTGACAAAATAACGAATTCATGCATGTAACACAATATGACCTTCAAATGACCTTCAACCCAGAAAAATGGTATAAATAAAATTCAACGTGTAAGATTCATTTGATGTATTTCTGTTACGCCAAATGTTCAAAAATATTCCCTTGAGCTGCTACACATTCAACTGTATCGCGATACACAACATAATAACAGATTCGGTGTTGACAGGAGGACAATTATGATATACCTTCACCTATACGTTCGTACAGAATCGTGTTTATCCACTATTAATTACTCGGAAGACCTTCTTGCTATCAGATTTCCACAGTTTCTAAGATTTCTCGATCAGTTTATCGATGAACGTTTCACAATGCGTTACTCGAAGGAAGATAAGATTGATATGATTTTCATTTATGGAGAAAGTCGACAGTGTTTAAGAGAAGCCGTGCAGTCTGTATGAAGCCTGTATATATATACAGGGTGTTCGAAAAGTCTGGAAACGGTCGGATATCTAAAAAATGAAGCATTTTAGAGAAAAATGGTTCAGACATATATTTTATGATTTCGCAAGGGCTATAAGATGGCGTCATTGGTTTGACCTTGAAGAATCATTTGAAGGTCACGCGAAGGTTACCTCAATTTTTTTAAATGGCTCCCCCTATTTTTTATTACATATTCTTGTAGCTAATCTCGAGAGCTTTCCAAATCACTGGAATCAGATGTTTTTTTCGTGAATTACTTTTCGAGTTATAAGGCTTCAAAGGTATCACCGGACGATGGTGTCACCGCACACCACTTCGAGACCTCATAAGCGAACCCATTGATAGGGCAATCTTATGCAAACAAATAGTCTTAGTTTTCCACATCGCCTTTCCGTATCGTCGAACCTAATTTATTGCATGCCCTAAACACAGATGTACTAGAATGCCACTCGCCAATAGAAAATCATTTTGTTACCCCATACAGTTTTTAGATAGCCAATAACGATAGACCCGAGTTGACCTTATGCACAACGCCACACCGAAAGTCACTTCTTCGAACAAATCACTCGAAATCGGTAGACTTCAAATAAATCGCTCGAACTCAGCAGAGTTCTAACATATCGCTCGAAACTAGTTAGTTACAAGTTTGTAACGACAGTATTTTACCTCGAACATTGTTATTTCTGTATCTTGTGAAGTTTTTAAATATATCTTAAGTGTGTTGTTTCCTGAACGCGAATTCTTCTTTTCAACTAGACGTGGTTATCTTGCATAACCCCGTCAGAGCCCCGAATATCGTCGCGAGCAAGCGGAACGGGATTTACGCCCCGCGAAGTTCGGTATACGAACTACGGTATTTTGGACGCTACAAATCTATTAGGATACAGGAACGATAATTGAGGGTTTAGCGAGTTTACACGAAATTATCAAATAACACAAATATATTGAAATTATAAGAATGTGTTACATTTGTGGAAATATCGCGATTGAAATGAAGATGAGTTGAAGGAAAGGTGTTGTTACCTAAATTAAGATGCTCGGTTTTGACGCACTGGCAATGCGGGGGTCTGGTAACGACTTTGGAAATGCATAATAGATTTTATACCGGACTCGCGGAATCTATACGGTTAACGTTGATACGAAGGGGAACTTTAGCCCGATATCACTGGAAGTTGACTCTACGAGATACAGCACGACGCGACGCTATTCGTGTCTACGAAAGTACTAGCCCACGGGAGTAAAAATCAGAGGGTTTATATACCCCTACAACGAATGAACTGCTTTGTTCATAATCTGAGGGCACTTAGGGGCAGACTAATAACACTAGTTTTGTCGCTTCCAATTAAATCAGAGCCAGAGCTCGGTCCTAACGAAAGGGTTCAACCAAGATATGAAAGGTTATCGAGGACGCTTCCCACCAGAGACGATCTGGAAAAGATTCCTGTGAGGAAACTAACGGAAGATTTACTCTAACCGTAACAGTATCTTAAAACAATATACCGGGTGCCCGAATATTCCCGATACCGCACAAATAACGGTAATATTTAAAGTGGTCATAGTTAATGCCCCACCCTATAAAAGACATAGCACAGGCTATAGGAGAAAGTAAGACGAGGCTCGCGAGATCGTAAGGTGTAGCCTTGGGTGTCGAAATAGTGGGTTGAAGACTGCAGGATGAGCAGAGTAAGAGAGCGAGAGGGAAAGGAGAGAAGGGATAGGGTAGAGGGTGAGAGTGAAGGATAGGCAGAAAGATAGATAGAGGAGGACGAAACCGTGTTAACGATGTTTCGTGTAGAGAGGCGGCCGGGCGCTGAAATTACAGATCAAGGGGTTTCTAAACAATTACGCTGTCGGCAGGAGGTCAGGCCGAACAGCGTGAGGTTAGAGGTTACGGCTCGCAGGAGCCAAGGCTTGCGGCCTGCGGCTGGTTGCGGACGAGGGTCGAGGCTAACAGGAAGTGCTCTCTCACCGCTGGCCAATCGACGGGTGGGCTGCATCGCAGCCTGGTAGGGAACCAGTGCCTCCTATCCTCTGGTATTCTCCCGGGTGTTCCTATTGTCCCTACAGGGCGAAAAGACGGAAGGCGAAGGGGAGGGACGATGGCGAAGAGGGTTGGGGATTCGAAAGTCGCGAGAGAGATTAACAGCGGCAAGTAACGGACGGAGAGAAAGGGTTGACTGGAAAGAGGAAGGACAGAGAGGAAGGGTTGACTGGAAAGAGGAAGGACAGAGAGAAAGGGTTGA
>CM052187.1:3672892-3693771 GCA_028455805.1 Lasioglossum figueresi
AGTCGGTCCAAAGAATCCAGTGATTTTCGAAGTCTGGCTGTACTCGTCATTTTTTATCTAAAAAATCCATACATCCTGCTAAATAATCCCGGGCAACTAAATATCGAAAGTAAATCTCTCCGTGCACTATTCAATTTCACTGACTCTTTCGAAGTGAACATTTCTTCAGGCGCATCGCGTACAACGCCGGAATTCGAGATCGACATAAATGAGGCACTTCTTGATTAATGTTTGCTTTGAGGGCGAATTTTCTACCCTCTCATTTTTGTGGGGATTTCTAGGAGCATTTTGTTATGCGTAGTTTTTCAGGTGAAAACTTTAAAACCACTTCGTGTTAAGAAAATAAATAATTCTTTTGTCACAACCATCCTTAAAATGGCTTTCAGTCGGTCCAAAGAATCCAGTGATTTTCGAAGTCTGGCTGTACTCATTATTTTTTATCTAAAAAATCCATACATCCTGCTAAATAATCCCGGGGCAACTAAATATCGAAAGTAAATCTCTCCGTGCACTATTCAATTCCACTCCATCCGTTTCGAGCATCCCCGAACCGGCGAACAACGATGTTCGCCTTTTTCGTTTTGAAAATTTCGTTGTCAAACCTCGCCTCGTATTTCGCCCGTTTGCCTGGAATCTCATCGAGTTCTGCTCCGCGTTCGTGTTTCTTTCAATCCACCGTTAACAAAAAAGAAAGAAAACGAAAAAAAAAAGTAAAGAAGGAAGGAGTGCGAGAGAGAGAGAGAGTGAGAAAGAGTAAGGATGAAGGAAGAAAAGTAAAGAAACAGCAAAACCCGCAGGCGTTCGTATAATAAACCCAAAGCTCGGCGAAATCCTAACAAAATGAGTACATTAGCGAAATTGAACTCGTTCGTTCGCCGTTCTTTGTATTTCCGTTGATTAACCCCAAAGCGGATGTGGTTGAACGGTACTGTGACGTCGCGGTGGGGGGATTTAGGGAAGAGGAGGGGTGGGTAAATTAATGCATTAATTAATTAGAAGGCGGAGGGACAAATCCGACTCGACGGGCATCCCGGGGATCATATTCGTGACACGACTGACGGACATCCCGCACAGCTGTCCCGGGGTTACCTCGAAATTGTGCTGGCCTGTGTGAATCTGTCCGCGGATCGGGTGATTTCTAGTTGATTCGCGTGCAAACCCCGACAGCGTGGATGCCACCTGTCTTCTCTAACGAGTCGCGAGGGCACGACCACGCGCGAGAACCGGCACGCTGCCCTGTATAATTGATCATTAACCTCTTAACCGTGATGTGACTTTTCGCTGGTCAATTATCCCGGCCGTTTGCCCCAGAGACTTTTCCCATTCTTCCAAGCATCGCCGCTAACACCTCTCTCTCTCTCTCTCTCCACGTACATCCCCTTCAAACATTTATTTCTGCTATTCGTTGAAACTCTTCGACGACGAATTTGTTATACAGTGAAATCAGTAGTGCGGGGCAGAACGTGAAGTTGATTTTACAAGGTAATAACTTTGGTTCTTTGTACATGTTTCAGAATTGTATTTTGTAATTTCTATATTTTCGTGTACAAAAATATTCCGACAATCGAAATGTGCTTGTTGCGAAGGTTGATATGTCTATTTTGACATCTTGAACTTTAAAACTGAAAACTGATTTTATTACTGACTATTATAAATCAGCGGATAACGGATTAAATTGCCATCTTGTCATTCAATGTATTGGATTGGCAAGAAAGTAATTTCGGTATTTCAATAAAATATCAATAAAATATTTTCCTATTTATTCTTTCTGGCAAATGTTCATCGAACAAAAGGGCAAATATCTTATTCGTTAATGTTCATTGGTTGAATAAAAAATTGGGTTCTATTTCACCTTAAAATATCGAAATTACTTTCTTGGCAAACCAATACAATGAGACCGTGACAAAGAATTGTGGATCAATTTTTACGATATCATTGTAAAGGGGAAACTACCCCCTGTAAGGTCACATTCAAACAAATGTCATAAAAAAAATTTTCAAATACGTCGAATCGTTTTTATTTCTGAAATGTTAAGAGAAACTTCAGTTTCCAAGTAGAGCCTCCACTCTTTAAACTGTGCGCGTCCCATGGAAATCACCGACACAGGTTTCATCGACAGTTTTCACCGACAATATTTCACCGACAATATTTCACCGACAATATTTCACCGACAATATTTCACCGACAATATTTCACCGACTCCAGATTTGACCGACAACGACTTTGACCGTCGACGAATTTAACCGACAACGACTTTGACCGTCGACGAATGTAACCGACAACGACTTTGACCGTCAACGAATTTAATCGTCGACGAATGTAACCTTCGACGAATTTAACCGTCGACGAATGTAACCTTCGACGAATGTAACCTTCGACGAATTTAACCGTTGACGAATTTAACCGTTGACGAATTTAACCGACAACGACTTTGACCGTCGACGAATTTAACCGACAACGACTTTGACCGTCGACGAATTTAACCGACAACGACTTTGACCGTCGACGAATGTAACCGTCGACGAATGTAACCGTCGACGAATGTAACCTTCGACGAATTTGACCGTTGACGAATTTAACCGTCGACGAATTTAACCGACAACGACTTTGACCGTCGACGAATGTAACCTTCGACGAATTTAACCGTCGACGAATTTAACGGACAACGACTTTGACCGTCGACGAATGTAACCTTCGACAAATGTAACCTTCGACGAATTTAACCGTCGACGAATTTAACGGACAACGACTTTGACCGTCGACGAATGTAACCTTCGACAAATGTAACCTTCGACGAATTTAACCGTCGACGAATTTAACCGACAACGACTTTGACCGTCGACGAATGTAACCTTCGACGAATTTAACCGTCGACGAATTTAACCGTCGACGAATTTAATCGTCGACGAATTGAACCGACAACAATTTTAGTTGACGACAGTATTATCTGATACTAACATCGTTTCTAAAGATGGTATTGACATTTTTCTCCTTTAACTATTCTACACTGACACTTTCACTTTTGAATAAAAATATAACTATTACACTACAAGAAAAATTAGATGTAGTCGGCTAACGTTGTTGTCAAACGATGTTAATATCAAATAATACTGTCATGAACTAAAGTCGTTGTCGGTCAGAATCGTTGTCAATCAAAGTTATCGTCGGTCCAATCTGGAGTCGTTGAAATATTGTCGGCGAAACCTGTGTCAGCGATTTCCATGCTACCCAAACGTGCAGAGTCAGAACGATGTAAGCTTTCTTCCCGCGAACACGTGGTCGAAAGTACAGTTTGAAAATTAGCAGTTCTGCGGGAGTAAAAATTTCTCGCGATCAGTAAAAATTTTCTTCGAAATCTTCTTCCACGACTTCGGAATTCAGGCTATAGAAAATCGAAAGAGAAGTAGAGTTGAAAGGAGATGGATCAATCAACGGCATCTGGCGATCTTGGATCTACACATGCCCGCCAAAAAGTCGGATTTCCGAATGTGAATCGGTCGGAGGGACTTTCGCGACGTTGGCCGCGCCACGTGCTCCTCTGCGGTTTGGGATTATCAATCAGAAAGTTCGCCGTTTTATCGGAATTGCTCGGGTAATAACTCCGGACGAAGGAAGAAATCATGGGAGGCCAATTCCGAAGTTCACCGACGTCGGTCTAGGGATCTCTCTCTCTCGCTATCTCTCTCAGTCTCTCTCAGTCTCTCTGAGTCTCTCTAGACCCTGTGAATTTTCATTTTAGAAACCCGTTCGTACAAGCGGCGGTTCTTGGCATAATGAGGTCAGTATTCGTCCCGGAAAGATTTTCTTTTCTATATTCAGGGTCCGATCTACAAGTAAAAACAGGGAACTGTTAAAAATCGGCGGAGTATTCGGAGTTATGGGGCTCGGAAGTTACGGCGGAAAGTTCGTCCCCGGTTCAACCTTTATGAAACTGGAGTAAGAGTCCCGTTCCCTTTTGTGGATGCTCGACGACGGTAAACTTCTGTGAGACAGCTGTCCGTTACACGAGACTTCAGTTGTCAGCTTTGGCCGCCTTCGGACTTCAAAAGACGATTGTGGACAGTATCGATTCACCTTTGGCCTACTGGCAGTCGATGATCAAAGCGGCAGACCGTCTTTGGCCCGTCGAGAGCCACTTCGTTGCAATGTATTCTAATTTACGCGGCGGGCTCCTGCAAGTGGACGCTAATGAATAGACTGCTAATCTTCGGGCACTTAGAGCTTACTAAAATCTTCGAGACTCTGGTCGATGAGAAACGGTCTGCACGCACCTTTATGCAAGATCAATTGCAAGCACCAGCAATTTCTTCTTCGACGCACCTGGGAAAAATTCATCGATAAGCGTTTTCCTTCGCTGGACCGCGGATTTTATGCATTTATGCATTTATGACAAAAATGAACGCGTCCAATATAAAGCAGTGGACATAGTAAAAAGATTTAAGAACATCGGTGTATCAGTTTCAAATTAATAAGATCATTGGCTGCTGTGTCTTGCAATATAAGAATTGCAAATTCGAATTAGAGCATGTCCATTTCCCTTTGTTCAACAAAAATGTCGTTTTATAAGACAATATTATAACGGATTTTCAGAACAACCTAGAAATTGTTTCCCTGTAAACAGAGTTTATTTCGTTAATTACACTGTCCAACAAATTGCAACGTTTTTTATGTTTCGCTGTAACTGTTGGGTGTCCCTTATAGAGTTTCCTGCGCTGATTCCGAATCTGCTTTTCTTTCTGGTTCGTAAAAAACGTCGACGTTGGAAACTTGAAAATGTGGTTTCTCAAGATAAAAGTCTTCTCTGTCGCGTGGTATAGTTCAATTTTCCGCTGGACCCTTATTTTTTGGGATAAACTGAAAAGTATCCTCAAGAAATGCTGCAAAAGTGGTGTCTCTCCGTCTTTAATGATTGTTCATACAATCATAACGTATTAATCTTGGATATCGTTGTATTCGGGAAAGTCTACAGAATCTTTTGCTGCAAAGCACAATTCAATATCTTTTATGATAACATCACAATTTTTGTTTAATGTTGAAAGATAGGTTTTTTTCAAAGTCATGTTTCTCAAAAATTGTGCGTGTAGGAAAAAAATTAAGGGCAGATTCTGAATCAGCGCAAAAGATTTTATAAAAGACACCCAACAGTTGTAGCGAAACAAATTTGGTGTTGGACAGTGTTATTATACTTTACAACAATTACTTACACTATGTACAATCTTAACTTGTAAATTATTTATTCTATATCACTTCTCGATCTACACTTTTATCGCTCTCTCTATGAACACGTGCTCTGTTACGCAATCCTTTATCTATCTATCTTTTTCCACTGGTCGTTCTTTCTAACTGTAGATACTCTACAAGCACTCAACACTCTACAACGCAGTAAAATTTGAATTTAACCCTTAGCACTCGAGTGGCGCCTCTGAGGCGTCACTAAAAATTGCTGTACTATTATTTAAAATATTGTTTACATGATTAGATATGACGGTATCTGACCAATTACTAAACAGTTAAGTATTCTATGAGGTATCCCATCAATTTCATGTCTATCAAATTTAAAAAATCATACAGAATGAAAATATTGTTGGTCGGAAGAAACGTTTGATTTTCAAGTTAAAATAGCATCGAGTGCAAAAGGTTAAGAAATACCATTTCTTTACATATCTGCATACAATTTTTATTTTTCATACAGATTTTCTTCGTCAAATTTATTGCAAGAAACAGAAGCCTAGTATAAACATTTTTCGTCCCTTAAAAATTGTAACCCATTTTCTGTTTCAAATTTTACCAACACATATTTTTATTTTTCATAAAGATTTTCTTCGTCAAATTGATTGCAAGAAACAGGAGCCCGGTATAAACATTTTTCGTCCCGTAAAAATTGTAACCCATTCGCTGTTTCAAATTTTACCAACACACATTTTTATTTTTCATAAAGATTTTCTTCGTCAAATTGATTGCAAGAAACAGGAGCCCGGTATAAACATTTTTCGTCCCTTTAAAATTGTAACCCATTTTCTGTTTCAAATTTTACCAACACATATTTTTATGAATTCGTAAAGTCTACTCGTCACAATTATTCATAAATGTGGAAAGTATATTCATGAATTGAGAGAGCACACACGAGAAACGCTAACATAGTCTGAAATAAATAGAAATGTTTGGATTAAACATACCAGCTATTTGCATTGCACAATTTATGTTAACATCGGACGAAACCCGGACCCCGTCGCAAAGCAAATACGTATCGAAATTTCTTAAGCAATTTCCTTGAATTAAATTTTTTAGATTCGACCATGTATACCGTACGACGTCAACTCAGTTTGTAGAATTGCTCCTACTTCGATTCTACCGCGACAGGAAACCAATTCCGGGTGTCCTCGTTTTGCGTGTCTGATCATTTCTGGCTGTTTCTACTTACAGTGAAGTCTAGACCGTACTGTTTGCTTTCAGCCGGTATTGCTTCGATTATGCTACAACATCGACAAAAATATGTACCGAACACGGAGAGAACATGGTAAAAACTTCAACAATTCTGTTCAGGACAAGAAGAAAATGACGACAAAATGCATATGCATATTGGAAAACCAAATTCTGTCCGACTTGGGCACAGTGTAGTGAAAAGTACGAGCATTATATCTTTGAAATGCATAGAATTTGAATGCATAAATGCATAGAATTCCGAGTACGTTTTTGTGGGTTTGAAGATAAATTTTGCAGAGCTAATTGTGGCATTCTCGAAGATCTGCGATCCGATTTAGTGACATCTTGTTATAACTCTTGAACCATAAGAGCTATCGGGATGAAATTTGCACTACAATTCATTAAAAAAATAGTCAACTTTAACTGCAGACAATTAAAATTTTTTTTATTTTGTTAAACAATAATATTTAATTAATTTTCATTGATATTTTTTATTAAAATAAAATTGTTTAAGTATAATCTTTCAAACTATTTTTGACTTACCGAATATGTATTTTATATTTACATTTCATACATGTAATTATTACATTCAACAAATATTGTTAGATATAAAATGTAATCTAATTAACTTACTACTTTATCTGCATAGATGATTAAATTAACAATTTACACCTCAATAAACTATACACTTAATAAACACTTACCACTACAGAAAAAAAAACAAAATTTAAACTGTAAGACTTAAACTGTAACTTTAATCCGAACTTAGACTGTAGAAAACGTAAAAAACTAAAACAAAACGTTTAAATGTGTAAAAGTTCTCTCAATATTGATCACTGTTGATCTCTCCAAACATTTTGTTCCAACTAAATGCAGACAGAACGGTGAACCTTAGTCGAAACCTTATCCGCAGCTAGCATAAACATCTCGCGACTCGATAATCTAAACAGTTCGCTGGAAGAGTCTCTTAATTGTTAACTATGATTCAATGACAGATATACTTACCCAAAAACAATGATACTTGCTAAGTAAAAACTAAGAAACTATTAGTCAAGTTATATCATTACCGTTCGTTATATTTTTAACAATAAAATTAATAGATTAATTATATTATTGTTAAAAATTACATACTTCTTTTAGGTAGGTACGAACGTTTAATGCGATTGTAAAAATATTCATATTTCGATGGTATTTAATTACTTATGTATTACTATATGTGAGTTGCTATACGCCAGGTGACACGTCCCGATAACTTTAAAAAATCATAATTTCTGAAGTCGGATCGCGTCGGACGTGATTTTTGTGGGGATATGTAGAGGAAGGTCTACTGAAAATGATCTAGTTTGTCCGACGAGATCCAATTAGGTCCATTAAAAGATATACCTTGCAAAATTTAAGAAAGTATATAGATTCTATTCATTTCGTTAAATATTAATTTTTAATAGATTGCGAGCAAACGTTCTCAACTAACAGCGTTAATTGTTACCCCAAAGGACTGTTTTTCATTCGCACAAAAGAGCCAGAAGAAATATTAAATAGGGTAATCAGGACACCTCGATGAAAAGATCCCAAATGTCTATCTTTGTGAATTTATATTAACTATAGTGTTTGTGGATAAACATAAATTTTTTCAGCTTCGATGTTGATGGACATTTAGGAAGCAATACACATTTATGTAGGATGGGCTATCAGGAAGAAATAAGGGAAAGACCGGAAACACGACACTTTACTGGAAAATGAAGTTTATTGGGAAAAAGATGTAATTTGGCGTAAGAAGATCGCGCGACGCGTTCGCCAACGACTCGTACAGGACTGCCGTTACGGCCTCGTCTCTCGTTCGATCGGACCTTCGACGTTTTTCAATTTTTCGTGTCCGTTAACTTTTACGCTCGTCAATTCTTCGCGCTTGTCACTTCTTCGCGATCGTCACTTTCGCGCTCGTCACATGCACACACATGCATACACGCACGCACATACATATATTGCGATCAAGCGCGTTGATAGATCGCTGTGCGCTGTTTCTATTTCCGCATTTATTAGAAATTAATATGAGAAGGACTGTTTTTTCGTGAAGTGTCGCTAAATTTTTCGATCCAGCCCACTGTGCGGCGACGATGGTTGCGGGCGATCGAGGGTAAGGCGGGTGGAATGTTGCTAGCATGTAGTGTTCCGTGATAATGTCGAGGCTCGGTGACACAAAAGGTTGAGAGGGAGTCGCGTGGCTCGCAGGCGGGAGGGAGAGAGAGGCTTGTAAATAGAAAACGAGAGAGACGTGGGAAAGGCGTGAGGGTGCGGGTGGCGAAAGAGTGAGTCGGTGCAGGGGTTGGAACGAGGTGGTAGGTTCGTCGGATGGGTGGTTGGGCGGGTAGATGGGCGCTAGAGCGTAACCTGATACAGCTGCCAGCAAGCTGCCGTAGACCGGTATCGTATACCGCCCTTGTTTCTCTCGCTCTTCGTCCCTTGAACCTCCCCCTCCCCCGTCTGACTGCATACGCTTCCTAGAGATGCACGGTTACCCAGGAATATTCTCCACGTAAATGCAGCGTCGATGTTTTCTCAGCGTCGAGGCCTCTCGACAGTTCTCTTCCTCCTTTCTTTTCCATTCTTTCCTTCTACGGGTTCTGCTCCTTCTTTTTTCACCGACCGTCCTCTTTCCTCCATTTTCGTCTGTCCTCGAACCCCACCGAAGTCCCGACGCCTTTTTATTCGCTGATCCAGAATACAGCAGCTGTTACACGCCGGAGCCGTTGCCTGATGGGGCAACTGTTCGATATTCCTCGAGACAATCGCGGATCCTTCGGCCCTAAGCCCGAACCGTAGGCGCGGGCTAAACGCGCGGACGGAATTGAATATCGTTTTGTAACACGGCCAATACCGGTGAAATCGCGTTTCATACCGGTCCGGAACGCCGCGCGGAGAGTCTCGCCTTCTTTCTCTAGCGGGGCAGCGAAGTTTTGATTTTATTCGGTGAATGGAACACGCTCGCCGCCATTTCCGCTCGCTGAAATTTCCGTGGCCGTCCCAAGACCGAGAGTTCTCTTCCCAGGTAAAATCGTTAATTTCGTGATTTTATTCCGAAGTTATGGCCTGCTGAGCTGGAAAAACTGTGGCAAACTGGGGGTGAGAGCGCCGCGCTAAATCAATCTGCGGCCGGTGCGAAGCGGGGTTTATTTAGCGGCTGGGATTTCGAGGAACACGGCTCTTGTTAAAACTGCGAGAACTTTAAGGTGAAGTGTCAGGACAGAGAATTTGATTATCTTTTCCGAAATAGTGTTACGTTTGTTAAAGTTTCTTTTCTTCTTTAATGATCAATTTCTTGATAATAACAGATTCTTAAATTCTTTTAATTTATCTAGTATTTTAGATCGCACCAAGTCATTGTTGAATTTTAATCTTTTCACGTTTCATAAATAAATTCTAAATCATTGTCTGTGCTGCATCACTTTTCAAAATTCCCAACCTGGAAGCAGCAATAAACATTTATGAAAACACCGCATAAAATGTGATGGAGTATCGTATAAGGAATGGTCAAAATTAGTTTGATTTGATTTTATCCGTTTTTTCTGTAATGATCAATTTCTTGAAAATAACACATTCTTAAATTCTTTTAATTTATTTACCATTTTAGATCGCACCAACTCATTGTTGAATTTTAATCTTTTCACATTTCATAAATAAATTCTAAATCATCGTGTGCGCTGCATCTCATTTTAATTAACAAAAAATTCCCAACCTTGAGCCAGCAATAAATATTTATTCAAACACACCCCATAATATATGATGGAGTGTTGTACAAGAAATGGTAAAAATGAATTTGCTTTGATGTAGGAGAAAATTAAATTAAAATATTCCTCGCCCGTGCATATTATTTTTTTGGATTCTTCTGACCTGTCTGACCATTGTTGTCCCGTTCTCCTTGCAGCGAGCACGAGCATGCACAAAACCAATCTTAAATATTTCGAACCAATTTCCTACAGGATAGAACGTGTTCTAAAGACTACTATTAACGCTGGCAACGTCAGTCGCGCCTCGTATAGAACGATGAGAGAAAATTGCGTGTAATGCGAAATAATGAGAATAGAATAAAGTCGACGGAGTGAACACTGCGAGAAGCTTTTATTCGCTAAGCTGCAGTTTTTCACGATCCATTGTTTTCAGTCTAATAAAAATTCGTATGAACGCAGAGCAAGCGTGTTCCTCATATTTAATTACTCGCAGAAGCAAACGGTGTTATGAACAGCATACATCACACTTTTTCTTTAATAGCACAGTTTTCTTTAATAGCTTTTTGAAGGTACGGTGAACCTTGCAACACCGTTATCACCTGAATCACTTAATAGCGACTGACAAATTACTACCAAAAATTCGGGAACAGCTTAATCTTTCGACGTCGTATCCAATATGAATTTTATTACTCGCGGAAACATTTCGCAAGACGGAATGAAACAATTTCTCAACTTCGCTTCGAGAAGTTACGCCGCGGGCTCTTAATGCGAGCATCCGGAATCCGTTCCGGACGAAAGAACGAGATATGATTTTCCAGCGGGTGTAAGGGGGGGGGGGCGGTGCAGAAAAAAGAGATCGCGATCCCATTCAAGGAGCCCGCGCCGAGATTAAAATTGATTACACGGTATCCTGCCGCGCGAACTCGTGTAATTTGATAATATTACGGGGGCCCGAATAAATACTAAAATACCGGGGATTGTACGAACCCATTACCGCAATTCACCGACGCTAGTTATGAAATATTTTTAGTCGGGGCTCTGCACTCGCGGGGAGTGTATGCGCGCGAAACGAAAGCGTGCTCGCGAGAGGGCTGATGAAAGCACCCGGTGCACGCTCCTTTTGTTCAACGGTTGTTTCGCGAAATTCTCCCGGTATTCATCGTCGACGCGGCCAAGACAAATGCGGCGAATAGAATTACTATACCACCGTGGGGAATAATTATTAAACCAGTATTCACGCTTTCGCCTCGTATTTCTCGAAGAAGCTTCTCTCACGGCGAGCCGATCATGCGCGATCATTCTTCCCTGGTTACTTTGTTGCCCACCATTTTTAAAATTATTAGATCTACGGTTATCTACCGACCGTAGATTAATTTGTATTACTGAGGTCAAATTTATGTTGGTTATTTGAAAGTGATAAATAGATCTATTGTGATATACAGGGTGCGGCACCTAAAACAGGTCACCAGAATAAATCGCTTGCTTTTGAAGATAGAAAAAAAAGGATCAGACCAAACTTACTTGATATCGAGGGGCTCGTAATCCGATGTCATTAATTTTTTTATAGGTGGAGACGTCAAGGTGATACGAAGGTCAACTCTGTTTTTTTTAAATAGAACGGTATGGTTTTTTATTTACATTCTGATCGTGTGTTTCAAGACGAATACAATGATCTATTACGAAGGTCATTCAAGGTCACGCAAGGTCAACTGCAATAGAAAATAAAATGTCTCAAAGCACTCTTCAAATACTTTTGTGTCTTCTCTGGTTGTTGGCATACTGCTCTTCCAAGTATTGGTAAGAGTCGCAGAACATAAATAAACATACCATCGCATCGTATGCTTACCTGTATCCAGAAATGCTATTAGTAGTTTGACTACCGACCAGAGTACGGCTTCGAAATATTCAATCCGGGTGTTCAATTTTCAAGAATACGTTACACGATAGCAGAGAAAGTGGAAATTGTTATCATTTATGGCGAATGTCATAGAATTATGAGGAAAGCGGTACGCGTGTATGCTGAAAGATTTACCGATCGTAATAGTCCTTCGCTTTCTGTCTTTGCAAACATTACAAAAAAGTTTCGAGAAACTGGAAATGTGGATAAGAAAAAACGCACTCGAGCCAAAAAAGCAACCGACGATGGAAACACGATAAACATTGTAGCAAGTGTAATACAAAATCCACATGTTGGTACGAGGCAACTTGAACGCGAGAGTGGCATCGGTCAACGAAGTATTTTGCAAATACTTGAAGTTAACAAATTTCACCCATTCCACGTTTCACTAAATCAACAATTAAGTGAAAATGATTTTCAAAAACGTTTACAGTTTTGCGAATGGTGCCTACGGAAACTGCAAGACGATCAAATCTTCTTGAATAAAATTTTGTTTACGGATGAGGCCACATTTACAAACCACTGACAAGTTAACTGTCGCAACATGCATTACCGGTCGGTAGATAATCCACGATGGCTACGAGAAGTGGACAAGCAGAGACCTTGGTCTGTCAACGTCTGGTGCGGCCTTCTTCGTAATAAAATAATTGGTCCATATTTCATCGATGGCACGCTAAATAGTTATAAATACGAGAGAATCTTAAAAGACGTTTTGCCAGAATTGTTAGAGGACATTTCACTGGACACGCGACAGTCCATGTGGTTTCAACAAGACGGATGTCTTGCTCGTTCAGCTCGAAATGTTACAGAATTACTGAACAGGACATTTGAAGGTCGTTGGATTGGTCGATCAGGAAGTAATAAATGGCCAGCACGTTCCCCAGACCTGACACCGCTAGATTTTTATTTGTGGGGACAATTGAAGGAACAAGTGTACCGCGAAAAACCAACAACCACGGTTGATATGCAAGAACGTATAAAAAGAGCTTGCTCTGTAATAGATACAACTGAAATTTGTCAGGCAGTATCATCGGTATTGCAACGTTTTAGATTATGTCTCGGTGTTCAAGGTCGACATTTTGAACACTCGAAGTAGCAGCGAAAACGTACATAACATGTTACATGTAAATCGTCGTCGCGTTCGAAGAGTGCTTTGAGACATTTTATTTTCTATTCCAGTTGACCTTGCGTGACCTTGAATGACCTTCGTAACAGGTCATTGTATTCGTCTTGAAATACACTATCAGAATGTAATAAAAAAACTATACCGTTCCATTTAAAAAAACAGAGTTGACCTTCGTATCTCCTTGACGTCTCCACCTATAAAAAAATTAATGACATCGGATTACGAGCCCCTCGATATCAAGTAAGTTTGGTCTGATCCTTTTCTTTCTATCTTCAAAAGCAAGCGATTTATTCAGGTGACCTGTTTTAGGTGCCGCACCCTGTATATACAGGTTGTTTACGCCATTACTAGGAAACGATTTTCCTGTAGATAGTAGGTATTAGAAAAGAATGAAAGAGGAAAAAGTAGTACTGTTTTTTATACGCGACACAATGGCGTATGTGATTTTTTATGTGACCCACATTTTATGTAACGTTATTCTACCGATAATTTTATCTGATTTTTCGAGTAGCTTGGAAATTAGACTTCTATTTGATTTTTAAATATTGGTTAACCATTTCGCACTAAAATCAATCGAAAGCTTGTTTCACCGAGTTACCGTGAAAAATAGCTGATGCACTTTCTGTTTTATTCATCGATTACGCAAAAATCCGTTTTACACCGAAGCGACCGCTAAGCTTTACCGCAATGTTCCGTCGGTTTGATTTTATTTGAAAATCGCTGGGAAAATTCGTTTTGCACGGCGACAGCTCTTTCGGAGCATGGTCTCGCGGTGATTAAAACCGCGGGGCTCGATGGTCGGTCCTACGGTTCGCGTTTCCTCTCGATCGGCGGTAACCTTAACCCCCGCCCCTATCCCGCAGCAGGTTAATTAGTCTGGTCTCGTTCGATACTCGTTATAAACTGTTCTTATCGATACCGTCCCTTTGAAACGATACCGTTGCCCCGAACTTCCGCCGTTACGGTTTTGTCCCCCCGTTTACGGGAACTTGAGAACTCCATTATCCTCGCGCCTCTCCGCTCCGTTCTCTCCAGCCTTCTCCCGAAAACCCCGTCTACAACGTTGACCGAGATCCCCGAGGTAACCGGCGGGGAATGCTCCGGGTAAATGGCCTTGAACTCGATTAGATCCCGGAATCCCGACACACAGACCCAACATCAGCACAGACGTTGCTTGCAATGCATTTTTATCTACGGTTCGGATTTGCCGACTCTCTGGAAAATTCCCTAATACGACAGCGAACTCTATCGAAACGAAACCATCGTCTACTGCACTACATGATGTTACAACGCAGAAGGTGTGTGTCTGAGTGTGCTAGATTTTACTGCGTCGTAAATATAAATGTAAATGTACGTGTACAATACGAAAACTTTATGTATGAATCTACAAGGAATAAATAAAGACAATGTAATAACAAAGTATATAAGCGTATTTATTTACTGACCCACCAACTATTCCCAAACGTCCGACTTGGTGTAAAGTTACTGTACCGATTTGCAATTGGGTAAATGTAGCGACACTTTGAAACGGAACAATTTTCAGATTCTGGCTCGATGTTGAGTTGTACTACTGTATTTCGTGCCACCTCCTTCGATATCATATTCTCCTAATACAAAGTTCGATTTTCGGGTTTTTGAAAAATTGCCAAGCACTTTCGACCGTCTGGCTTGCCGTTGAGTTGTACTACTGAATTTCGTGCCACCTCCATCGATATCATATTCTCCTAATACAAGGTTCGATTTTCGTGTTTTCGAAAAATTTCCGAGAATTTTCGACCGTCTGGCTTGTCGTCGAGTTGTACTACTGTATTTCGTGCCACCTCCTTCGATATCATATTCTCCTAATAGAAAGTTCGATTTTCAGGTTTCAGAAAAATTGTCGTGAATTTTCAACCGTCTGGCTTGTCGTCGAGGTATACTACTGAATTTCGTGTCACCTCCTTCGATATCATATTCTCCTAATGAAAGGTTCGATTTTCGGGTTCTCGAAAAATTGCCTAGCATTTTCGACCGTCTGGCTTGCCGTTGAGTTGTACTACTGATTTTCGTGCCACCTCCTTCGATATCATATTCTCCTAATACAAAGTTCGGTTTTCGGGTTTTCGAAAAATTTCAGAGAATTTTCGACCCTCTGGCTTGTCGTCGAGTTGTACTACTGAATTTCGTGCCACCTCCTTCGATATCATATTCTCCTAATACAAAGTTCGATTTTCGGGTTTTCGAAAAATTGCCAAGCATTTTAGACCGTCTGGCTTGCCGTTGAGTTGTACTACTGCATTTCGTGCCACCTCCTTCGACATCATATTCTCCTAATACAAAGTTCGATTTTCGGGTTTTCGAAAAATTGCCAAGCATTTTCGACCGTCTGGCTTGTCGTCGTGTTCTACTACTGAATTTAGTGCCACCTCCTTCGATATCATATTCTCCTAATACAAAGTCCGATTTTCGGGTTTTCGAAAAATTTCCGAGAATTTTCGACCGTCTGGCTTGTCGTCGAGATGTACTACTGTATTTCGTGTCACCTCCTTCGATATCATATTCTCCTAATACAAAGTTCGATTTTCGTGTTTTCGAAAAATTTCCGAGAATTTTCGACCGTCTGGCTTGTCGTCGAGTTGTACTACTGTATTTCGTGCCACCTCCTTCGATATCATATTCTCCTAATACAAAGTTCGATTTTCGGGTTTTCGAAAAATTGCCTAGCATTTTCGACCGTCTGGCTTGTCGTCGAGTTCTACTACTGAATTTCGTGCCACCTCCTTCGATATCATATTCTCCTAATACAAAGTTCGATTTTCGGGTTTCAGAAAAATTGCCGTGATTTTTCTGCCGTCTGGCTTGTCGTCGAGTTATACTACTGGATTTCGTGCCACCTCCTTCGGTATCATATTCTCCTAATGCCAAGTTCGATTTTTCGAGAAAATTATGAAAATGCCGAAAATTGGACTTTGTATTAGGAGAATATGATGACTAAAGAGGTGGCACGAATTTCAGTAGTTCAAGTCAACGTGAAGCCAGACGCTCGACAATTCGAAAAACTTTCGAAAATTCCGAAAATTGAACTTTGTATTAGGAGAACATGATGACTAAAGAGGTTTCACGAATTTCAGTAGTACAAGTCAACGTGAAGCCAGACGCTCGAAAATTTGAAAAACTTTCGAAAATCCCGAAAATTGAACTTTGTATTAGGAGAACATGATGAGTAAAGAGGTTTCACGAATTTAAGTAGTGCAACTCAACGTTAACCCATACGGCCGAACATTTTTCGAAAATATTAATCTGTTAATTCTGCTATCGAATATTCGTTTAGAGGGTGGGGGAAAAGAGAACACTTTAACTATAATAAATATTCTTTATTTTTCACTAAAAGTATTACAATATTAAACGTGTATCGTGGTGAGCTGAGAAGAAGGTCCCTGGCAAGAATTCGGTGACGTAAGTATGAATAAATAGCCGATTCGATCCGAGTAGAATGGGGATGCCTCGTTGTGCGCTCTTTCGTCTGTAACAGAAATATTGGCTAAAGCGTCTATACTTACTGTGTGGCGTGTAACGTCAAATGTAAACATTGGAAGTACGGGGACTATTATCAACGAGTTTTAAACCAAGTCAAGGGCTGTTGTCGAGGCGACCCTTAAGATTGGAAGGATTTATGGTAGGACCAGGGCGTACGTGACGTCTTGAATACGGATGCATGAGAATAAACAGAACCGTCGTCGACGATGGCGGGTGGCCACTTTGGGCCATCCAACTATCGTTCGGGAAGGTCGTTGTTATGAGGATGGTTGAGTAAAAACTTGTCGATGGTATGCAACCCAAGGCCACACTGCCCTAAAGAATTGGAACTTTGTTCTAAGAGGATCTGGTCACGGAGTGGGGTAGGTAAGGGTGTCTTTTGGTGAAAGGACTGTGTTATACCCTACGCCATTTACCACAGAACCTTCGAAGCGAACGAGTCGTGACCGATTTTTAACAACATATACAATATAGAACACATGTACAATATAGAACACATGTACAATATAGTACACATGTACCATATAGAACACATGTACAATATAGAACACATATACAATATACAACACATATACAATATAGAACACATATACAATATAGAACACATATACAATATAGAACACATACACGATATACAACACATATACAATATAGAACACATATACAATATAGAACGCATATACAATATAGAACACATATAAAATATAGAACACATATAAAATATAGAACACATATACAATATAGAACACATATACAATATACAATACTTATACAATATAGAACACATACACAATATACAACACATATACAATATAGAACATATACAATATGTGGTATCGGGAATATTCGGGCACCCGGTATATTGGTTTAAGATATAGACGTTACATAGACTCTAGAAGTACACGTTAAAAGGCATTCACGCAACGAAGGCCGGCAACAAGGAAGGCCATACACAGGAGATGTTACGTTGACCAGTGTTTGGTTTCGAGCGACGATGGGCCTCCGACTCATCGACGAGGTTCATGCCCACATTTGGGCATGGAGAAAATTACAGAAGGAGCTAGCTCGGTAAAAACCGAGTTGTTGCTAAACGAGGGATGAGCTGGAGAAGGCAATCGTTGTCTGAAAGTCGTAGCGTAAGTTGTAGGAAGTTAAGGGTTGAAGTGGTATAGTTGTGTAGTTTAGTAATCGGTAGTCTAGCTTAGCAGTTTTAGTTTTGAATCGCAAAACTGTTGTATACTTAGATCTATTTCTCTTCTTTCCCTGAAATAAATAAATAATTAATTGTACAGGGTGTAACAAAATTTAGTGTTATGGTTTTGGCAGATGGATAACTAACCTAACCTTCGTATCGGTGGAGATTTGTTAAAATAAGTTGCCGCAAAATTGACTTTGACCTTGAGATTCAAGGTCCAATATTTGTATGCTAATATCGCATTCTACTCACCAAAAAAAAATTTGACCTTGAGTGTCAAGGACAATGTCTATTTTGCGGCAAATCCCTTTAAGAAATCTCCACCGATTCGAACGTGTACAACCATCTGCCAAAACCACGACACTAAATTTTCTTACACCCTGTACGTGTTACCACAGAACAAAACCGAATCTTATACAATATCAAATATTCAGTTCTCGCTAATACGCCTAAATCCCCGAACTATTGGTAACATGGGGCTCGACACAGAAATTGTACGGGGCTCTAAGAAACCCCAAAGTCTAGACAGAAAAGCCCATAAAATGTAATATCTGTTCCGATCTTAAGTCTGTGCCCGGTATTACGATCTCTTTTTACTCGTCCCGCGTTCAGCATTCCTCGACCGGGACACCTCTCACGTTCTCTATCTCTCTCTCTCTATCTCTCTCTCTCTCTCTCTCTCTCTCTCTCTTCCTCTTTAGTCCGTTTTCCTCTCCCTAATGTACTTCGACATTAAGGTTTCGCGGCTCGGTAATTAGATCGCGTCGGTATTCGTTCCGCGTAATCTTGAGGATAATTTTTGCTTATTACGCTACCTGGACTCATTGTCAGTAATGACCTCCGCCAGGGGGCTGAGATTAGTCGAGGGAATTGGAGAAAGAGGAAAATTCATGGAGATCGTATTAATGCCATATCGACCAACTTTATTCAATCATATCGTTCCCCGCTAACGAGATTTTCCTCGTTATACTAAAGGGACACGGTTTCGTTTATGGTAACAGATACGATCCCGCAGTTTATTTAATGACTCGTCGAATGTCTTTGAGGTTTACTTCAGGACCATTCCCTACACTTTGGGATATCTAAGTGTACAATCGTGCGCGAAGTTCCGCTGCTCAAAGGTCCCGGGGTCGACGTTTGGTCGAGATTGAAAGTACAAAACCGACTGAATGCGAAAAATGTGGGAAATGTAATCCTCTACCCAATGTTAATCCCCGGCCATCCCTTGTGACACATTTTTGCCGGGCACAGCGTTGCCATAGAAATAAAAAAAATAATATGCTGCGCTGGCGGCAGCGCGTTGTTATCGTGAACGAAGCGAGCAACCTCGTACCTCATCGTAAAGAGATTTTTATCTTCCTGTTTTCAACCAGCGTGCCTGCTCGGTTTTCTATTGTATCATTGCGTTACTGTTTTGGCATGTTTGCACCGCGAAAGAAATGGCAACTTCTTAGAAAAGCATTCATTAGCATTTGTAATCTTATTTTTGTACTGACCGACACGTGCGATATGTTGCTAAATTGTAAAAACAACGGAAGATTGCAGATCAACAATTTACCTCCAATGCTCGGGTTGAATGTCTGACTATTGTCACCTTTTTCTACTTAAAATACGATTCGTCTTCCAGCAGTTAACGAAAAGTGTAACAATTAACTTCCGGTACACAAAAAGTTGTTTATGAGAAATTTCTACTTGTCAGACGAGGGCCAACCCATACTACTCGACCGGCCATTGTCGATTCATACCACTTGACAGAAGATTGTTGACTCTCGCCGCTCGTCTAGCCTTTGTCAACTGATACTACTTGTGTGACAATGATGCGAGACGAAGTCGTGCACTAGATTTCATGCACTTAGGACAAAAATGGGCAAAAGTAGGCGTGAAACAATAGAAACGATCAACAATATTTTTGATTTCCTAAAATTATCAAACGACAAAACGATCTATTTGTTAACACTAGGTTTACGGAAGTCTAGATATATTCATGCAGTTAGGACAAAAATGGACAAAAGTAGGCGTAAAACAATAGAAACATTCAACGATATTTTCGAATTTCTAAAATGATCAAACGACAAAATGAACTGTTTGTTAAAAGTAGACTGCGGAATTGATGGATTTATTACAAAAATGAATAGGTGAAATACAAAATGGAAACGTGTAACAATAAATTTCCTGTACATAAATAGTTGTCTATGAGAAATGTCTACTTGTCAGACGAGGGCCAACCCATACTACTCGACCGGCCATTGTCGATTCATACCACTTGACAGAAGATTGTTGACTCTCGCCACTCGTCTAGCCTTTGTCAACTGATACTACCTGTGTGACAATGATGCGAGACGAAGTCGTGCACCAGTAAGACACAGATTTCATGCACTTAGGACAAAAATGGGCAAAAGTTCGCGTAAAACAATAGAAACATTCAACAATATTTTCGAATTTCTCAAATGATCAAGCGACGAAACGAACTGTTTGTTAACACTAGCTTTACGGAGGTCTAAATATAACTATTTCATATTAATTTATAAACGTAACAAGAATGTGTCTATTCAAATTTTTGGCCATTTTGCCGATAGTATATTTTCCGATAGTATATGCCCCAAGAATTAAATTTGGTAAATAATTTCTCAGGGAAGCACCTTTACAATCTTAATAATTGCAAATTAAGAATATTAGAACCCGTCATTTTGACGGGTCCCGTAAATCTAGTGTTAAAAGTAGACAGCGTCTTTTATGGATTTATGAAAAAAATAAATAGGTGAAATACAAAATGGAATACGCAAACTGTTTCTATTGAATTTTTGGGTAGAGAATCTCTTGGATGATCTGTGTGGCAATGAAATCTTGAGAATGGGCGAGTCACGTATTGCTCTTCCACGCAATTCCGGGTCGATGGTCGTTGTTGCTTATAAACACGGCTATCAGAGGGTTGTCGCGTTATATCTGATTTTTTTTTAAATTTACAATCTTAACCCTTAGCACTCGAATGGTGACTCA
>CM052187.1:3715972-3728801 GCA_028455805.1 Lasioglossum figueresi
TGGAAAAATACTTTTCTATGTGGGAATTATACAATAATCTCAGAGATTGTGAATTTAGTATTTTTCTTGTTGCGAAATTTTAATTATGCGATTTCACCTTCGTACAATCTTTAGAAATAGTTGCAGCAATTTTCCTACGATAGTTTTCATTCGTCAACCGTTTGACATTTTAATTCGACTGCAAATTCGAATGGAAAAATACTTTTTTATGCGTGAATTATACAATAACTTCAGAGATTGTGAATTTAGTATCTTGCCTTCTTGCGAAATTTTAATCATGCGATTTCACCCTCGTACAATCTTTAGACATAGTTGCAGCAATTTTCCTACGATAGTTTTCATTCGTTACCGTTTGACATTTGAATTCGGCTGCAAATTCGAATGGAAAAATACTTTTTTACGGTTATATTTCTTACCAATTGTAAGAAATAAAAAATTCTACAGTCTATAATGTGGAAAATAGGCAAATTCTGAACCCGAGGTACACGTGGGGGTTAAAAATCATCGATTAACAGCCGAGAAATTTTTCAAAAATGGTTTGGTCACAATTTCGTATGATTAAGAACATTTCCGTGCTTATCTTTTGGCCGACAGCGCCGATCTCTTCCCCGGGGCTAATAAATTTGTCTCCGGGGATGACGCGATCCATCAAGAAGTCCGACGAAGTAGCCGTTCCGTTCAATCTCGCAAAAGTTTCCTTTTCAGCCGTCGTTTTCCACGAGTCCTGTGACAAGCCTTTCGCGTATCCTTTAATCCTATCTCTCTGGAAACACTTCTCGCCCGCGACATTTTATTGTAAAGTTCCCGTTCACAGGAAAATTCCCGCGACGAAAAAGTGTTTCCATTCTGATCTGAATCTCTTGTCGCTAACTCTCGGCGGACACCTAGTTAAAATTTCTCCTCGGTATTCGTTAGAGGCAGGCTTAAAGTTCCGGGACGACTGGCTCGCTCGGTAATTGCGCGGTTCCGCAACTTCTCTCTTCTCGTCGGCGGCCAGTTGCCGACTTCTTTGCCACGATTTACGCGGAATTCGGGGGTTACTTGCCGCCGCGAACACTCGCCAAATTGCCCGAACGATTATCCGCGAAATTAACTTGAACGTTCTGACGCGCGTCGGTTGCCCGTCCCGCTCGGTTAATTATTTTTTTCAGGAAGTTCCGACTGGCTCGCGGATAAACAAACTTTCACATTCCGCGCGATTACGCCGCATACCGTGGCCGGCATTCTTCGTCATTTCGTTTCGTTCGATCCGGAACGCGAAATCCGCTCGTCGAACACCGGCTCCCGCATTCTGCCGATGCGAATATTAAACCGGACTCGCGAATTTTAAACCGGACTCGCGAATTTTAAACCGGACTCGCGAATTTTAAACCGTTCTCGCGAATTTGAGGGATTCATAAATGCACGATTTAACTGCGATCGTGTATTGTAAGCACTCCGGGTCTCATAGTTGGATTCACCGGCGTTTGTTTCGCTGTTTCGTCTGCCTCGTTTATCTTCTAATTAATGGACTGCGGATCTTTCCGCGGAATATGAATATACAGCGGTCGCGAGGAAATTAAATTGAATTTGTTTCTTCTCTTAATCAGTTTAATTGGTTATATCAGTGTTTATGGATTCTTTTAAACGTCTCCATTGTATTTTATCTACTCGTGTCGGTTATGAATGCATGAAATCTGCAGTATAATAATTCATCGTAAATTCATGAATATCTAATATTTATAGTATCTAGTGAAATCAAGTTTAAAAAATGGAAAAGTTGACTAAATGAATTTTTTAACAAGCCTGTGGATAAATAATATCTTATTTTGATTACACGAATGGGCTCGAAAGCATGTCACAAAATTTCTGTAAAACGTATAATTTCGATGGAAGACTACAAAGAACACAAAATTTAATTAAAAAGTTGCACAAACAAAAGTTACGATTCCCCTGAAATAAACACAGTCGAGAGTCTGAAAGTTTTAATTAAATAACCGGTAAATTTATATAATGTTCTACAAAATATTATTAATTATATTCCGTCCGCATGTAAAAAATTCAATGTTTCCAAAAAGTATTAAATATTTCAAACGAATAAATTTAATGACAAAAACAGGCGACGCATAGTTAAAGTAGTGGAGCTTCCGAGCTGAAAAATGTGTGGATATTCGTTGCTGTACTATTTTTGTTTCAAACAAAATTATCTCCATTTAAAATCGACGGGACGGTCCGAATAAATAGCATGCTGGACGGATGCAGAGTTTTTTAATCATCTCAAACCGGGGAGGACAGTAGGATAACGGCCGGAGGAAGCAGGACATTAAGAAAAAATTCGCAAAAAGATGACGAATCGACGGGCATCAGGCATGGAAAAATACGGCGGGAGACATCTCGTTGTGTGCTCCAGACTTTTTGAACTGCGATTCCAAGTATAATCCATCCCATCTCGGGGAAATACACGAATCATCCTGCAAGATTTACCGAATACCATTTTTATTCCTCCGGGGGAGGAAGCGAAGAAAACACGCGAGGCGAGGCGAGGCGCGCCGGAGACAAAAGAAGCTCGCCGCGCGCGGCTAAAATGATTGCGGCACGGTGATTCATGGCCGCGCGGGGCAGAAACTTGTGTCAAATTTAACGCCGCAATATCTTAGAGTGGCCGATGTATTTTAATGGAATCCACGAAACTTGGAAAGGCAGCGTCTCGACTCCGAGCGATTTCATCATTTTTTCAGGAGGCCTCGGTGCCCTTCTGCTCTTCGATCCACGGAAACTGATGACGGATCTCGCTCAGGAGACTTCCGGGATCATTCCGATCATTCTAAAACCGTGATTTCCTCCCCTAACGCTGAACACATTAACACTTTGCACTCGGAGCAATTTTAACTGAAAATTAAGCATTTCTTTCGATCTAGAATATTTCCATTCTGTATCATTTTTTAAATTTGGTGGATATGAAATCGATGTAATACTTCATACAATACTTAAATGTTGAGTAATTGATTAGATACCGACGGATCTAATAATGTAAACAATATTTCAATTAATAGTACAGCAAAATTGAACATTTCTTTCGATCCAGAATATTTCCATTTTGTATGATTTTTTAAATTTGGTGGACATGAAATCGATGTAATACTTCGTACAATACTTAAATATTGAATAATTCATTAGATACCGACAGATCTAATAATGTAAACAATATTTTAATTAATAGTACAGCAAAATTAAACATTTCTTTCGATCTAGAATATTTCCATTCAGTATGATTTTTTAAATTTGGTGGATATGAAATCGATGTAATACTTCATACAATACTTAAATGTTGAGTAATTGATTAGATACCGACGGATCTAATAATGTAAACAATATTTTGATTAATAGTACAGCAAAATTAAACATTTCTTTCGATCTAGAATATTTCCATTCTGAATGATTTTTTAAATTTGGTGGACACGAAATCGATGTAATACTTCATACAATACTTAAATGTTGAGTAATTGATTAGATACCGACAGATCTAATAATGTAAACAATATTTTAGATAATAGTACTGCAAAATTAAACATTTCTTTCGATCCAGAATATTTCCATTCTGTATGATTTTTTAAATTTGGTGGATATGAAATCGATGTAATACTTCATACAATACTTAAATGTTGAGTAATTGATTAGATCCCGGCGGATCTAATAATGTAAACAATATTTTAATTAATAGTACAGCAAAATTAAACATTTCTTTCGATTTAAAATATTTCCATCCTGTATGATTTTTAAAATTTGGTGGATATGAAATCGATGTAATACTTCATGCAATACTTAAATGTTGAGTAATTGATTAGATACCGACAGATCTAGTAATGTAAACAATAGTTTAATTAATAGTGCAGCAAAATTAAACATTTCTTTCGATCCAGAATATTTCCATTCTGTACGATTTTTTAAATTTGGTGGATATGAAATCGATGTAATACTTCGTACAATACTTAAATGTTGAATACTTGATTAGATACCGACAGATCTAATACAAGTAAACAATATTTTAATTAATAGTGCAGCAAAATTAAACATTTCTTTCGATCTAGAATATTTCCATTCAGTATGATTTTTTAAATTTGCTGGATATGAAATCGATGTAATACTTCATACAATACTTAAATGTTGAGTAATTGATTAGATACCGACAGATCTAATAATGTAAAGAATATTTTAATTAATAGTACAGCAATTATTAATGTTGCCACAGAGGCGTCACTTGGGTGCTAAGGGTTAATCTACTTCAACCCTTCAGCAAAGATAGCTTGCAACGTAGTGATTTTAGTCGGACAAATTGATAGACCATTATGAAAATATACAATTGTTTGAACGGAAATATTTTGTTGAGTTCCACATGAATATTTAGTAAAACCACCTTTTCGCTGAATAACATCTACTAAGCGATTAGGAATTGATTTAAACAATTTTTTAATACGTTTTTGTCTTAAAAGTCTCCAATTTGTAACAATATGTTTTAACATGTATATGTTTATATGTTTAATATGCATATGTTTTAATTAAAATTATTAAAATGATAATACAGTATTAATATTCGATATCACTGTATACGGAAAAGTCTACAAAATCTTTTGCCGTAAAGAACAATTCAATGTCTTTTATAATAACATCACAATATTTATTTAAAGTTGAAAAATATATTATTTTTTTCAAAGTCATGTTTCTCAAAAACTGTGCGTGTAGGAAAAAAATTAAGGGCAGATTCGGAACCACAGCATAAAACTCTATAAAGGACACCAAACTGTTATAGCGAAACATAAAACAGGATGAAATGTATTGGACAGTGAAATCAATATCTTCTATCGAGGTCTCTTTTTAATGTATTCAAATATCAAAGAATTATGAACCCAAAGGTGAACAGACGATTGACCTACTTTATGAAATCAGATACGAACGTTTTATTTTACTTTCTATATCATTATGTAAGCGGGAGAGTTTAACTTAAAGCTTCGCATAAGATCTCGGAGATTCGATTCTCTATTAAAATTTATTTCAGAAATTTATCTAATTTATGAAATCAATAAAGGGCCGAGATATTTAATAAAGCCGCCACGTGCGCGGACTGTCTAAATATTTAAAATCCCGTGCGCTTGCGAAGCGTATCCGCGAATTTATTGTTCAATCCGGCAAGGTCCCGCCATCTTTTCATTACACCGGTTCTTTTGAGACACCCTGTGTACACGCGCAGCCAAGAAACGTCGCAAGATTAAAACTCGGGGGTAAATACTGCTCGCTTGACCCTTCTATTTATCCAAATATTAAATAAGAACCGCGCGGAGAGATTTCAGAATTCTCATTAAAATCCTTCTCGATAAACCGTGGAATTAGTTTGATCGGGGTTAAAAAAACACCGGTCCCCTAGCTCGCCCCCGGGGTTGAAGAAATTCTTCAAACGAAGTTCCACCGCGAAGAAAATAGGTGAAAATTAGGAACGAACGGGGGTTGATAGCGAAGAACGGGAAAGGGTTGCGTATAATCGCGCTCGCCTGTCGTTCCTCTGTAATAACCGCACGCTATTAAGGGTGGTCGGTTCACAGAAACGACGACACAGGGGTGGAAACGGTAGGGATGGAATGAAGGAGATGGGGACGAGGGGTCGGAAGCTTGGTGCAAGTCGGCCGCAATTAGTTTTACGGTGCTCTCCTTTCCATCCGGGGAACCGGCAGACGATGATCAGCCGCTATCGCTCGCCCCTCGAGGGTGCACTCTCATCCATCAGGGTGAAAAAGGGGTGATCTTTGAGTGTTTCCTTTTTTACAGGGACGTACGCCCTGCATCCGAATGGAAATTCGTAATTCTTAAACAGAATGAATCGCTACGCTCCGCAGGACTTTGCTACGATAACGTTTTAGAGAACATTTGCTCCTCTTTTATTATAGCACTGTCACCTTTATCCTAAGCTTATCTGCTTGTAAAGAAGCGATTAAAATTGTATATTTATTAGTTGAATAGTTGGATCGTCCTGAACCGTTCTCATCCCTCAAAGCAATTTAATTTCTTTTAGGATTTGTTATTAATTAAACTTTTTAGGGTCGCACGAACGATAAACGTTGACGAGTCGAAGATTTAGAACTCCTGATGGAAAGCAAACATTGTTTTAAGAAGCGATGTAAGTTGAGATCGGGTATTCGGCGGGTTTATATTTCTTTAAAAAATCTTTGTCAATGAATTACGCTTTATTATCTCCTTACTCGTAGAATCAAATTCAAATGAGCTGCCTTTGTTAATGTTTAATTCGATAGAAACTTTTCTATTGTAGTAAAGATATTTATACTATCGTTCCCAATCAGAAAATGTTTTTACTAGAATTTCGAGCAATTTAAAATATTGAATGAATCAGCAGAGCTGTTCATTGTCCTTCGTTGCAGTATTTGCAATATAATACATCTCCCGCTAACGAAATTTTAAAACTAGCCGGGAGCTAAAACGCAGTTGTTGCATAAAATGGACAATGCACGCAATAGCAGATGATAACATTTATATTGCTACCACTATGTTCCAATAAAGTGAAACGTACCACCCAATTCTCTTTAAAAGTATACAATGCATCCAATAACGGATAAAAAATAATTGCAATATTTTAATCACAATTCGTTTTTAATACAATGAAGTTTAACTAAAAATTCTCTAAAAAAAATATACAGTTGATACAATAGCCGATAAAATTCCAGTCTGTCAACCACGATCGTATTTTAATACAGTGAAATTCATCTCTACGTCTAGAATATTGTACACGGTGTATAAAAACGTAATGGTCATTCGAAAATCTTATATCCATTGTTATACATAATTAGAAAATACTGATGTAAAGTATAGGTACTTACAAATTTTTCAGAATCTTCTGTTTCTCCGTCGAATCCACAGGATACCGCCATTTGCGCGAATAAGTGTTAATAACTGTGCAGCACAAAACACCATACTTCTACACGACCACTGAACACCGTACAACGCGCGTTACAAAATTGCGACTGCGAACGAGAAGTTACTCCGACCACGATCAAAATAGTTCTGCGATTGTCACCTCGGTTGTTTTGTGAATGGTTCAACCTCTTGCCATACAATATCGTGTCTGGCTCGTGATGAACATTCTGAACAGACTCTGATGAAAATGTATGTTAACAAATTCTATTTTGGTTTTGTTAAAATACAGCTATTGGAGAACGTATAGGAATACAATTTATATCAATATTCTCGTTTCTTAAGAAATTACGATCTACGAAAAAAGTTCTGATCACTGAAACCGTAAAATAAATCGTAGGGCAAGGCGATAAGGGTGGATTTAGGTGGGGAAATGTAGCCTTTGTTGATTGGACGCGAGTGTGTCGGAAGGACTTTATGTCGAGGAGTGGGAAACTGTCGAGGATTTTTTTTTTCGTATTGATGTTGGTCGTCAATGATTTATAAGGGTAATGTTCGCTCGTCGCTTCGATGCGTCGGTCGCACGTGTTGATTATCTGTTGGGGTTGAAGTTGTCGGAGCGCGGTGGTTGTAAATTTTTTTGCCTGCTGTACCGCGTCCTTTTGAGGTACATCGCCTAATTCGCCGAAAGAACGGTGAGGCGCGGTAGCATTTCATAATATACGTAAGGAAAGTACATGCACTTCCCTAACATCAGTTTAATTATCCGCGTAACAATGATGGTCGGTAAACCAGACAGCTATAAACATAACAAGGTGATGGTGATGGGGAGAAAGAGGTAGAAAAAGAAAGTGTGTACGGAGAGTAAATAAATAATAATAATAAACATATCTATTGAATGTTGTTTCCTCGTTTTCAGAGAAACAATTCAGTTGATTATTTACACCTACAATAATATTCCTGTATTACATATATAGGATTAGTATTCGTGTGTGTTTCAATGGACATAAGGTTTCCTTTCATATTCTGCACACACACGCATACAAATTCAAATTCAACAATTTTCTTTTGCAAATGTCCACCGATCCAGAGGTGTAGATCTTAGAAGGGATGAATGTTACTTTTTATACCCGCTGTACAATAAATACGATAGTAAATTGAATTGCAATAAAGTAGGAAAAATAGTATTTTAAATAGAAAATAGTAAATAATCCTATTTATTTTAAAGTATGTGTACAACTTTGAAAATTAAATATTTTAATGACGCAGTGATGTTTGAAAATAAGATAATTTATTTGAGGCGATAGTTTCTGAAAATAGTATTTTATTTGAAGAATATTGAAAATATTTGTATTTCGTCTTTATTTGCAATTTCAATTTTCAATATTATTGCTGAAATTAATGGTTCGAATTCAATACAGTTATGAGTGTAAATCTTTTTCTTCCTTTCTTGAAAAGTAAAATATTTTATTTCGCGTTTCAGATTGTTCAAACAGAAATATTTTATTTCGTGGATCAAATTGTTGAAATAGAAATATTTTACTTTCAGGTTCAGATCGTTCAAATAGAAATATTTAATTTCGAAATTGTATATCTTATTTAAAATGCTGTTTTCTTTAAGCAAAATAAAATCTAAAATATTCAATATTATTTGAAATATTTGTTTCGTCAAATAATGCCCAAGGCTGAGCGGAACATATTTCCAAATTTTCCAAATTTTTGAAAATTGCGAATTCCTTATCGCAACCGTATATTGGTAAAGTAAAACTGTCTTACGAACGGTACAATAGATGCGTTAGCGAATGAAATAGCCGTCAGTCGGCCATTGTATTTAAACGAAGCAGCAGTACCTTGAAAACACAGAGCCGGGCTAACCGAATAACAAAGATAGCATTAAAATTCAAAAAGTTGGTCGGATTCTTCTCCGACGCGAGATTGAAACAAGCGTAGGAGAAGCGAGCATCGTGTCTGGCTGAAAAGGCATATTCCCCTTCGTTTTCTTGCCGCTGCCGTCGGTTCGCCGAGCCGGTTTTAACGGGGTGCGCGGACAGGCTCGTCACGAATTCATGAGTCGAATATGTGCTGTGCCTGTGGATGTGCGAGGATAGCCTGAAATTTTCACGAACGCCGCGGGGTATCTTTAAACGATTTCGAAGCTCGTGATGGCCCGATACTCCCTCCCTCTTCCTCTCGCTCCCCTTCTCATCAGGGAGAGAAGGGCGAGTCCTTTCGTTTGATTAGCGGCCTCATAAAACATTTATCCGGCCGGAGGAAAAATTGCAAGGGACGGGATATCTCGCGACGGTAAATATTTATGCCGATTAGGTATTCCGGACGGCGGCCCTTTGCCAGTCCACGGTCAAAGGAATTTCTTTAATTCGCCGCCTCTGATCTTTCATGAAATTACACCCCGGCCGCGGGGGTAAAGGGTGAGCCGCACCGGCTTGTGTGAATATAAAGGGGAGCAAGGTACAGCGCTTGCGAGAGACCGAGCCTGTGAAGTGGGAAATTTTGATGGACACCATTTTCGTGGTATCGGTAAAGGAGTTTGTCGACAGCCGGTATTATCAAACCAATTTGTCCGCGTTGGATACTACAAACGTTCCTTCGCCCTTCAAAGCGGAAAACAACATATCCCCCGTCGTTCGTAAATTAAACTGCTTGATTTCCAGTCGAACCAATGTTTATCTTCCTGCTCTCTGTGAAAGATGAAAATCTACGGTTGCCTCGAGGGTACGGAGAAATTATTATAACAATAAAACCGAAAGGCGTATCCGACGCACAAGCTTCACTTGCGGCCACTTACCGCGGCTCTTTGAAATTTAAATGGCTACATGCGAACCCACTCCGTATGAGGCGTCCGACTCGCTTTCGTTATGCAAATTCACATTTTCATGCACTATTTTATCAAATATACTCGACCGCGGAAACCTATTTCGGCGGCTGGATATTCTTCACGGTAAACACAAACTTGACGTGTCCTTATTTTCGCATATTGCGGTGACTCGAAATTAATATTAAATCTTTATAAATTATTATTAATAGTTTTATTTAAAATATTAGAATAAATGTGAATGTATGTTCACGTTTCGCTCGTTCCTAATTGTCGTCAGTTCTATCGCTTTTAACACACCAATTCTTTCTGTTAAAGAAACTGAACATTTTCAGTTTTACATTCTGTTAATTACGTTTTATTTATTACGCAAAGTGTTCTATGACAGTGGCGCGGCACTGAGAGGTAATTCTGCGTGAAATAATGAGTGAAAAACGTGTAACAAAATATTTTACACGAGCCCACTTTCCCGGGAGAATTAACTTGGAAAGTGGCTAAGGCGTCTGACCATGGCTGACCGTTTCTACTTGAAAATACTAATTTGAGAGACAATTTTCCCAAGTCGAGTATTCCGGATATAAAAAGTGTTTGTATCTTTTACTTTTGTTTTTTTTTAATTGGAACCAAGTAGAACGGAATTCTGCGTAGCATTGCAGTTTAAAAAAATGTGTATTATGTCGAGTTATTTTTCACAGAGAGAAAAGAACCGAATAAAACATATTTTCGTATTCTCGGTCAGAATAAATTGTGAAAATAAACGCGAGTGTGTGCCTCTAGCGCACATGCCAACTATAATATGGTACAACAAACGGCAATGTTTAAGTAATATGTGTTAGAAATATTCAGGAACGAAAGACTCGGCAAATCAATTGAACGGCTCTTAAAAAGATTGATCAAATAATGAATAACGACGACCGGAACGATCGAGTGTCGTCGAATCGTTTATTTGTATTTTGCGTTCGCGTTGTTACAGCAATAACCGCCGAAAATCCGCAGCTCGCGCATCACGCTTGCAGCCGTGGCCCGAAAGTTTATATCCGTTTAAAACAAACATAGCGATCGTTCGCACAGAAGACTCGCATGGCCGTGTGTTGACAGACGCGGTTCCGTTGTATTTTATCATCTGGATCGCGCGTGACTCATAATCCCTCAAAATACGGAATAGCGGGCGCGCGTTTCACCCGGGACAAGCAAATATTATACCGCGGCGCGTGTAAAACTACACAAACAGTGCGGGGATCAAAATAAAATCAGTCTATCGAATTATTAAACATACGAACGTGGCGTTTGACGTGGAGCATGGCAGCACAATGATACTGGAGAACAGATACGCGCGCACACAGGAGTTGTGCGTGGCTGGTGGGTCGATTGCGGCGAGGATATCGCGACGGTGTGCGTACGTTTTGGCATTTATGGGGGCATTTATAGGAGGGCCACGGGTTATTCGGCCGTCCGGAGGATAGTTAGAGGCCCGATGGTATCGGCGTAGGTGGCTCCAATCATTTCCCAATTAGCAGCTGATTGCGTACAGTCCATGGTAGAACTTTGACCCACCGCAGATCGGTTTGCTACGGTTAATTCGGGAACACCGGAGACGGACTCGATATAACCGAAGGGATAGACGTCGAACTATGGCCAAGGGGGATCTATATTGGTGAGGAGCAGCGCGGGGTAGCTAACTGTGGAAGAGGAAGGGTGAGAGAGGAGTGAGGGAGAACGGGAGGAGGTCGGTTCCAGCGGCGTTAATATCTCACGACGCGAAACGAGCCGGCAGCAATATCGGAGATCGCGCAAATTGCGATCGGCTACGGAGATCTCCGTATCCGGACGCACGCGACCATGCACGATTTATAGGATGTCCGTTTTTCATTTGTACCATGGCGCCGCTGTAAAATTAGTCGACGAGCAGACGTATCCCTTCTTTCGATCGATCTTTTTTATCCCGACGACAGAAATTTTTATGCGCCCTTGCTCGTTTCGACTCGCTCGATCATCGCCTAAATGAATTCCATGGCTCGCGGAACGCCGGGATGTTGGCTGAATTTTATTTTTCGCGAGAACGTCTGCTCGATGGCTTTTCGATCGTAAACCGAGTTAAAACTGTTTGATGTCTGTTTGCCTGTATTAGCGTCGGTGTACCATCGGCCCCCGGACGTCTGCGAATTTTTATACGGTGCTTCCTCGAATTGGCACGGTGATGCGCGAGACATTCCCCATGCAATCTACGTACACGTTCAATTTCGAGGTGACTCAAATTTCCATAAACGTTTTTGGTTTTACCTTCTGAAAACATTTGGAACACCGCCTCTTCGTGGCGCGCAAACATTTCTAAGCATTCGCGAAATGCTTACTTAACATTTTAACAATTGGCACTCGTGTGACGACTCTGAGGCGAGATTAACAATTGCTGTACCATTCATTAAAATATTGTTTACATTATTAGATCCGTCGGTATCTAATCAATTACTCAACATTCAAGTATTGTATGAAGTATTACATCGATTTCATATCCACCAAATTTAAAAAATCATACAGAATGAAAATATTCTAGATCGAAAGAAATGTTTAATTTTGCTGTACTATTAATCAAAATATTGTTTACATTATTAGGTTGGTCGGTATCTAATCGGTTACTCAATATTTAAGTATTGTACGAAGTATTACATCGATTTGATATCCACCAAATTTAAAAAATCATACAGAATGGAAATATTCTAGATCGAAAGAAATGTTTAATTTTGCTGTACTATTAATCAAAATATTGTTTACATTATTAGGTCGGTCGGTATCTAATCAGTTACTCAACATTTAAGTATTGTACGAAGTATTACATCGATATCATATCCACCAAATTTAAAATATCATGCAGAATGGAAACATTCTAGATCGAAAGAAATGTTTAATTTTGCTGTACTATTAATCAAAATATTGTTTACATTATTAGATCCGTCGGTATCTAATCAATTACTCAACATTCAAGTATTGTATGAAGTATTACATCGATTTCATATCCACCAAATTTAAAAAATCATACAGAATGAAAATATTCTAGATCGAAAGAAATGTTTAATTTTGCTGTACTATTAATTGAGATATAGTTTA
>CM052187.1:3728901-3739207 GCA_028455805.1 Lasioglossum figueresi
AAAGAAATGTTTAATTTTGCTGTACTATTAATAAAAATATTGTTTACATTATTAGATCCGTCGGTATCTAATCATGTACTCAACATTTAAGTATTGTATGAAGTATTACATCGATTTCATATCCAACAAATTTAAAAAATCATACAGAATGAAAATATTCTGGATCGCAAAAAATGTTTAATTTTCCAGTTAAAATAGCTCCGAGTGCAAAGTGTTAATATTTTACTTGACACGATTCTTCTTTATTTATTTAAAGACCGTTAAATTTGTTTTAAAATCGTGCCCCGAATTTGTAAGATACAGTAGACATTGTAGAAGAGAATAAAAAGTAGTAGGAAAGAAGAATGACAAATTTTATTGAGAAAGTAGGAAACAAGAAGCTAAATTGTTCGCGGATGCACAAGTGCATGAACACCAAACTAACTGGTCGGTTCCATAAAACAACTCCCGGACTACTTGTTAAAGAAGCATGATTAGAAGATTCATTCACCAACTCGACAAGATTACACTTAACTCCGAACCTCGCGGAACAATGGTCAAACATTCGCGACCTAATAATCACTTTATCGCAGCGGAGACGCATAAATGAATCATGAATGACCGGTGTTCAGATCCTGATTTACAATTCAATCCTCTAATTAGCCCCGAGAGAAACGAACAACCTATTGTACTTCGTATATTCGGGTGCGTTACATATTTCCTTCGTTTA
Organism: Lasioglossum figueresi; assembly: GCA_028455805.1. Taxonomy (NCBI): domain Eukaryota; kingdom Metazoa; phylum Arthropoda; class Insecta; order Hymenoptera; family Halictidae; genus Lasioglossum; species Lasioglossum figueresi. The sequence continues at coordinate 3,729,611 of CM052187.1, forward strand.
ATTGTTTCGGTGTCAATAGAACGCATTAATTGAGTAGACGCCTGTACACGTATTTTGATGAGAGTTACAACCGACAACTATGTATTGTACACCGATGCGTATTCCAACCGACGGTGTTTGCTCTTCCATTGTATGCTGTGTGTTGTTAGCAAATATTACAATACCGTGGTTAGAGTATAGGTCCCGATTGACTGTTTTGCTGAAACGTGCGAACAATGTTCTGCATATCATTACAATTTTCATAACGTGATTACACGTGATTACACGTGAGTGAAAAATTGAGAAGAGATTAGCATTTTTGGATGTTCACGGTGTGTGAAAATCGATCCCCTTCATTGTGTTAGACTTCGTCATTAAATATTGCGAATTCTGTGCAAGAGCAGTTGGGGAGGATTAGCATCTTTGGCAGAGCAAAGTCGTCCAACACCTATCTCCATCAATTCGTTAGACTCCACTCATTCTCATCATTATGTTAGACTTGATTCAGTTTTAGCAAAATCGTTAAACGGGGTACGCTCTAAATATTGCGTGTTCTGTGCAAGAACAGTTGTGGAGGATTAGCATTTTTGGCATAGCATAGCGGTCCACCACCTACCTCCATCAATTCGTTAGACTCCACTTATCCTCATCATCATGTTAGACTTCATTCAGTTTTAGCAAAATCGTCAATCGAGGTCTACGCTCTAAAATTGCGAGTTCTGTGCAAGAACAGTTGAGGAGGATTAGCATTTTTGGCAGAGTAAAGTAGTCCAACACCTACCCCCATCAATTTGTTAGACTCCATGCATCCTCATCATTATGTTACACTTTAATTGGTTTTAGCAAAATCATCAATCGATATCTATGGTCTAATATTGCGAGTTCTGGGCAAGAACAGTTGCGGTGTGGATTAACATTTTTGGCAAAGTAAAGTGGTCCAACACGTACCCCCACCAATTCGTTAGATTACATCCATTCTCATCAGTATGTGAGGCTTCATTTAGTTTTAGCAAAATCGTGAATCGAGGTACGCTCTAAATATTGCAAGTTCTGTGCAAGAACAGTTGGGTAGGATTAGCATTTTTGGCAGAGCAAAGTGATCCAACATCTACCCCCATCATTTCGTTAGACTCCATCTATCCTCCTCATTATGTTAGGCTTCGTTCGGTTTTAGCAATATCGTCAATCGAGGTCTACGGTCTAAAATTGCGAGTTCTTTTGTGCAAGAACAGTTGAGGAGGATTAGCATTTTTGGCAGAGTAAAGTAGTCCAACACCTACCCCCATCAATGCGTTACATCCATCCTCATCATTATGTTACACTTTAATTGGTTTTAGCAAAATCATCAATCGAGATCTATGGTCTAATATTGCGGGTTTTGGGCAAGAACAGTTGCGGTGTGGATTAACATTTTTGGCAGAGCAAAGTGGTCCAACACGTACCTCCATCAATTCGTTAGACTCCACCCATTCTCACCATTATTTTAGACTTGATTCAGTTTTGGCAAAATCGTCAATCGAGGTCTACGCTCTAAATATTGCGAGTTCTATGCAAGAGAAGTTGGGGAGGATTAGCATTTTTGGCAGAGCAAAGTGGTCCAACACCTATCCCCATCAATTCGTTAGGCTTCACCCATGTTAATCATTATGTTAGACTTCATTCAGCTTTAGCAAAATCGTCAATCGAGGTCTACGCTCTAAATATTGCGAGTTCTGTGCAACAGCAGTCGTTCAACACCTTCCCCCACCAATTCGTCAGATTCCACCGGACAATAAAGTTGATTCGCGGAGTGTGGAGAGACCTTGAGTGGTCAGTAATAGTCCGGACTATTATATCCTCTCGGTCTTCGCAGCCGAACGAAAATTCGCGCAATCGAGTTGATGAGCACGCACGCGGTTAATCCCCGGAAGTCCCCTATTTTTTCCCTCGTTACTCAACGAATCGTCCTCATTCCGTCAATCCCGTTGGCCACCTTTCTCGAGCGAGCGTTCCCCACGGGTTCGTCAATGAATTTCCACTCAACGACGGATGGGAAAATTAGTGAGTTCGAGTGTGGCTCGGTCGTCGGCGTCGGAGAGGGAGCGGGATGATGTTTCACCGATAGAAATTCTTCGTTTCTCGTTAACGGACATTGTCGCGCGGAATTAGAGGCCGATTTCTCTTTGTCCATCCCGTTGGACGTCCCTTTAATTCCCGGACAATGCGCGGAAGCTGACTCGGGACAAATAATACAAAAAGTACAAAAATAAAGCGAGACGGAGCGAGGGAGAAAGAGACAGAGAGCATGGGTGGGAGAGCGAGCTGACAACAAAGCGGCAAATAAAAAATAGAAAACAAGAACTCGACGGACAGACACACACGCGCGTATACACACAAGGACAAACGCGTACACACGAGGACGAACGCATACGCACAAGGACAAACACATACACACACAAGGACAAACACATGTACACAAGGACAAACACATACACGCGGAAACAGGAGCCGGTGAATTCGCGTGTTCACGCGCTAGGCGTTTTAACCGTTTTAACGAGACCCAGCGCGCACCAGCCAGGCATCGTTCATCATTGCGTGTCATTATGTGTTGCAGAACCTGGCGACCTAGCCGTCGCGACCCATTGTTTCCCGCTGGCCGACAACGAGCGACGCAACAGCAACGGCATCACCACCAGCAGCACGAATGCCACTGGCAGCGCCGCGAGCAAAAGCTATTCGCCCGAGCACCGTATCCGGCGCGTGTCTACCACCGACCGGAGGCATCTGGCCGCGAGACGATCCTACCGAGGATTATCCGGATGCCGTGGAAGCGTCTTCGCGGCCGCGGAATGTGTCGATCAGAAAATCGAGGATTCTATGCCGCGCGCCACGCGTCCCGGACCTGTCAACCTAGACGGGTCCTGCGGGCCGCACACACGCTATCAACCTGTACCGAGATTCGCCAGCGAACCGATCCGGTGATCAGATGACAGGGGACAGCCCCGAGAACATTCGGGACGATCGATCCGCTGGCATAGCCCAGCACGATTCTAATTATCCCGATCTAGCGTCTTCTCGGAACGTGTCGATCTGAAATTCGAGGACTCTTTGTCAGTCTAGACTGGGTCTGCAGGCCGCTCCAGCGATCGGATGACGAGGGACAGCCCCGGGATCGTTCGAGACGATCGATCCCCCGGCCCAACCCAGCATCGCTCTAAAGATCCAGGTCTAGAGTCTTCGACGAATACGTCCATCAGAAAATCGAGGACTCCGTGTCAGCGAAGACGGGAGCTACAGGCCGCCCAAACATCGGCAACCTGCATCAAGATTCACGAGGGAACTGATCGGGTGATCGGACGAGTAGATCGAGAAACATGAAACTCAGTTGCCACGGTTCTGGAAAAGCGTTTCTTAGATTGATACGAGTACTGCAGCTGAACTTGGAGATCGACTTGACGAGAGATTAGCCCGGAAGCGTCCGAAGATTGTTCCAGTTTGGATGTCTGCGAAGGAAACGTCGGAGATCAGAGGATTACCTAATTTGATGCGGAGGAGAGGCAAACTAGCCAATTTGCTTGATGAGATTGCGGGTGAACGGTGAACATCTGAAAATCGATCCAGTACCGTTGGCACGTTTGAAAGAAACACGAGAAATCCGGTGAATCGTTGCTCTACCCTACCCTCTTCTCGAGCTAAGTCATAGATTCGATAAGAATTGGTCCAAGATATTAGGAACTAATTGTAACTTTGCTACCTCGTTCGGAAAGAAAGCAGAAAAATCAGAGAAATCTTACGAAGGTCCACTTGCCGATCCGTGAAACAAATTTTGTAGAGGTCTCGAAGCGTGTACCATCGGAAGATAATTTTCCCGGCATACTGAACGGAGCGTAGAGAACTACCGTCTGCCAATCAAATGACGAACGGGACACGAAGGCACGCGGGAAAAGTGAGCCTGTTCGGCCATCGTGGACACGGAGATCAGAGAAATCCCCCAGCTGTTCGGTTGCTAAACTAGCTAATAGACTATGACGAGATACCGGGAACACGTATGGAACATCAGAAAACAGTTCCGGGTTCGTTGGCACGTTGAAACGAGACGCGGAGATCAGAGGAATCCCGATCCCATTCGCAAACAGCGGCGCGATGAACCTCCGACTAGAGTTGAAGGGATGACGGACCGGGTCCAGAGGCAGCCGGCACACGATGATGGTGGCAGTAAATATAGATTTATTGGTAGGGTGCACGTGCAGCGAGAAATCAGGATTATCCCCGGCACGTCATCAGCTTATAGCTCGACAGGCGAAGGAATGAATTGGGTCGGACTGTCCAATTTATCCATCATACTTCCGTGATCGGCTTACCTTTGCCAAGGATACACCGTTCTGGTGCAGCTTTGGTGTATCAAGAGGATCGTTGGGATCGTTGTTTGCACACATCCCGGCCAAGGGACAGGGCTCGATGGGCAGCGCGCGCTACTGGCTGGTCTGGCTAACCGAACGATCGCACTTGGACGTCTCCGCTCCCTTCGAAGATACACATCGACTCGCCGGATGACACGCGATCTGGGCAACCTCGATACACCGTGTTCCGTAGATCGGATCGGTTCGATCGGGAGAAGCGGAGTCGTACGAGGATCATACTTCGACGATCAGCGATCCTTTGCCGAGGGTACACATCTATCTGGTCGGCACACAAAGGACCGGTGGATCACAAGGACCCTTCCCTCAGCGTTGGAGTACATAGACCTCGAACGAGCCACGGAATGAGTTTGATCAGACGATAGTCCGGGTTAAGGAGAGTCGAGTACGTGCCCACTTGATCCGCTTTCGTTTCCCTCGAGCACGCAAGAAAGACCGTTTTCGTTCGCGGGATCTACGTCAGGGCTCTATTTGGCCAACTGGAAACGGGGAGAGAGAGAGAGGGAGCCCAAGATTTTTCTTCGGAGAAGCTCCACGACGGAGGCGGGGGCGAAGTCATGGTTGTTACTGGAAGATAAATTAAGGAAGAATACAACGGGCCGAGGAAACAAACAGAACCTCGGAGAGGTGGATGCGGGGGGTTGAGCAGACAAGAGAGGCTTCATGAATGCCGCGTCGGCCACGCACGCGTCCTCGCGTGCTCCCCGCGAATTAGAACGGTCTTGTGTATTTGTATCTGTCTTTTCTGACAGGCCGGTTTCCCCGGCGGCGGTAAATCATCGGAATTAGCGCAATTTCGACGTCAAGTGGCCCGGAAGAGTTTCTGTCTCTGCGTTTCTTCAAGGCGGAAGGATTAATGGACGGGACACGGCCTGCCACCAGTGAAATTCAGCCCACCGAGCGATCCACGAGTATCGACCCTGTCTCTCGTTGCTTTCCCCGCTGTCTTAAGCGATACAGAAGCTAACCGGCGGCGTCCACCGATCGAACAGTTTTTGCATGAACCGGAGAAAGTTTCGCTCGGGTCTATAAACTCTTCGAGGGACACGGAAACCGGCGAAGAGAACATACCGCAAGAAACAAGCCGGAGACACGGAAGCCCGCAACCATGAATTCTTCTCGTACGAGCACGCGTGCTCGCGTGACACCGTGAAATTACCGAACCCAGACTCGACGTCCTTCTTTTTTCTTCTTTTTTCTTCTTTTTTTCGTCCCGGCCCGACACACAGTACGCATTCTTGCGAACCCGCAGCGCCGCCGGACCCGCTTGAACCCTCCTCACCGCGATTTATTGCTCCGCTGGAAAGCTTTCTTGGACCCGGCCACCGAGAAACCAGAAGTTACCTCCTACCCGGTTATCTGATGTTCTTCTTCCGAGTTTTAACATGTTCACTGTCCGGTTAGAATGTACTTGGACCCAGTTGTAACTCGCGTGTCCGGCGACTCCCGTACCAGCCGTGCACGACCAATGATTTGCGACTTCTATTTTGTTTCGAGTTCCGAACTTATGATCTCTCGCGATACCGAGGGTTATCAAAAAGCTGCTTCGCCGTCCATCGGAAGCTGCTTCCGAAGGATTCGGAACGGTAAATACAATTGAAAATGATGATTTCAGCGCGCGAGTCGATCAATTGTTACCAGCTATGCTAATTTGCAAACAAAAGTTAGAGAAAGAAGAAAATATTTATACGTATTTGCGTCTGGGAAAATGAAACACTGTAAATTACTTGAAACAAATTGAACACCGAAAGAAATAAGAAGCAACATACTTGCTAAGTGGAAAGAAAACTTATAACAGTTGATAATGTAAACATGTGCTGGCTCAATGCCGGCATAATGCACACTGACATGTGGCAGAACGTTCTAGTCTGAAAACAGACAGACAAGGTTCGAGAAACAACGAATCAGATAACATCGATCAACCCATTGAAAACTCCTAGACAAACAACTGACCACTGCTAAGCTACAATGTAAAATTGTAGCAGTTAAGAAATTAGCATTCGGTATGCTTACGATGTAATAAAGGCCAACTACCATATTGTTGTTAGAAAAGTAAGATCTGACAACTTGTCTCTTATTAGGGATGTTTTGAGACGCAATGGGTATCCGGTATTATTCGTTTCAAAGATCATTAAAGAACGGGTTCGCGACGTCTACACTCCGTGGTCTCTTGAAAAAGAGAAATAAAAAAGAATTTCGAGGACAAGACCAATAAATTGGAGAAATACGGTTGTTATTCCTTACGTTCAAAACATTTCTAACGACATTCAAAGAATTCTCAGAGAAGTGGGTATTCGCACAATATTTAAGATACCACTTTATATGAAAGATTGTTTTCCCGCGATCAAAGACAAAGTACCACTACTAAAGAATTTTTATTTAGTTTATTCAATATCTTGCAAGGGATGTAACAAACCATACATAGAACAAACATAGACGTAACATCTTTTTACCGCCAACACAACACACTGCCTTGACGAGACATTCAGTTGAGTTTGACCATGCTTTTGATTTTGAGAATGTTAAAGTAATTGAAAAAGAAGCCAACTTGCAACAAAGGATTTTATTAGAAACGATTCACATGATTAAACATCACAGCGTAAATCTTAGGTACGAAACAAATAAAATGCATAAATATTACGCGGCATTGCTGAACCAGTAATGTTGTTACGATGAATGTTCGCTTTATTGCATCATAAGCATACCGAATGCTAACTTCTTAACTGCTACAATTTTATATTGTAGCTTAGCAGTGGTCAGTTGTTTGTCTAGGAGTTTTGGTTTCGGTTCAAAATAACCGCCAAATATCGATTGGCCAATGGGTTGATCGATGTTATCTGATTCGTCGTTTCTCTAACCTTGCCTGTCTGTTTTCAGACTAGAACGTTTAATAATGTTTATATTATTAACTGTTATAAGTTTTCTTTCCACTCGGCAAGTATGTTGCTTCTTATTTCTTTCGGCGTTTAATTTGTTTCGAGTAATTTACAGTGTTTTATTTGTACAGACGCAAATACGTATCAATATTTTCTTGATAATGGTCTAAAAAGATACCGAAACGTTGAAATAATGTTATAGTTTTTGCTTGCAAATTTGCATAGCGAGCAACAATTGATCGACTCGTGCGCTGAAATCATCATTTTCAATTGCATTTACAAGTTTTTCGATCGATATCAAGTAAACATTTATTCGGAACAGTTCTCGGAACGCGTTCTTCTTCTAGAATAAAATTCGAATTGTTGGTATTATTTCCGAATGTCCGCTGTATGTCGCGACCGGTCAAAAGTCAGGATACATGTGCCGACGTGTGAAATATTTAAACAAATTTTTTGTTCGACGAATATTAACCCTCGGCACTCGAGTGGCGACTCTGTGCGCCGCTAAAAATTGCTGTGCCATTATTCAGAATATTGTTTACATTACTATGTATGTCGGTATCCAATGAATTACTAAACATTTAAGTATTGTGTGAGGTATTATATCAATTTCATATTCATACAGAGAAAAGAATTAATATGCAGGGTGAGTCCGAAGAAACAGAACACCTAAATATCTCCGTTACTTTTCGTTGTACAGAAAAAGGACAAAGTTTCTTAGGACAAAGTTACACTGTTCGAAGGGCCACATGTAACGGTGTAAGGGAAAACATTTTCAAGGTCGTCGATGTTTTTTTAAATGGAACGATATATCTTCGTTAACGTAATGTTGTAGCTGACAAAATAACGAATTCATCCATGTAACACAATATGACCTACAAATAACCTTCAACCCAGAAAAATGGAATAAATGAAATTCAACGTGTAAGATTCATTCGCTTTATTTCTGTTACGTAAAACGTTCAAAATTATTCCCTCGAGCTGCTGTACATTCATTTAGCCGTGAAGATACCATTCCATTTAAAAAGACATCGATGACCTTGAAATCTCAAGAAAATGACATCGAAAATTGTTTCCCTTGCACCGTTACATGTGGCCCTTCGAACAGTGTAACTTTGTCCTAAGAAGTTTTTTTTGTCTTCTGTTTCTTCGGACTCACCCTGTAGAATGGAATTATTCTAGGTCGAAAGAAATGTTTAATTTTCCATTTAAACATAGGTTCGAGTGCAGAGGGTGAAATCCTACGGCGCGTTCGAGTGTGGAATACAAATGTAGTAGGTGTAGCCAACCTTTTGGCCGGCAGTGTGCGTGTATGAAGATCCTCTGGTCCCATTCGAGGACACGAGAAGTTTGTACAGAGATCGATGTTCGTGAAAAGTCTGAATGGATTTGCGATAGTAAAGTGTTTACCGGCGAGGGCAGGTGTAAATTAGCTCTCGCCGCGTCGCGGGCGTTTTCCAAGGAGAATGGAGCACTTAGGGTCACGAGAGGGGTCACCGGTTATTATTTTTAATCTGTGCGACTAGCGGACCCTCGCTCGTCTATCCAGAGGCGTACGGAGTCGCACACACGGCCCTTTCAACCCCTCTATTTGGCAGTGCAAAGGGGAGGAGGGCAAACGAGACTAACGCGCTAACGATGCCGACGTTAATTACCGGCCCGGATAAACCGCCTAATCGTCGAGCGAGTGCGCGCGCTAATTACGCGTCTATCTCTGTCTCACTTTCTCGCTCTCACTCCCTATCTCACTCTCTGTCTAGCTCTGTGCTGATCGAGCGAATCGCACGGTTAGCTGGGAATCCCGGAGCCATCCTGGAATTCCTCGATTTCTTGCGCGCTCGCGTTCCCCAGGGAAGAAGGATCGCGATCGAACGTCCGAGCGATCCCGAATATTCCCTCCGCTTTTACCAGGGGCGACGAAAAGTCGAAAAATAAACGTGTCTCGCGCGCCGCGAACGGGAATGGAAGAGGAATGGAAAATTCAGTTTAACCGTGGGTACTGTATTCACTCTTTCAGCCGCATGAATGGGTGGATGTACTCCAATGGAGAGCGACTAGCGCGCGGTTTACTGAAGTAGAATGGGATCGTCTAACTCAGACCAGCAGCTTCGAGCTGGAAGTTCGCGCTGAAGGGTGATAGTTCTTTATAAACTATATTTTCGACGATGCCCGCCGCGCGAACTACCCTTCCGGAACAATTCGAGAATGTCTTTTTCAAATTAGTACGATCCACAGAACGAAAACACGTTCAAGAGCAAAATTGTTTTACTTTTATCCTTCCGGAACAATTCGAGAATTTCTTTTCGAAATTAGAACGATCCACAGAACGAAAACACGTTCAAGAG
>CM052187.1:3739307-3758179 GCA_028455805.1 Lasioglossum figueresi
TAAATATAGGGTTTTAATATTACCCCAAGAAAGTCACAGAAGGGGAACCTTTAAGTCTCGAGTAGAACCCGTCGCTCCTGAGTCGGCAGTCGCAAAATGGAATTCCCGAGGACTTGACAAACGACTAACATAAATTATACTGCGAGATGCCTCTACGCATTGCTACGGAAATGCGAAATTTCAAGTAGAACGACTCGACCATTAATAGGTCATACATAAAAATTCGTATCCTCGTGGAATAGCTAAATTCCCGTTACAAAATCCATTAAAGGACACTCTAAAAAATCAGTTCCGCACAGTATTATCCCGTATGAGCGAGGACCACTTAAAAAATACCCGGAACAATGTTCCAGCGAAGTAACACTGGCACGGATATTACATTTCGAAGTCAAATGGAACGGGGTATCGCGTTCGACGATGGCAACGACGTTCTCGCGGCCGAGCGAATGCATTTGGTCCGGGCGGTTTCTATTCCGTGAAGCGGTTGTTCCGGGGGAAGCTTTATTGCGAGCGGAATCGCGGGGAGCGAGAAGAGCGGTTACGCGGTGCCACGGCCACGATCGAGCGGAAACGGGGATTCCTCTGGAGAGGATTTTAAGAGCGTGGATGGAAGGGTGGAGAGCGCGCTCCCTTCTTCGCGGGGATGGCAGCGAGGGTGGCAGCGTCAATAATGACGGCGCGGCGCGAAATCGCACGTCGTCGAGCGGAGCGAGAGGGAATGTGCCACCTGTTACATCCTCGCCAGACTCCTCGGCCCCGCCGCGAACTGCCGATGCGAACGAGCGTGAAGTCGGAAGTTCGGGTTCCTTCGGGATCGTCTGCTGGACGGTGATCAGGATGCGAGAACAATGTTTTTTCCAAGAAAAACGAAAGACTGACACGATCAGGCTAAACGGTGTTCCGCTTATCGGCGTCCTCCTTTGTTTCCATGCAAATCGGGATCCTTTTTATCCAGCCGGTCGATAAGAGCGTTCCGCCTCGCGGCACCCAGGTCCGTTTTAAATAGGAACGCGCGATCCGAAATTTATCGACCCGTAACCAAAGATACGAGATCTCCCGGCCCCAGGGGAAATCTGACCGGAAGATATTCAATTTAATGCCTGCGCATCCTCCAGCCCCAGGAAAAACAATGTCGTCGCTGCGGATCGAAATGTACTATGCACCAGCCAACCTTGTCCCTCCTCGATCCTGCGATCCTGCTCGTGAATGGTCCTCCTGAAAGCTCGGATAACCTGCGGACCGTGTAATCAATTGAAGATACATGGTCGAATAAATTGTGATGCAGGTTTGAACGTGGTATTTTTCGTTGTTTCCGCATTGCAAGAATCGTTTACGTTTGTTCGGAGTTTGGAGACGTTGAGTTAATCGATTCGAATCTTCCGAGATTGAACATTTACATTTTTGCTCTGAATAATTGGTATTTATATATTCGACGATTTATGCCGAAAGTTGGATTAAATTTGAAAAATTTCTTAATGATCAATTCAAGAAATATCTCCATTTGGGTATTTTATTTATTTAATGCGGCTCCATGTTGCCGAGTTAATCGTCGACGACGCTGTGACCAGGTAAGTGCGTTTATTCTTCTATACGATTAATTATTTGATGTTTATCCGTTACGCGTTGAGATTCTAATCCAGTTAAACGTAGAATGACTTGGGCCCATAACTTACTCGAACGTAATCGTATAAAAATCGACAAATCTTCCGACGGACTGAATACCTATTGCGAAAAGAGACATTCATCTCTGTTGGCAGACAATGATAGCACGTATTCTTTCTGTTGGATGGCTTCATGGTACGATCTACGGCTTCACGGACACCACGTGTCTCTCGATGTTATCTCAACGGAACCATCTCACTCACGTTTCTCTCGCTATATTCCTGCCAGCATAATTATTCATCGCAAAATACGAGGCAGCGTCGTTTAAATATGTAACCGCACGATAAAGCGTCGCGTGCAACCACGTTGCTATTCCATTAATGTCATTTGTACGACATTAAAGTTAACAATTCCGGACATTAATATTTCGTTGGACCTCTTCCGTGTTTTGCAAGACGAATTATTCAAGCAGAAAATTCGTGTTCAGCAGTTCTGGAAAATATGGTATATTAGGATTTGTTAATTGAATTGATTCGAAGTTGATCGGGATTTTGTCAGACAACGACAAATAATAAAGTGTTGTTTTTATAATCAATTTGACCCGAAGTTAAGGGAGAATATCAGTGAGAATATGAATTTATTGTAACTATTAATCGTCGCAGAGCTGATCACTATAGTCTTAAAGCGTCTTTGTTTCGTGTAGGAGTCATTAGTGACCCGAAGTGCGAATGCGGTCACAACAGTCAGGATATCAATCGTATTGTTTGGCAACGTAGCCTCTTCGATTTGCAGCGATTGAAGCTGACGCAACAACTGCGTAGAATTAAACTTCAGTTACCTTTATGCGTAGAAATGATAGTAGCCCGACCCAATATTAAAGCGTGTTTTCATATTTTCAATTTCCTAAAAGACTGTAAATTGCGAGTTCAATTGGATTTTATATTGTATATATATGTATGAATATGTATTATTGTGATTTACCCTTGTCCAGCAGAAATAGATCTCGGTAGAGATCTGAGGTGCTTAATAAAAAGAAAAATCAGTGAGAATATCAGTGAGAATCGTTTAACAAATGTTACGAATGTGAAAGCATCGCGGTGCGGTTTAAGGGTTCCCGCGTGCCTAATTTCCAACATTGAAGAGCACTCGATGTACACGATCGGTGCACGGGCCGAACCGGCGTTCCGGTAAAAGCTCAGTCGGCTTTCAGAGAATCCACGCGTATCGGTTTTACCTTTTAATGCATCGCACTTTCGAATGTTTCGCGGCTTTTATCCTGCGCCAGTGCGTTTTCCACGCTCGATCGACGTTTGTCCACTCTCCCCGGTGACCATTCAAATGGTCCCGGCTTTGGTATAACCGTATAACCTGAAACCACATTAGCCGATCAACCAACACACAGTCTTCCGATCGAAACGAAGGAAAGTACGTTATCGGCTCGATGCTAGATCCGATATTTCACGTCGAACCTTTTAGTTAGTAAATTTGCGTGACCGAGTACGTTATCGGAATAAATAGTTTTAGCCAGCATTCCGAACAGTTCCACAACCGAACCGCAAATATTTATACAAATACCTTTGCCTTTCGCGAACAAACATTTCAAACAATTGAAAATTCCTGTGCACATATAGGAAGATAGAAATTTAGATTTACTGAACGTACTTAGACCTTGCACACTGTGTAAACTTACAGGAAAATTGTTCGCCCAACGAACACCTTTAATACAATTAATCTGGATATAATCAAGACTTAGTAGACTATTTCCATTTTAATATTAAACAAGTAGAGCGTGGCTAGAGCGTACTTATACTCCCGTTACATAAACAACGTGGTTAGATGTCGTGCTTCGCTTCAAATAAACGAGATATTATCCCTCATAAACATTAATAAAGAAAGGAAAAATACTGCTGAAGTTTCGAAATTACCACGAATATATCCCAAAATTTATGAATAATGCGACTTCAAGAATACATTTTCCAGCTTCGCAAATATTAGTTTTTATTGCACCGTTTACAGCTTCTATTCTTTTAATGTTTTCGTTGCAGGAACGAGCTATTACAGTCCGACCAAAAATTCCAGGGAAAACCCGTGTATCGTGTAATTGACGTTCATTCAATTTCCTCCCCTTTCATACAATTCCTGCAACTCCAGAATTTTCCCCCAGGAGTAACTACGTTTCCTTCGTCTCGTGCAACCTTCAGAAAAATCAACAAACTTAGTGGATGTTATTTCATTCCGAAATTGCCCGTTGAACAGCCCAACCCCGGTGCGCGAGCAGACGAAAATTTTAATTAGTCGAGCATTAAAACGATATCGAAAGAAAGATACGCGACAATGTATTTTCGATAGTCCTCGAGGATTTCACTAAAAATGTACACGAGGCCCGTAAGAAAGCCTGTCTATCTCTTTACCTTATTTAAATCGTATTTGGTTTTGCTTTATCGTCGAGCCGGGGCGCAGAATCGAGGGGAACGTTACGATATTCGATATTTCCCGTCAGGAAACTTTCCTATCGAGTGCGCGTCGCTTGGCCACGCTCTGGAAACCGTTCGAACGAGCAGTCCTTTGATGTGCGGAAATATTTTTCACGCTATTCTCGATAAAGTAAACGCCCATCGAAGCAGTCGTTCCCTCGATAAATCGCATCTACATTTGTAAAAGAAACAGAAAAATATTCCACGCCGCGAGACCGCGAAAAACTGCGGTCGCGAGACCCGATCCATTTGTGTCCGATGCTAACGCCGATCGAACGAAAAAATACAAAACTTCCGCCCATCGAACATAATTTGCAATCAGGAAAACATTACGCACGTTTTTCAGTAATTTTCGGATACCTTTTTTTGGCGCTGCTTGATTTTCGATTTTGTTTCCTCTGCGTTGTGTTCGTTGCGCGTTACGACAGTATTTGCATTTTTAATTGCTGCAGCAAAAAATAAGAACTCATTACCCCAAGAATTTATAATCCAAAAACATTAGGAGCTTCGTCGTTGTCAATCTCCGGCTTATTTAACACTAAACCTGTTAACGCCGGTCGAAATGACCGGTTCCAGGTTTTTTATTTTACAATTAGAAGAATAATAAAACTGATTTCATAAGAAACGAATGTATAGATATTTTTAGGGGCCGCACAAAGTCTGAATAAAATGAATCTTGTCATTTTTATAAGAATGTCAAGTTTAGAGGAAGAATAATTCGAAGCTTCTACCATATACATTTCATGGCTGTCAATCTTCGTGTCATTTGGGTCTGAAATATGTCTTAAGGATAATTAATTTGAAAATTAAATTTCTAACAAAATCGGGTTACTCGTAATATTTGCCTTATTTAGACTCATCGATCTAAAATAAAAAATTGAAAACTTTTACCACCTTTACCACTTTTACCTTATTTAGGTCTGTTGCACCATCTCTTAAGAACAATTAATTTGAAAATTAAATTTCTAACGAAATCGGGTTGCCCGCAGTGTTTGCATTATTTAGACTCACCGATCTAGAATCAGAGTTGTGCTAATTCAAGTACATTGCGATTGAATTACGCTATTGAATTACATTGCATTTCAATTATACAGTAATTCAACCACGTCGTAACTGTATTAAATAATTAAAACCTCTCAATTAATTCAATTAGTAATTATTTAAATCAGATGTGGATTTGAAATACAATTTAATTAAAATACAGCTCTCCAAATTATATCCCAGAACTTTGAAGAAGTGCGATATATTTTTATGTTTTTCTTTCATATATTTGTTCGCTGTCTGTGTGGCGTATTTTCTATTCCTCGTCTTCGTAATTCGTTATTAATGTAATTTAACTACAAAGTATTTTGTAATTGTGCTCAGGTTGCAATTACGAATTACAATGTTATTTAATTGAATGAAGATCTGAATTATAAATTACAATATGACTGAATTACAGTGTAATTCAATTACATTGTAATTGAATTACATTGTATGTCAGTTATATAGTAGTTCAACTACGTCGTAACTGAATTACATAATTCAATCCTGTCAATTAATTAAATTACTAATTATTTTAACCAGTTGTGTAATTGGAATACAATTCAATTTAAATACAATTTAATTAAAATACAGCTCTCCAAATTATATCCCAGAACTTTGAAGAAGTTCGTTATATTTTTATGTTTTTCTTTCATATACTTGTTTATTGCCTATGCGGCGTATTTTCTATTCCTCGTCTTCGTAATTCGTTATTAATGGAATTTAACTGTAAAGTATATTGTAATTGTACACAGATTTCAATTAGGAATTACGATGTAATTCAATTACTTTGTAATTATAATTCGTGGAGTAATTCAATTGCATTTCAGCACAACTCTGTCTTGAATTAATAATTGGAAACTTTTACCACTTTTACATTATTTAGGTCTGTTTAACCATCTCTTAAGAATAATTAATTTCAAAAAATTCCTAACGAAATCGTCCCACTCCCAATATTTACCTTGTTTGGACTCACCGATCCAGAATTAATAATTGGAAAATGAAGCCTCTAAGAAAATTACATTGCCGTCTACCGTTGCTTTATTTAGGTCTGTGGAACCAACCCTTGAAAATAAATAATTTGATTTAACGAAATCGTATTACTTTTCCTTTCTACCTTATTCAGATTCACACTGATCCATCCCTCAAGAATTAATGATTGAAAGATGAAACTGTCAATTTTTGTTTTACTTAGGGCTATCGAACCATTCCATAAAAACCATCCCTTGAAGATCATTTGAAAACAAAGGAAACTTGATTGCTGTCAATCTTCGTCTTATTTGAGTCAACTGGCTCGCCCCTCTAAGAAAGAATAATTCGGTTTAGCATAAATTTCATGGCTGCCAATCTGTGCCTTATTTAGGCCCGCGGAGCTACCCTTCGTAATATCTGCGACAGGCGGTTCAGCAGCTGACGGGGACGAAAGAACGAAGAAGAAAGGAATATTCTACGGTTGACGGTATCGCAGCGAGCCATAAAAAGAGCAGTACGGATTGCCGGTGGAAAGGTTACGACACGGACAAACTCGCGACGGCTAATAAACCATAAAACGCAGGGAGGTGTACGCGTGCAGGAAAACACGCTCGTTCCGGGCTGGCATTCGTTGCACGCGCGATCACCGACGCACACAAACACAACACACACATATGCCCCCACACGCACACGCTTTCCTAGCGGTGGCTCGCGTTATTCCTCGGGAAATAAAGGGTATGTTACATCGCGGAGTTTTTCAATTCTCGCGGCGAGATGGGTTTTCCTTCGCGGCGAATCCGTTGACACGATAGACGGCTGCATTATTGAACAGAATCTCGCGGTTCCCGGTTGTAATTCAAGATTTCTATCAGCCGCCCTCGGGTACGAAGAAACAGAATCATTTCTCCTGATTCATATTTTTTATTAAATGACTAATGTTACGAGAAACCTGTTCCTGCGGGCGTTAGAAACATTTGTTATGAGTATTTTAACCGTCTATTGCATTCCGTTCCCAATTGGGGACTTAAATTTCGAATGTTCTATAGGAAATTAAGTAGAAAATATTGAAGACTCTCAACAAAGTACAAAGTACAAAGTTCCTATACAGGAACGGTCATAAAATGCAACAAATAACATTTTCTACGAAAATTTTATTATCTATTTCATAACCTCACTCATTTCTATGTAGACTAACAGCCATATATACTTTTTTCAATTCGTCATAAAAATTTATGCAATAGAGAGTTAATTTTAACACTTACAAGTTAAACCGGAGTCACAATCAGGCTTCAAGTAGAATAGGTCAGTCACTGATCAGACACGCGAAAAATTCAATCATCCAGAAGCCAACATCCAGATTCCAATAATTAAAATCGGTTACGTCAGACACACCCGCCAATGTTTATTATTATTATCGCTGCAGGACAAATAATTATAATTCAATAGTAGCATTTGCTCGTACAGGAATTGCTAATGACTCAAGGTATGAATGTAATAATGAAATTCACAATATTAATTATATCGTCGACTGTATCGTCTTTATAATTCACAGCGCGTAAAGTTAATTAATCGAGAACATTAATTGCAGTACACGAAATGGTAATAACTGGACGAAATGTCACCGTTTCGTATCGCGGTGGAACTGTCCTAAAATTCTGTAACTTGGAAATTCGATGCTAACATAAACAATTATAAAATAAATGAGACTTCAAAGATATTTATCGACGAATGCAATTTGTCCAGCAAACTAATCTACAATTTCTATATTAATTGGATACACAGAGCCCCAACAGCAACGAGCCAATTAAAGCGTACAGTTCTCAAGCCTTTCGTGTTTCTGCTTTTTACTAACATGAAACGCAGAACAGACCTGTAATAACAGCGTTGGATAAGAACGTTTGCCTCGTACAATTCTTCGTGTATAGTTTTTTTTTCGGAGCACGCTCGCGCAATAGCGTATAAAATTGTAGCTGATCATGCGAGACTTATTTCGACGATTCACCGCGCATTCGTCGACTCGCAGAACCGGCGTACGCAATAATTAAATAGCCGGTACGATTTTAATTCGCTGTAAATAATTGCGTCGACCAGTTTTGCGATTATTTTGATATTTGTGCAGCAGCGAACGGTGCGCAATTGCGACCTCATTTTCATTTTCCGAAAATTATTCATAGCGTACGATTGCACTTTTACCTTCTCGTTTGTAGAACAATGCATTAATACGAGGCGATAACTTCAATATCGCGTTCGCCCACCGATTGCTGTTTCATTTCGAAGGAAA
This sequence comes from Lasioglossum figueresi, assembly GCA_028455805.1. Classification (NCBI taxonomy): domain Eukaryota; kingdom Metazoa; phylum Arthropoda; class Insecta; order Hymenoptera; family Halictidae; genus Lasioglossum; species Lasioglossum figueresi. Next base: position 3,747,660 of record CM052187.1, read on the forward strand.
AACAGCGCGAGCACGTATTCGAAATTCTACAGGCAGAATAACGAAACGGTATTTCAAACAAAGAATTTCGAAACGATGGTACGCGGCGGCACGTCATCTCCGAGGTAATGAAAAAACTCTGATACTTTATTAGAAAGTTTTCAAGTACTTCGTGGAATATTCATTCGTTGTACATTCATCCGCGACGTTGCCATACCCGGACCGATGTGAAGAACTAATTTACCGGGGAAAAGGATGTATGGCTCAATTTAAAGTAAAGACGCAATTGCATTTTACAACGACGTCGTTACACCGGATAGAGAGACAGAGGAAGAGAGAGAGAGAGAGAGAGAGGGGAAAAGTAATATCGTAAGGAAAAGGTGTGTCGCGATTGTATGTGCGCGGGCGAGCGAGCAACGCGGGTAGAAAACTGTTAAACGGCTCGCATAATTCATCCGTGCCGCGAAATGCTGCCGCGTTTCTAATTTATTTCAACGAACGAAACAAATACACATTAATTTTCTCTTTCTTTTAATTGCCTTTGCCCTCCTCGGCGGTGGCCGAGCGACGCCTCGGTGGCCTCCACCCAGCAAAACGACAATAATGTCGGCGTTCCACAATAAACAATCTCCCTTTGTCCACCCGAGTACTTGAACAACAGTTCCTCAGGTACTTCGTGAAACGCTTTAGGACCTTGACAGCTCGGAGTAGCAATTACTTCGCCGAGTTACTGAATGTGGGTTGAGTGAGCATTTAACCGGGAACTCACAGCCAAAACAATTCCCGTGGTCTTGAGGGTGCGTTCTATGACGCGGTGGCCGAGTTATCCTCAAAGAATCCAGCGTGAAAGAGCCCCAGTTGTTCCCCGACGTTCCAGCGAAAATTGTTCCGCCCCGTAACGGGTCAATTAAATCATTTGTCCCGTCCACGGACTCATTACGGCGACGTCGCCGTCGTGCACCTCGCTGACGGAATTGTCGACTCGATAAGCGTGGCCCGGAAGCCACTCTCACGCAAACCCTCGAAACATCCTTATTCCAGACACGAACTGTCGAGACAAAACTGTCTCGCTGTGTATAGGACAAGTTTTATTCTAAGCAACGTTGTTTCTGGCCCTTTGCATTCCAACTACCCTCCGAGGAGACCCGCATCCGTGAAATCCTCGGGAAATATTGGCGTCTCGCAATCCTATAATTTTTCGAATACTTATTCGCATCCATAAAACACGGTTGGACTTTGCATTCCTTCAGGACATCCTGGAAATACTGGAAACGTGTTACATGTTTCTGAAACATCTTCGGAATAGACCTACAACCTTGCATTTCTACTATTCCAGGTTTACAGTTATATAAATCAGAATTTCTTATTCTTAATTATTCTTAAGATATTAATAATTGTTCTTCGGATATCGGCAGCTTGAATTCCAAAGGATTTTTTCGGAATTCAGTAAAGTCGGGTTTACTGTACTCAGTCAACACCGGGATCTAAGTCCAGTGCCTACTCATTCCACTGGCACACACTGACTCGAATGAATCGAAATGTTTAACTTTCTTAATTTTCATTATTTTTTTAATGAAATTACACTATCGTATTTCTGGCATTTTTCTGATTAAAATAAGACCAAACACGATATAATTCCAATTGTATTTAGTGGATAAATCGACTGTTCAAGTTTCGGTCGCAAGGAAAGACAGCGTATGAGAAAGAAAGACACTCATTCTGTCCTTCTCTATGTTCGGCTTCCCCTTTGAATTTCATTCTGTCCTTTGCTATGTTCGGACTCTCCTTTGAAGTAACAAAAATACGATCACAACACCAGGATTACTGTCCTCCAAAAACATGGCTGTTGGACAGTAATCCCGACATTACTTCTAAGCTTTACTTAGCTTGTACTTCTAAGATCGCTTGGGAATACTTCAACTCTGCAGTCCTAACAACCCTTCAATACTTTCTTCTTCCTCTTGCATTCGTTCCTGAGAACCCTTAAAGTATTATAACTTTTCGGAATCCTATGAATCCTTGTGAAATTCCTGTCTTTCGTACTCAAGATAGAAATACTGAATTCTCCCTTTTTTATTTATGCGATCATCATCCCTTTAGAAATACTGTCTCTCAGAATTTGCATATCTAATTATAAGATGGAGCCTTTAACTTCCTCAAACCCTTAGAGAAGGGCAAGTGTATTCCCAATGACCATGGAGAGAAGGGTTCAATCCTAGTAACTTTGAAAGAGTCTCGACCCTGATCAACCACCTTTTTAATGTCTAATAGTCCACCGATGATACCGAAGATGATTATAGAACAATTCTGCAATTTTAAATTAATGAATTCTCGGAGAAAAATCTGCGGAAACCCACATGGTTAGTATCGCGAACCTCGTAGTTTAACCCGAATTACCGCATTGGTGACCACATGTTGAATTAACCAGAGACTGCCACAACTATATGAGGGTAACTTTTAGTATATAATTTGCTGTATTTCTGTATGGACTAAATTCACGTTCGGACATAATTGGAACTCGTATAATTAATAATTATCGTATATTGTATGTTCTTCGGTGATACACATTCTCGATTTTCCACTTTATTTGACAGTTTTGAAAGTTGCCGGCACAAGGGCTCAATTTCGCAGCGACAAAAAAATCAAGATTCCGCTTCCCTTTTAGCAATCTCAAAAACAACTCACGAACTACGAATAAAATTGATGCCAGCTTTAACCGACCACAATATCACAGAGCACAAAACACTGAACTCCACGATCCTCGCAGCCAACCAGTCCTAGCCAAAGCGTCAAACACCCGGCATCTCGCGAAACATTGAAACTGTCTGTTTCTTTGTAATAACCCGTCGGCGCAGTTTGTCCTCGCCGACCCCGCGTCGTACAAAGGGAAACGCGGGAGAGCACGAAAAATATTCAAATTCGCATTCCGGAATATATATGTATATATATATATATATCTGTTTCTGCTCTGTGACGCACATGCAAAATGGCTTTTTAAAATTCAATCCGGCGAGTGTCTCTCTATTCCCGAGCAAGAAACGAGCGGTGCCGAGCAAACTTCTACTGAGCGTTCCTCCTTAAACATGGAGGTCCCTTGCTGACTGATTCATTCTCGTCGTTGCGTGTTTCCCTAGCGAATTTGGGGCGGGCCAGCAAGATCTTTGGTGCAATTCCGGTATTCCACCGTGAAAACTATCGGGTTCCTGAAAATTTTGGGATTCTCGGAGATATCGGGATTCCTGAGCAATTAGGACTCGAAAATTTCGGAATTCTTGGGGATATTAGGGTTTTCGAAATTTTTGGGAGTCCAAGGCATATAGGGATTCAGACAATTTCAAAAATACAATGCATATAGGGTTTCAGAAAATTTCGGGATTCCAAGGCATATAGGTTTTCAGAAAATTTCGGGATCCTAGGCATATGGAGATCCTAGGCATATGGATATCCCAGGCATATGGGAATCCTAGGAATATGGGAATCCTAGGAATATGGGGATCCTAGGAATATGGGGGTCCCAGGCATGTGGGAATTCTAGGTATATGGGGATCATAGGCATATCGAAAATTTTGGAATTCCCAGTGATATTAGGGTTCTAAACATTTTCGCGATTCCAAGGCATATAGGGTTTTAGAAAATTTCGGGATCCTAGGCAAATGGGGATCCCAAGCATATGGGGATCCTAGGCATGTGGGAATTCTAGGAATATGGGGATCCTAGGCATATCGAAAATTTTGGAATTCCCAGTGATATTAGGGTTCTAAATATTTTCGGGATTCCTAGGCATATAGGGTGGTCGAGAATTTCGGGATCCTGGACATATGGGGATCCTAGGAATATGGGGTTCCCAGGCATATGGGGATCTTAGGCACATGGGGATCCTAGGCATATAGGGATTCCAGGCATATGGGGATCCTAGGAATATGGGGATCCGAGGAATATAAGGATCCTAGGCATGTGGGAATTCTAGGAATATGGGGATCCTAGGCATATAGGTTTCTCGAAAATTTCGGAATCCTAGGCATATTGAAATCTTTGAAAGACAAAAACAGACGTGATATTGGGCCTGAGGAACGAAGGACTAAGGTGCAATACGAAAAGTGGAGGCCCTTAGTCCTTCATAAAAGCTCGGGCATCAACTACTTGGTAGAATGGCGGTCCATTGACCGTCCCGGATGAGGTGTGTTTACGGCAGGCCGGTTTTATCCTCACTCTTAACAAAAAAAAAGGAAAATAGAAGGCATACAGAGATCCTAGGGATATCGAAAGTTTCGGAATACGAAAAGTGGAGGCCCTTAGTCCTTCATAAAAGCTCGGGCATCAACTACTTGGTAGAATGGCGGTCCATTGACCGTTCCGGATGAGGTGTGTTTACAGCAGGCCGGTTTTATCCTCACTATTAACAAAAAAAAATAGAAAAAAAGAAGGCATACAGATATCCTAGGAATATCGAAAGTTTCGGAATTCCTAGTGACGTTAGGATTCTAAAAATTTTCGGGATTCTACGCATATTGGTACCTTTGGAAGACAAGAACAGGCGTGGTATTGGGCCTGAGGAACCAAGGACTGAGGAGCTATACGAAAAGTGGAGGCCCTTGGTGCTTCATAAAAGCTCGGGCATCAACTACTTGGTAGAATGGCGGTCCACTGACCGTCCCGGATGAGGTGTGTTTCTTAACAACAACAAAAAGAAAAAGGCATATTGGGATCTCAAAAATTGTGGGGTCTTCGAGAATATTCTTGATTCCTGGACGTACTAGGGTTCTCGAGTACATCGGGAGTGTCGAGAATGTTTGTATCCATTTGAGAATCCCGAAATTGTCGAGAACCCTGCCGTCCCCACCTAACCGAGACCTGCTCGAACTGTTCTGAAACTGGAATCGCGGTATTTTCGAGTTCTCGTACACTGTTGTGTGTATCGTATCACGGTTAACAAGCGGTTCGTTGAGTAGACTGCTAGCCGAAAACATCCGCGTGTAAAGCGCGCGTTCAAGCACGCTCGAGTGCAACTGCCGGTATCAACGCACCCAAGGAGGGATCGTCTGCTGAACGATCGTCGTTAAAAAGCCATAAACCCCGTTCCAGCTCGCCTGCCGTGGTATCGTTCCCAGCGCCATGGTTCGCGCGCATGGGTTCCACGTGCAAATGTAGCCTTTGTACGATACACGAGTGTTTACTTCAACTTTATGAAGGGCGGAGATCATTTGTAGAGCACCGTGAATATTCATCGGGAGAATTTCAGGTGTACAAGACCGTGGCGAACGGGGAATTAGCGGGGGAAACAAATGCCGAGACTCCACGAGCGATCGCGACCTGCGAAATAATCAACTTTCACGGTGATTCGAGCGAGCGCTTGCGAGCGTGTCGGAAAATCTTTGCGGGAGATTTGCGCCGCTATGTTCGAGCGTTTGATGGGGTTGCAGAGATTCTACTCTGTAGATTCAGGTATTAGGAAGCTGTTATTAGAAGGTAGAAGGTTCTACGAGCACGATTTTCTCAGGTGTCGTTCTGGAAGTGCGCTCGCATAAAATGGAAATATTCAAACTCGATTTTTTCGAGCGTACTGTCACCAGCGAATGAATATTCCACATTTTTAAGGGATTCTACGACGGCCACGTAGAACATGTACATACACTGAAAAATGTTTGAAAAAGTCTCCCTGGCCGGAAGTTTCAACGGGAAAAATTTCGTTTGAATATTTATCATGAACGCACGCGGTCGAACGCAATTATTAGCAACATTCTTAAATTTCTTTCTTGGGTCGTAAACATTTCTATTTCTCTTGGAATCGCAGATTCTTGATTGTAAAGCGATACTGTCCATTTTCTGTTTACAGACTTTTCAAATCTCTTAGGATGTTTCGCACGGATGCGAATGGAATGCAATTTGAAGCAAAAAATTGCGATTCAGCAGACAGAAAAATATATAGGCTCGCACTGAATTTTATATTTTATTGCGCGCTCTGAATTTATATTGACTTTTCGTATCGTGTTTCAATTTATTATGTATGTAATGTCGATGCAAATCCAGCGCAGATAGAAACGGGTTGTTTGTCGGCTAGAAAAACGTAGTACCCTCGAATAGTGTTATTAATGTTTAAGGGATTAGCTTGTCGGTTCATTGTCTCGAGAAAAATATTCTACCGAAATGTAGGGGGATTAAATCATTCTAAAAATGGGTTCCCGCGAAGGTTCCTTTATCCAAACACTTTTGGCAGCCGATTAAACCGGATCCTCGAAGCGGTAGGGTAGATTTATTGCACGGAGGAGGTGGTTTCCACTGCGGACGGTTTCGTCGTCGCTCATTCAACCGATCCGGTACCAGGGCGCGACGTCGAATGATTAATCATGCAAATGAACCGGCGCAATTGGGAGCCGGTTCGGCGATGAAACGCGTGGCGAATGTAAAAATTGATAAAATAGATTCCCGGTACGAAGTAGTACGACGCCGACGGTTTCACGATCGATCGGGAAACGGTTTCAGGCCGGTTCTCTATAGGGCTGAAGCACTCACGCGACGCGAGACCCCCGTCGCTCCACACACACCCACCCCCATCGTCGTGTATGCGTCTCTGTCACGGGGTGTCTCCGCTATTTCCATGCGCCACTTCAATTTCGCCGGTTCCGTGCCGCTCTGCGGCTTCTGCTTAAATTTTCGGGACACTAGCCGACGCGGGAACGACACTTTCACCCTTTCATAGTTCACGGGCCCCGGGTTTTTTTTTCACGGCGCAGATGATACGACGCTCGTAACCGACGCTCGAACCACCTACGGCACTTTGAAAAATTATGAACGCACTCGCGGTGTGAAAGTCGCGTACGAGGTGAGATCAAAAAGTAAGGTGACGTTTTGAATTTCGCGGGATACCTACAGTCGATTTTCGTTTTCCTTTTTTTCTCATGCTGGAACACTCGTCCCGAACATACGTTCACAGTTTCAGCTGTATAGCATTTTTTGTTTGTTTGCGAGAAGCATAAAGGTTAGAAGTGTTATCGGGTTTAATGTGTTCTGTATACCGTGTTAGTTTGTGTAACAGTGTTCCGTCGCGCAGCAACACGACACATAGGTTTCGTTGCAGCAATATTTATGGTACGTTCGCGACTACACATCTTCCTCGAAGATTACGTAAAGTAGGGTCAGTCGGCGACCATTCGAGACATCTGGCAAATGTCTCGTTGTTGTATATCTTAAAGAACAATGTACCATAGAATTGGTCCCTTCGAACGACCACCCGGACCTTCCCGGGCAGCGTCGTATAACCGAGCCTCGTCGCGCCTCCTTCCCAATGCTCCTTCACAGTCGAATCATGCTGATTGGTAAATGCAACTTTCGGCAGGAACCAATCAGCACTTGTTTTTCCTCGTCGCGTTCGGACAGGAAATCGAGTTCCGACAGTTCTATCTTAGCTTTCGGACAAGCACCATCTTAATCCTCGGTTAGACAAGTACAACGCACCGGCCGTTGTCTTGTCATTCAAAACGGGATTAATGTCGAGACGTAACATTGCGGTAGTTCGTTGTCCAGCGATCGGGACAACCGCGCAAAAATCCGCGTCATATCAATCAAAAAACCCCTCGCGTGCGCTAGCGTCTAAGGCAGGACCTGCTAGATCAGCCTTACCGACGAGTCCACTAGCAGGTCCGGGACGAAACGCTCCTTTAACGTAGGCTATTGTATTCGAAACGAACTTTGTCTTATGTAATCGCTAAACCCATTTGAACAGGCTACCCAAGATTAATTTGGCGGGTAGTAAAAGTCGTACGAGGGCATTCGCGGGGGACGCGTCCGCGATCAAACCGGGCTCAAGCCTTACAACCTTGAGCGGAATCCGTCCGCGCGTCACCCGCGAGTGTCGCCTCAAACTTACGATCAGAACAAACAGTATTTATTTTGATAAGGCAACTCAAGAATTTTTACAACGTTTAGGACGACTCACTCGGGCGATTCTCAGATAACAACGACCCTGAGTCCCGGTCGTCTCGTCTTCTTATACTAAATGAATATTAGGAGAAGGGGAAAATCTCTTAAAACTAACTCTGTTTTCCTCCAGACCTTACGCACGTGGGGTTTTCCCGTACGAAGGTCCTTCGGTCCTCCACGATTTATGGTATCCGTATGCGCTATTGAGGCGAACTCACGAAAGCTAAAACCTGGCAGACACTGAAACTAAACAGTCCTCTCAAAAATAGCTTTGTCTAGTCACGCACACCATAAATTGTGTTCAGCTGTTTTTTACGCTTTATAACGATTTCGAGTTTCCTCGACTGACCCCAACAGTGTTTTGCGTGTTCGGCGAAGTTTGTTCCGAAACTGCTTAATTTTGACCAGAAGAAACTCGCATGGCCATCGCTCAGGAGCTGTCGAACGACGTCAACGATGATCCTGATTTGCTAAAAAGGGTCATAACTGGTGACGAATCATGGGTATATGGTTATGACGTCGAAACCAAAGTCCAATCGTCCCAATGGAAGTCCCCAGAAGATCCAAGACCGAAAAAAGCAAGCCAGGTTCGATCAAATGTCAAGGTTTTGCGCACTGTTTTCTTCGATTATCGTGGCGTAGCGCATCCGGAGTTCTTACCACAAGGTCGTACGGTTAATAAGGAGTATTACCTTGAAGTTATGCGCCGTTTGCGCGAAGCAATACGAAAAAAAACGCCCGCAATTTTGGAAACGCGATTCATGGATTTTGGATCGCAATAACACACCTGTTCGCGCATCGTCGCTTGCGAGTGATTTTTTGGCCAGAAACAACACCACTATCGTGCCTCAGCCACCATATTCACCGGATTTCGCCCCCTGCGACTTTTTCCTGTTCCCAAAACTGAAGAGACCGATGAAAGGACGGAGATTTGCAACGATCGAGGAGATAAAGACTGCATCGTTGGAAGAGCTCGAAGCTATACCAAAAAGTGCTTATCACAAATGCTTCGAGGATTGGAAAAAGCGCTGGCACAAGTTTATTATATCGGAGGGGGATTACTTTGAAGAGGACAACATAAATAAATATTTATTGATAAAAATAAAAAATCACTTTACCTTTTTATCACACCTCGAACATGCGTCTCCCTTTCCAGTGACGCTTCCATTTTCGTTTTAAGGAGGTACAGTGGAAAAAGCTCAAAAAAATTGCAAATTTTTTGAGAAAACATCGGTTGCCATCTGCAAAATTGTGACTGCGTATAAGAAAGACGGTCGAGTTTCTGTACCACGTAGATCAGGGCGTCCGAAAGTCACGACTAGTCGTACACATAAAAAAAAAACGTGGTAAAATCATAAATATTTCGATAGCATCTCCACGCTTGTCGGCACCAAAAATACGAGCAAAGTTAATAGAAGAAGGTAAAATAGTTCCGTCTATGCAAACTGTTAGAAGACGATTACACGCAGCGGGTAGACATTGTCGTGTTGCAAGAAAATTGTCATATGTTGATAAAGTAAATTTGAAAAAACGTATGGAATTTTACGAAAGACATATTCTAAAAACAGATGATTTTTGGAGAAAAATATTGTGGACTGACGAATCAATGATTCGTATGAGACATAGTCATGGTAGGTTGTATGTTTGCAGGAAAGGTGGTGAAGCGTTGTCATATAATTGTGCAAGACCGTCGGTAAAATCTATCGAACAAGGAATTATGGTCCTGGGATGGTTTTCAGCATTTGGTGTTGGCAAAATTATGCCATTAAAAGGTAGTGTTAATTCGAAGGTTTATTTAAACCTTCCAAAAGAAGTTATAATACCCGAAGGAAAACGTCAAATAGGGGACGATTTTATTCTCCAGCAGGATAATGCACCTATCCACAAAGCAAAAATTGTGATTAATTATATTAAAGATTAGAATATTAATCTATTAGAATGGCCACCGCAAAGTCCCGATCTATCACCGATAGAAAATATGTGTTCTATACTCAAATTAAGAGTAGCAGAGAAGAAAGCAGAAAATATTCACGAACTGGAACTTTTCATCATAGAAATTTGGGAAAATATTTCTGCAGAAGAAAAGGCTATCACTGTGAATACTAAAACGTGCATTTACTTACTTTTGTACCGTCCAATCTTGTATTTATGTTACGTAAGAGACAATATTTTCTATAAATCTGTAACTATTGCAAAAAATTGATTGGCTATTATTTCTTAGAGAATTAATAGATATTATAATAAATTTTTCATTTAAAAAAATGTATAAATCTTACTTTAAATGTTATTTTATCCTTGAAAAGTAGAGTATCAACTTAATTTAGTTATCCACCGAATTCTAGTGTTTCGTTCTGACTGCCGGATAATAATCTCAAAAATCGTCCACGAAATCAGAAGAACTCAATTAACATCAGACTTCCGGGAAATGTTTCAACTTGTAATTATCATGATTGTAAATCGATACACTTATGATTCAGGGGATCGTCCACGAAGTCAGAAGAACTCAATTAACACCAGACTTACGGGAAATGTTTTAACTTGCAATTATCATGATTGTAAATCGACACACTTGTTGTTCGGGGGATCGTCCACGAAATCAGAAGAACTCAATTAACACCAGACTT
>CM052187.1:3758279-3776792 GCA_028455805.1 Lasioglossum figueresi
ACACACTTATGATTCAGGGGATCGTCCACGAAATCAGAAGAACTCAATTAACACCAGACTTACGGGAAATGTTTCAACTTGCAATTATCACGATTGTAAATCGACGCACTTACAATTCAGGGGATGAACGGTCATTCGGTACGCTCGAGTGCGACGTCCAAGCTGCGGAGCATCGCGCGAAATGGCAATGTTTTCAGGCAGTTCAAAGGAGCAGGATGTATGACATTTTACAGGGACATATTTCCACAGGATATATGCCCCGCAGAAGAAGCTCTTCGGAGAGGGATGTTCGTGGCACTCGAGCTCGACAGTCGGCATCCAAAAGCCATCAAAAAGGGCCAGCCACGTACTGCGAAACCGAGAGCCAGCGAGCACTCACGCATCCCTCGTGTCACTCGCTGTTACAAGCGTAACTTACGACCCTGAACTTGCGAGTTCGACCAACCGCCCTTAGAGGAGAATAAAACGCAACGTGCGCGGTGGCTCGAGGCAGAAAAAATAGAAGAAGACCGAGCGAGAAAGTGTAACAAAGAGAGAAAGGAAGGGAGAAGCTCTACATCAGAAAGCCTGGGGGAGCGATAAAAAAAGGCAGCGACTTCTGGAGAAATATACGAAGTGTATTCCACCCTCGACCAGAAATGTGGTCCGGGAACGGGCACTTTGTGAATCTCAGGCTCGATCGTGGGCCTCTCGATCGCTTCTCGCGAAGGGCTTGTCTCGTCTGGCCGGGATGGTCGGCCGCGGTGTTTAATGTTCACCGTGTGTGGCCGTATTAGGGTCGTAATTTCGTTAGCCATTACGTTTTACGGGCCGTTATGTCGTGGCACGCAGCTTCTCGTTGCGCGCGCCCAGGAAAAAGGGTTTGCACGGCCGGGGGTTGCACGGAGGGTTGCTCAGTCAGGGTTAATGCGTCCCTCGCGCGAGCTTTCTTCTCCGCGAAATTACTGCCGTTGGCCCCCTCTTCGTTCTCGCCTCCTGTTACCCTCTTTCACCCTCTCTCTCTCTCTCTCTATTTCTAGCCCCCTCTTTCCATCCTTGTATCCACCCTTCTCTATCTCCGTTTACATCCCCTTTCTCCCGCCATCCCTGTCCCCCCCTGCAAACCCTTTCTCCGGGCTCGTTTCGCCTCCGTTTTGTCTCTTTTCGTCGCCTCCCTGTAATTGTTTTCCCTGCCGTATATAAGGAGGTGCGCCGGGAATTTTTGCGGCGACCACACCGACGGCGTCGCGACGCGACGGGGCGAACGTGATTCGTTTTTATCCGATGCAACGTGCGCCGACCGCGTAAACATTGTTCCGAATTAAACGCGCGATGAATGGCCGCGGGGACAAACGACGCGCGGCCGTGCGAGACCCGCTCCGCAATTAACAAACCGGTCGTGCGACCAGGGACCACGCAAAGAAACAAACGCGACTGACCATCCCTCGGTTCGAAACAATTTCGTCGATTTGTTCGGCTGTGAAGATCTCGAACGAGTCGACCGCGCAACATTCCGATCGCAATCTAATTTCAACGGAGATGGTAATTATTAGACTGTGGATTTTATACATTTGTCACAGAACGGATAAAGTTTCTATACCTTTTATAAATCATTCCGACAAACTGAAAAAAGTATCGATGGCACGAATGATTGGCTCGATTCAGAACGAAATGAAATATTAATTGAAGGATTTTCGACGCGCAACATCATCACCGGTTTGTTAGTTATTAAAATGAATTTATCAGCCGTCACTCCGTCGGGAATACGCGATCTCCATTCTTGTCGGAGAGCTCGCCAAAATTTGAAATTCTCCTCTGCATGAAAATACCGGCTTTAATGGCGCGACGAATTTTAAATGTCTCTCTCGGACACCCTGTTGCATTAGCCCGTCAGCTTTTTCGCGAGCGGTCAATTCGACATCCGGTTGAAACCATATGTTTTGTTACCTTTTATTGTTTTTACGCATCGGAGAGCCGGAAAGCCTCGGGACGCATCAGCTCGTACACAGAGCCCGGCGCGGCGGTTCAGTTTTCGCGGAAAAAAACCCGCCAGAAAAATTGTTTCTGCGCTACGCACATCAAGAACCACGCTGGAATAAAATTTTCGAATTTGCCAGCGAGACTTTAATTCGTCTTTTCTATTTTTCAGACCATTCGCTGGCGATCTTCCATTTTCCAACGGTGCAAAAATGTTTGACAATACTCGTACCGTCTACTGGAAAGTCTGTCCACCTTCGGAGTTACGTTCGTCATTTCATCTAAATTGTATTTTCTTTCCTGCCCGTTGCGACCCTTTAATATTTTTGGGAAACTCGTAAGTAGAGGGCGGATTTTATGCACCTCTGGTACAAAATAGTAAAACGCGAAACGGTTAAAATGTGACAAGACTTTAAGAGCGCTGTTACATTATTTTCAAGTAACTAAAATTATTCAGAACCATTTCTTTTATTTAACTCTAGATAACATTTACACACTTTATTGGTTCCAATCTCATTGTATAATAAATGTTTACTTGATTTCGATCGATAAAATTGTAAATACAATTCAAAATTATGATATCGGCGCACGAGTCGATCAATTATTACACACTATGCAATTTTGCAAATAACAATTATAACAATTTCCAACGTTTCGGTCTCATATATGGACCATTGTCAAGAAAAAATTTTATAACGATTGCGTCTGTAAAATAAAAAAAACACTGTAAATTATGCGAAACAAATTAAACACCAAAAGAAATAAGCAACAAAACATACTTGCTAGGCGGAAAGAAAAACTCAACGTTGACGATATAAACATATGCTGACACAATGCCGGCAAAGCACGAACTAACATGCGACAACCGTTCTAATTTGACAAACAGACCGGCAAGGTTAGAGAACCACGAATCAAGTTGGATATCAAGTAACATCGATCAACCCATTGGCCAATCGATATTTGGCGGTCATTTTGAACCGAAACAAACACTCCTAGATAAACAACATACCACTGTTCAACTACAATATAAAACTGTAGTAGTCAATAAATTATCATTCAGTATGCTAGTGATGTAATGAAACCAAATACTATATTGTTGTTAGAAATATTCATCATAACGACATTACTGGTTCAGTAATGCCGCGTAATATTCATGCATTTTAGGTGTTTCATACCTAAGATTTACGCTATGAAGTACGCTATGACATTGTACAATATTTAACCCGGCGTTGGTAAGGTGGGAAATGTATCGAAAGTGGTATATTTTATAATATAAATAATATATTGTATTATAGAAATAAATACCTTCTTCATGAATATAAGATTAGGTATTGCTTAAGAGGCTTGTCATTTTTCAGAGTAAAACCGCAGATCCACGATATTAAGTGTTTAAATACACTCAGGTCCGACTCGCTGTCACGCGTTGTTACAATGTTACAATCAATCTAAAATCTCTGAGGTCTGTGAGACCCCACTTAACTAACGGCGCGTTAAAAGAAGCTTCGAACCAAACGAAAAAGTTCAGGATTCGTTTAAAAGAAGAAGGATCGAACTTATGAGCGATGTAAATCACACAGGCGAAAGGTAAGCGTCGTTGCGAGAGCTTTAATCTTTAAATCGAGTTGTATTGTGGACCATTATGCGTGGGACAGGCTGTACCTCTATGTAAACGCGTCAACGTATGTATCGGGATAGTACTTCAATTTAAACAGACGATATGCCCGGCGGCTCCCATCCACCGGAAACCTGATTACAACGTTAATGAATTGCCTTTTGTCCGACGCAGCTACTGTTCTCGGCGGACGAGCACCCTTTTCATACACGCGAGAGCGCGAGACAACTGCTTTCATTCGAAAATTTTCAAGCGACTGGATGAACAGGATCTCTGCCTCGCGATTTCAATGCGCAGGAGCGCCTCTGGCTTCTCGCATAATCTCGCTACTCGAAGGACTAACGGGGCTCTTCTTCTTTTGTCGAGAGAGAAAGTACCGAGGGCGGGAAGAGAGTAATGACGCGCGGCGAGAGCGTAACTTTACGATAAAGACGAGCTTATAGCGCGGGAATACTGCTGTCTACAGGTGGGATCTCATTCGCGCGAGCTTTTCTCTCCCTGCCTGTGTCGAATTCTGTTTGCACGGAACTTGTGTGCAGTCGACGCGCTACGTCTACCAAGATCTGTCAGGGGAAGTCATAGAACCTGACTAGGCGAACTATCAAAGTTTCACCGGGGGAAGTCCCTCAAGTTCCAGAGCTTATGTTGTACATAGATCCGGCTTCTAATTTCGAATGTGTTTCCATATTGCTGCCGTTTGGCTCGGTCGACTGTGGCCTGAGACCTCGCATTTTTATTTATCACGTTGTTGCGCATGAAATGTTCGACTTCAGAATGCAAATGATATGATGAATTATAACGCTTTACCTACCGGAAGAATATTAATAGGATTTTCTGAAATGATACTATTAGATGACGTTATTGAGGGTAATTTCTTAGTTCACAATGAAAATTGCTGTTGCTGTCGAATGTTTCATTGAAAAGTGTTTAGCCATGTACCATAGATTTTTCAAAATTATGCAATAATCACCGGTCGGTAATGTGTTCAGATCATCAGTTTTCTGTCAAGATTATTCCAGGATCTGAACAGAATGAGACAACAATTGAAATGTTAAAATAATTCCGAATATTATATCGCGTCCAGAAGATTTCCAATCGTTCTGCGAATCACGGAAAAATGGGACGCGGTTCTCGCGGAGGATTAATTGGGCGGAAGAGAATTAATCTGATTCGTGGATCAACATTAATCACAACTACGTTCGACGATTAATTTTTCAATGAATTCGTTCGCGCGGCTCCACAAACGGCACCTGTTGTGTCGGGAGAGGGAAAATGCGAAATCGCGACAAATTCGCGACTGCGTCGATTAAGAATAACACAGGGAGAGATCGATAGTTTACGGATGACAACGAAGGGAGCTGCGGGGGTGCGGACGGCACGTGTCGGCGAAGCGAACTGCAGTTGCGGTAGATCAATTATTCCGTCGTTGTCCGTTTCAATCTTTATTAGCCCGATCTTGAATTCCGAATCGGTAGTCGAGTGGACGCGGGACAATCAGGAGATGGAAGGGTTTTACGAGGCACTTGGTCGAGTTCGTTAAACGAGTTGCATCGCGGCTTCTTATCCGGCTCGTTTCACCTGTCGGTTTCCCAGCGGGAGCGAGACAAGGGCCGCGTTATCCTTCGAAAAGGGCCGAGCATAAATCAGACGACACTCTCGATGCTGATTCCTTTCATCCCCTTAAAAGCCGAGGTTACGATCGACTGCGTAGCGGCAACCAGCGCCGACGACACCTCGTCAAACCAGATCGCAGATAGGATCTGCTGAAAGCGTCCTCCTCCGCGACGCTAAACCGGCGGCAAAGCCGTCGAAATGAAAAATTAACGCGCACAAAGCTGCTCTGATATTAATTGATTTCTACGGGAGACACAGCGGGCACTCGGGGCTGCGAAACATTTGCATCAGGACGCCTTCTTTCCGTGAGAGATGTTCTCCTTGTTGAATCTTTCAGATGACGGATAAAGAAGCTGTTTGACTCTAGAGGGTAAGTTATTGCTTGCGTAAAGCTCTGGAATACCAAGAACAGCTGCCAACGTCTCGGTACTTCATTTTTAACCCTCCATCCGCAACGTCGTTTGCGTTCTGCGCGCGAAACGTCACTCTTTAGTTAGTCGCGAACATTAACGACCAGGTATGCAGTGTTTTCTCGGGTTCGGAAGAAAATGATTGTACGTCGAATTTTTGCAGTAATAAATCTTTATTCGAAAGCTGTACAATTCTGTTGCCGGCGGAATGGTCGTTGGGCAACTATTTTAACGGACCAGTGAACTGTAGCGGTTCGATGCGGGCGGAAGAAAAATCGAAAAATGTATCTTGGATCGTCGCGTCTGCTTCGGGGTCGGCTCCTTACATACTCAAGGCAAGGAGGCGTGAAAATTATCTTTTGGGGGAAAAGTCCTTCCCATTTGTTGATCGATTTGAAGAAGGAGGATCTTCCCGGACAACCCTCACCGGTGGAGGAGGAAGTCCCCATCTTCAAATCAGCCTTGGGGAAATCCCGCGATGCTATTATCGGACCCCGATGCGGCGCTAATAATCTTGGCCCGTACGGCCCGAAAATGGTTTTATTACCCTCGGGCCTAAGTCCGGTGACGAAGGCCAGGGGTAAATAGACTCGGACGATCCGAGTGAGCTTCGGATAAGCGCCATAAAAAGAGGGATCCAAGGAGCTAGCACGTTCGGCACAAGGCGTGCGGTACCTTGGCCGCCGCGTATGCTATTCCTTGCTCGCTCTGCCCGAATCCGTGGCCCTCGCGTACCTAGCGAACGGTGCCCAGGTCGAGAGCCGCACGGATTGGCTTTATGACCGCCTTTCCAATGCCATCAGCTCGAACCCTAAAGCGCCTTGCGATAGGCAACTCGAGGATTAGCGTTCTTCTAACTGTTCGAAGGATGGCTAAAAATCGGAAAGGGGCCTTTGGTTTCTACAGCTGTTTAGCAGCTGATTGCCTCGCGACGTTCCGGAGGCATGCTGGCATGTCCCGTTACGGTTCGAACATGCAGACAACTAAAAATATGGTCGCAGAAAGAGGCTTGTTTAAAAAAAATTGTTTAAATCGTGTGGCAGATTGGAATCGAAGACGTTTTCTCTCTCAAAAATGTTTTCGCCGCTGGAGTCACCATCGATGATTTCTCGATAGTTGATCTAAGATTTTTGTTTTATCCGCTTGTGCCGGTTAGCATACGATCGGATCGTTGCCCGCCAAATCAATATCGGGCAACTCGTTTGAGGAATTGGATTGGATTTAGTGAAAGGATTGCGTTTCGTCCGGATCTGTTGGAGGACTCTTCGGTAAGGCTGGCCCAACAGATCTTGCCTTAGACGCGCGCGGATCTGTGATGCTGATCCGTATTAGTCTCGCTTTTCGTGATGATTCTGAATGGATGTCAACTTTCCGGTTTATGCTAAGACCAGGCTGCGCCGAATCGCTTGTGTTCGTGGTACAAGGATGGTACCTGGTCGAAGGCTACTTGTTCCGTCGCGCAGGAACACGACACATAGGTTTCGTTGCAACAATATTTATGGTACGTTCGTGACTAAACATCTTCCTCGAAGATGACGTAAAGTAGGGTAATTTGTATATCTTAAAGAACAATGTACCATAGAATTGGTCCCTTCGAACGACCACCCGGACCGTCACGGGCAGTGTCATATAACCGAGCCTCGTCGCGCCTCCGTCCCAACGCTCCTTCGGAACAGCGAGAAGGAGATGTCAACAGTCGAATCATGCTGATTGGTAAATGCAACTTTCGGCAGGAACCAATCAGCACATGTTTTTCCTCGTCGCGTTCGGACAGGAAATCGAGTTCCGACAGTTCCATCTTAGCTTTCGGACAAGCATCGTCTTTTAATCCTCGGTTAGACAAGTACAACGCACCGGCCGTTGTCTTGTCATTCAAAACGGGATAAGTGTCGAGACGTTACATTGCGGTAGTTCGTTGTCCAGCGATCGGGACAACCGCGCTAAATTCTGCGTCACAAGCGATCTAAAACCCCTCGCGTGCGCTAGCGTCTAAGGCAGGACCTGCTAGAATTGCCTTACCGACGAGTCCACTAGCAGGTCCGGGACGAAACGCTTCTTTAACGTTATTCCTGTCAATCAAATCGATCTTTGTCTTATGTAATCGCTTAATTCATTGAACCGGCTACCCAAGATTAATTTGGCGGGTAGCAACAGTCGTTGAGTGGAATCCATCCACGCAACGCCCGTGAGTGTCGCCTCAAACATACGACAAAACACTACTGCCGAAGTGTACGCGCCGCTTCAGAAAAGAGAGCTTGGGAAAAGAGAGGGCGGAGCCCTTAGGAGTTTGGTAGGTGTGAGTCGCTGATTGTTATAATCAGGAAAGTCTGCCTATCGGT
Source organism: Lasioglossum figueresi (assembly GCA_028455805.1). Classification (NCBI taxonomy): domain Eukaryota; kingdom Metazoa; phylum Arthropoda; class Insecta; order Hymenoptera; family Halictidae; genus Lasioglossum; species Lasioglossum figueresi. The sequence goes on from CM052187.1 coordinate 3,766,211, forward strand.
TTGCTGCGGTGGTCATTCCCAATCAGAACGTTGTAATTGTTCAAGGTTTCGTTACGTTTGTGAGGGAGAGTTAATCCGGAAGACGGCGTGGGGTGCTACCTGACCTGAGCGAGGAAACCCCAATATCTGGAGACCGCGTATGGTCGTTGGTTGCTCGACCTTCAACCGTTTTATGACAACCGCGGTGCTCCTTAGAATATCCCAACAGCTGAGCAAAGTCATAAAGAGGGATTCGAAAAAAGGCCTGGTTCGTTCAAAAATGTGAATTTAACGTAAAGGAGGTAGGCACGAAGGTAAACCTTGTAAGGTACAAGGTAAACCTTGTTCTTCCCGCGAGGGTATACGAGATTCATTGGGCATATGGTTCTTACGACGGAACAATTTTTTTCACCGTTTTATCGCACATTTCCGTAAAAGCGAAAGGCGAACCCAGCGAAACGCTATAAACGTTGTAGGGGTTGCAGAAGGAACCGGAGCATTAATTACAACAGTCTCGAGGAGCAGAGATTTCATCGAATAATAATCGCGTAAAAAGTATACCGTTCCTCCGGTCTAAAAGTCGTGAGAAAGTTTCGTCTGGAACAAGCCAATGACTCGTTCCAGGAGGCATAAACGTTTAGGTAGGGGAGAAGGGTGGCTGTTGAACGGCCGAGAAAGGGACGAAGACGGAAACGAGACGGGACGCCGCGCCGCGCCGGCACGTTGAAGCCGGCGACGCTTGTTGTACGCCGGGATGAAACGTGCAGATCCCTTGGCACAGTTCCGGCTTACACGTTTGACAGCTGAGGAAATTATATTTCTCAACTGCCATTTAAGTTTGCGCGCCGCTTCGTTCATCAGGTCGAATAGGCAACCGGCATCCCCCTGGTGGATTGCTCTCCTCCCACCTCCCTTGCTAACCCCTACCTTCGTAGTCCTCTTTCCGTTCCAGCAGCCACTGTCCTTTTCATTCGTATTCCCCGCGTCTACGTTTCCGTTATCCTCCACCGGAATCCCCGGCAATCCAACTTCGTGGCTTAATCCCTTGATGGTAACACGATCTAGATCCAACCAGCTCACTTTACCGTGCGATCCTCGCTGACATTCGGCCGCGGTCTTGCTCTGGCACTACTGCGATGTACTGTGTGCCTGTCAGAAATGACAGACAGAGGTTCACCTGACACACCTGTTCCCGCGATGAAACAGAACACCTAAATATCTCCGTTACTTTTCGTTGTACAAGGAAACTTCTTAGGACAAAGTCACACTGTTTGTAGGGCCACGTGTAACGGTGTAGGGGAAAAATGTTTCAAGGTCATCCATGTTTTTTTTAATGGAACGATATATCTTCGTTAACGCAACGTTGTAGCTGACAATGTAACGAATTCATCCATGTAACACAGTATGACGTACAAATGACCTTCAACCCAGAACAATGGAATAAATAAAATTCAACGTGTAAGATTCATTTGCTTTATTTCTGTTACGCGAAATGTTCAAAAATATTCCCTTGAGCTCCAGTTTGTCAAATATTCATTAAAAATCAGGATTAAACATATGTTCCAATTCCGGCGAAGACAGATGAACACTGTTCTTCCATCTACGCTCGTTTCAATTCTATTGCTCGTGGCACATTATTCGTTCGAAGTGCAATATAACGTGTAGAAAAAATCGTACTGCAAGTTCTATGGGCTCGTTCGAAGGAGACGGCTTCAGACTTTAAGTCTGTAGCGATTTGAGCATCGAAAAAAATTTATTTAGTTCTACAGCATCGTTTGAACGTATACAGTTTTTAGTTACGAAGGAATTCTACGTTAATAAAAATTAACGTTGCCGACAATAACAATTAAAGTATTTTCTGTTGAATCGTTCATCGCGTCTGACCATGACCAACCAATTCTACTTCTCGCGAATCCGTCGAACCACAAAGTGCAATAAATCGGTGAAAAAAAAACGCACGTCCATTTTTGATACGTCATTGCAAAGAGTAGACATCCTTTCACGAGATCGCGTTGAAACGAATGTGAAAAAAATGTTTCAACGCCGCAGAAAATTTTTTAACGGTACAAAAGTCCTCGAGCGAAAGCAGATTTAAATTTCTCACTCTATTTCATAACGAAGAATGTATTTGAAAAACAAGTTCAGGGGTGTGAAAGCCGGAAGTTCACCTTTTAAAATGACCCCGGATGGAATATTTCATTATTTTTTTCTTTTTTCAGAGTTCCGACTCAAAATTTCGAGTTCATTCACAGTCGACTTATTCGAAACACGGTGCTCGAAAGGACGAGGATCCAGAGCGACAGGATCCTAACCATGTTGGAGCACGTACGTTGATTATCCAGTTCGGCGTGTCCAAGCCTGGCCGCTCGGACATCGCCATTTTTCCCTTTAAAGCTATTTTCCCGGCGCGGCGGCGTGTTCGCGTCCTCGTACCAGACCCTTCATATTTCCTGAATGAACACGACATGCTCGTCGGCTGACGTAGTAATTCATGTGAGCCGTGCACGGTCCGCACGTACGACACCGGAAACGTCTGAAAACCGAATCCTGGTGTTCTACGTCCTCCCGTGGCCCAGATTCCATTTTTCTCCGTGCAACCAAGCTCCATCAAAACTCCTTTTAACTCTTCCGATGTGGCTGCCCCGGTGTTGGCGTCCATTAACAAACGATTTATGCTGTGCGCAACCACCTCTGGCCTCAACAATGTCTCGTACCCTAAATTTTTTACACGATCTAAGCGAGATTTAGAACGATCGAGTTTTGACCCCTGGTTTCTTTTGCACTTTTGTTGACCTTTTAACTTTGAAATTCAAGGTCAAAGTTATTTTGCGGCACCTTACATCAATTCCAACCGAACCGAGAGTAAATATCATTTCTATACACCTTGTTCAATGCAAAATCTCACATATAGTAATCGCTAGACAGCGGATTTCTATGCATTTGTGACAATAATGAATAGGTGAAATTTTAGACGGGAAAAATATTAGAAGGATTTAAACGTACTACTACATTATTTTCAACCTGCTAGACATATTAAGAAAGAAAATTAATTTCTATGTCACTCCAGTTTGTTGCAATTTAGGTTGAACATTTTCTGTGGCTCGGTCTGGTTAAAAATATTTTGAACAAACGAACATTTACATTTTTATTTATACAGATTATATGGATTAGGTATATAAAAACTCGTGCGTATTCGAATGCAACGTTGTGTCAAAATTTGAGAGCAATCGATGAAGAACTATCGGAGATTTAAAATTTGGAACAAACGAACATTTACATTGTTATTTATATAGATAAACATTAGGTATAGATAGAAACTCCTGCGTATTCGAATGCAACGTTGTGTCAAAATTTCAAAGCAATCGCCGATAACTTTCGGAGATTTAAGATGTTGAACAAACGAACATTTACGTTTTTATTTACATTGATTGTATGGATTAGGTATATAAAAATTCGTGCGTATTCGAATGCAACGTTGTGTCAAAAATTTCAAAGTAATCGGTGAAGAACTTTCGGAGATTTAAGATGTTGAACAAACGAACATTTACGTTTTTATTTATATTGATTGTATGGATGAGGTATATAAAAACTCGTGCGTATTCGAATGCAACGTTGTGTCAAAAATTTCAAAGCAATCGGTGAAGATACTTTCGGAGATTTAAGATTTTGAACAAACGAACATTTACGGTTTTATTTATATAGATATAGATTAGGTATATAAAAACACGCGCGTATTCGAATGCAACGTTGTGTCAAAATTTCAAAGGTGAAGAACTATCTATTGATGTAATGGCAAAAAAAAGGAAAAACTAATACTTAGTCACAATGTTCCTGTTGTACTTAAATGTAGATACCGAAGGTTAGATGTTTATTTCCTGAGCCAGGATTCTTGGACCTAAAAGATATCGGTAACACAACACCTAAAGGTCATGTGTTCTATCTCAGATAAAGCTGAGGGCCTTTTGGTCCCGATTGACCTGGGTTTCCTTCTTCCCGTTACAGTCAGTCAGTCGATCTTGAAGAGGCTAAGAGAACACTTGCACGAGTGAATTTTCAAATAACGCGTTTTCATTTAAAATCCTTGACCCTGCTTCCCACAAAACCAATACTATCGGAGATTTAAGATTTTAAACAAACGAACACTTACATTTTCATTTATTATACAGGGTGAGGCACTAACTATTGCCACCTCCAATATCTCCGAAAGTATGATAGCAGTTGAAAAGTTTTTGAAATAAAAGTTGCATCAGACAACAGGTGCCGTATTGTAGAGTTAATCTATTGTTGCTAGGTGGAGTCGTTTCAAAAATGCGAAGGTCACCTTTGTTTCTTTAAATAGAATGCTATATTTTGTTACTTGCTTTCTGATAGTGGCCATTGAGACGATTCCAACGAGGTGCAACATGAAGGTCTTTGATGGTCAACAAAGATCATTTATGATCTTTATGACAAAAGTGATTGCTATTGGTATCAATACAATGGTGCAATCTTCTTATCACGGATTGAGTAGAATGATTATCACGGAATGTTTGTGTCACAATATGTCCCCCTCCGTGTAAGTTTTGTATACAACATTTTTTCATATTATTACAAATAACGGCAATATTCAAAGTGGACATAGTTATTGCCTCACCCTGTATAAATAAAGATCCGCTGTCTAATCGCATTACTTTCTCCGGTCCAGACGAGCATTTTGCATTAGGGCGTACCAAGAGAACGCGTTTCATTGGGTGTCTAGAATTCGCAGTGAAAAGGCAGGGAACGTTTCACTCAGGTTTTGCGGGCGCGAAGTCGATAGAGCGATTCGAGTATGGTGCCCCGTCCCCAAAATTCGTATGCAGACGGACGCGCAGCGTGCACTTGCTTCGCGCATATGTTACATGCTTAGCTTGCTGTCTATCTAGCCCGGCTGTTCCGGAATTCTGCGTGGATCTATCGGCCAGCTGGACCTAATGGTCATTTCACGGACGAACACGTATCCGTTTCGCGTACAGTTACGCTCAAAACTCCCTCGTCTTGACTGGTGATCCACTCCGGCCACCCTCTTCTCTCTCTCTCTCTCAAACCCTGTCGCATAGTGCACCCCCTCTGTCCCCTTCCACCGTCCGACTAGCTTCCTAATCAGCGTGAAATTAACTGTCTCTGTTAGACCAAACTCGGATCCGCTGTTACGTGACCGTGAGATAGGATTTTAGAGAGAAATACCAGGGGAGAGGATTACCCCGTACATGACGAGTCACGTTACACTGCGGAGTTCCCATTGAACCGAGGATCAAAGGACCAGATTATCACCTTTTGCCCCGCTACGTTAGCCCAAGCCACGTGGATACTGTGTCACAAGCGATCCCTCGATGGGGAAACAATGATAAAAGTTTCGGCCGCGGGACGAGCCGCGCCGCCGCGTTTCCGAGTGATTTTCAAGTTAAATGGATCCTTTTCGGACCGGTCCGAGTGTACCCAAGCTGGTACGAGCCACGACCTGTAGAATGCAATTTCGGAGCCTGAATCGACGATACCAGACCCTCCGTGTCCCTACCGGATTATTTCGTTCTACCGGAACTAAGCGAAATTGCTGACCTCTGGAATAAGTTGCCGGTTTTTGTTCGAATCGCCGGATTTGACTATCAGATTTCTGCATACGAAGTGCACGATTTTTAAGCAACCTTAAGCACCGACGTTTTTTTACAAATAAATATTACTCGCCAGACAGACCCGCACATATCTGAAATGTTACTTAAATTATACGTGGACGGTGGATCTTCGTGCGAAATAAAAAATGTTCTACCTGAATTGCAATCGAAATTTCACTGCAGTTTAATTACACGACACTAATTCTAAACAGCCTTCACACGATTAAATTTATTAATATTTAATGAGGCGAAGTAAATTCGAGCACGCAGAATGAGTAATCGCACTCGTTTGTTTCTAAAATGTTCCGGGTCGGCAGAAATTTCTGAGTTCAGAAGTTAAAATAGCTTCGAGTGCGAAGGGTTGGACTGTACATACACACGGTGTATGAATTTAATGTGAATTTACGCGTGCTTCAACGAGAGCTTATTTAATGGAGAACTTAACTCTCACAAGTGGTAACTTATTTAACTGTTACCTCATTTATACTGTAGAGCCATCTGTGAAGTCGAAAGGGAGTCGAACTACTTTTCCAATGCTATGAACGTTTATCAAATAAGAATGGAAAAATTGTCACGACTCGATTTTCTGCGATCCTTTTACCAAATCATTTTTGCATTTTTTAATGCTTTTCGCTTTCGACGTTCGATACGATGAAAACGAATGATTACCGTCGCTACGCAAATAGCCTCATCAATAAATACGATCAACGAGGAACAACAATTTTTGCGATATCGGCACGGTGAAATCGACGATCCCCAGCCCTCCTATTTTTTCCTCATTAGCCCGATAACAACGAATAAAATCAACACAGTTCGTTTAACGCTCGATCAAGCACAAAATAACAAAATAATCGTTTATTTTAAATGTTGCGACGTATTATATTTTCAATACCATTTTCCTTGTAATGACGTTCTAGCAGTTTCTACCCGCGCAATTCAATATTCCACAGCCGGATTGGAGGACCGATTCGCTCTCCATACCTTTCCGATAATCACTCGCATCGGTCCACTTAAATCATCCTCGGCATCAACGTTAAAAAGCCCCGTATCTGGAAGCAAGTTGCGACAATTGACGAGAGCAGCTTGTTAGGAATGCTCGGATAAGTGCTCCCAGAAAATCGGTACCTTAAAAATAACCGCGTCTCGCGGGGGATAATTTTCCCAAGTGTCCCGTTAACAATCAGAACAAAAATAGTATCGACAACAGAATATCGGAGCATTCCAAGGGAGGAGTTCCAATCCACGAGATTTTATTAAAACGAAAAGAAAAGAAACAAAAGAAACTATTCCTGCTCTCCCATCAAGAATCACGAATATCCTCTCGATTCGCGAATGGCTCGTGAATATTCAAGAAAAAACTCACTGAACAATACAACAAGCCGTACTAATGGACGCAACGAGAATTCATAGCCCGGCCGAAAAATCGAACGCTGCACGTATCGAGAAATAATTATACCTGGGAATGAAATCGCTAATTCCCCGATAAACGCCGTTCCGCGGAGGATCCACGAAATGACTGGTTACTAAGGAGACAGCTGGCCTTGCCGAGCGTTTCAAAGAATAATCGATACCCGTTAGAAATTCACCGGTCCGGGTGGAACTCAATAATGCAAATTCGCAGAGGACCGTATAATAATAAGGGCGTCGCACTGGGCTCCGAAACCGTCGAAAACGCGAACTAAAAGTAAAACCAAAAATTACGAGAAGTTCGGTCGTCGATTCTTTTATCTGCGAACTCGACGTCGACACTAAAAATTTTCGACAGGGTTTCGAAATTTTAGAAGGGTCACACCTTTACCTGAAATTACTTCTTCTAGCTAAACGTGCGCACATTTTAACCTGTTGAGAAAATACTTTTGCCAATCCATATCTTTAAATTCTTTAAGCAAAGACTTCCATCCGTTGGATCGAATAGGTTGTCGCAATTTCCGCAGTTGCGAGCAGTGGCAAACCGTATGAACGTACAGTGTATCTTATCGTTAAGAAACGATTTGCACTCGTAAACGTATCGAATTCGAATCATTAATTTCAGCAATAATATTTAAAATTGAAATTGAAGATACAGACGAAACACAAATATTTTCAATATTCCTCAAATAAAATACTATTTTCAAAAACTACTGCCTCAAATAAAATATTTTATTTTCAAAGTTGTACACATACTTAAAAATAAATAGGATTATTTAACTAAAAGTCCAACCAAAAATTATGAGAATTTCTGTCGTCGATTCTTTTATCTGCGAACTCGACGTCGACACTGAAAATTTTCGACAGTGTTTCGAAATCTTAGAAGGGTCACACCTTTACCTGAAATTACTTCTTCTAGCTAAACGTATGCAGATTTTAGCCTGTTGAGAAAAATACTTTTGCCAATCCATATTTTTAAATTCTTTAAGCAAAGACTTCAACCCGTTGGATCGAATAGGTTGCTGCAATTTCCGCAGTTGCAAGCAGTTGCGAAAAATTTGTATGCGGATACTTTAAGTAAGGTCTGCCACACACTCTCATGTAAAATTCATCGCGTTTACGTGCGAATTCCGTTTTGCAGATCTAATTAAAGCGAAAACACGGAACAAAATACGGACGGAAGGATCGTTCACGAAGGGATCCATCGAAGAAGGTTGTGGATCTTTCACTTAAAAATTTCGAATGTCGTAGATATGCACCCTAAAAGAAGCCTTTTCATCTCAATCTTTAAATATGACGAATAAATTAGATAAATCTTTGTAAAATGCGGGAAGCCATCAATTTTTTTCAAGTACATGTTGCCATGGAAATCTTATGAAACTTCGTCGCTAAAATTCGACAAAAATCGTGCTGTAAAATAGTTCCGGCTTCGAAGAGTAACCGAAAGTTTTCGGAATAAGGGGATATAAAATGTGACTTTGGTCGAGCTTTTGATTGCGGCGAACGGGTCATTGAATTTGGCGAGCGACGCGATTCGAGTAGCTTTTAAACAAAAATTGAAAGGTTTGGCCAAAGTAGCCGAGTCCCAGTTGTCCTCGCAGACGATGCTCTCGGCGCTGGTCCCCGGCATCAGCGGCGCTGATTCAAATTTAAATTGCATAATTAGATCGTCGCGGTTAGCGTCTCACGTGGAGCTTAAAACCTGCTCGGGCTCCCTACGTGCTGGGATTCGTTAACCAGCTACCAGATCGTGCACCAGGAGCTGGCTAATTGTCGCGCCACTCGTTCCCGCCTCGAAGTTATGAATGATACATGCGTGCCCGCTAATGACCGCTTCCCCTGGATTTTCCCTCTGTTTTTATTGAAACTTCTGCCCGGCAATCGAGGAAAATTAGCGGCGTGATTCCGCCTCGCTGAAATATGAAGTCGTTCCGCATACACACGTATGTACACGTGTACATCAGTGAGATGAACGAAGATCGGCCGAATTAAATGCCTCGTGACGAGCACGCCGATTTATTCCCGTTACATCGCGTACCTTTCCCGAGTTTCGAGAGCCAAGCGTTATATCGCCGGCGAGATGTAATCGTCGCTAATTGTTTGATAGGATTACCGGGGATTTTTAATTTAAAATATTCCCCCGCATTCCCGCTAATTATTTAGTAAAATTCCAGCGTCGTTTCAATTTAAAACGCTCCGCGTCTGTCGTTTTGCGGAAATAACGATATTGCCGCGGACGAATCGGAAATACGATTAATTATTACCTCGCGTCTTCTTCGAGTTTTTATTTTGTAAAAGTAGCGATAACGCCGATAACGCTTGTTTGAGATTTTATTTGGTAAATGTAAAAAAAAGTGTGTAGAATTTTTTTACTTTTCTAGATTTCTGAAGCAGTGGTTCGGGAATTTTCTTATTGTTGAGAGACGAATTTTTTAGAGATTGCGGTAGTTCCTCCGGGGAAGAGTTTTTCGAGATGGATAAGATTCTCCCTCTTTTATTTAACGGGAAATTGATGGTCAGAATTTACATAGAGAACTAATTATTCCGGGACGGAAGCTTCGTCCTTAATGAACAAATCATGCCACTTAAAAGTTCCCCGGCCGATGAATTATTTCTGCCAAAATGCGTTTACCTCCTGGCGAACTTCCGATCGTTACCCCGTACTAATTCATCGATGGATTAATGCGCCGGAAGAAAACGAGAAGTTCGACGAGTCATATTCCATCGATGAGATATTATATAAATCTCACACTCTTTACTCTGAAATTGCTAACGAGGGTGTATTGTGATACACGTTGGCTCAATTTCCTTACTCCTCTGGTCCGACTAATTAACCCTAATCCCTTGAGACTCTTGACTAAGTCCCCCGAGAGACTATATTGATAACAGCTCCTCTTACTTCTACCCGAAAAGCTAAATGTACATCGTTAGCGAACAGCGGCTTTTATGCACGTATGGAAAAAATGGGTGAATGTAAATTGAATCCAGAAACAGTTTGAAAAAACTTCATGCACCTTCACGAAAGAGAGAAATAAATACATGTCGAGGACATTCGAGTGTGAACAAACAAATTTTTCCCAAATCTCCAAAACAACCATTAACCCTTAGCACTCGAGTGACGCCTCTGAGGCGACATTAATCATTGCTGTCCTATTCATTAAAATATTGTTTACATTATTAGATCTGTCGGTATCTAATCAATTACTCAACATTTAAGTATTGTACGAAGTATTACGTCAATTTCATATCTACCAAATTTAAAAAATCATACAGGATGGAAATATTCTAGATCGCAAGATATGTTTAATTTTCCAGTTAAAATAGGTCCGACTGCAAAGGGTTAACCTCTTAACTGCGGAATTATTTAGTTTTAAAAATCCCCGACTGAGTGCGGAATTAAAATCAAGCATTGACAATTATACACGTCGAACGCAGAGCAAATAGTCCTATTACAAATTTTACGAAACACAAGGAAGAATTACATTTCTATTTCATAGAAAATTAACAATTCATTCTTGAAAAGGTTATCGTTATTGCACCGCAATAGAGTTCTGGATTGCTGTGTA
>CM052187.1:3785828-3795947 GCA_028455805.1 Lasioglossum figueresi
AAAAAAAATAATGAAAATTAAGAAAGTTGAACATTTTGATTCGTTCGAATGAGTAGGCACTGGACTTAGAACACGATGTTGACTCTGGACAGTAAACCCGACTTTACTGTATACTCCTTTTTCCAGGATTGCAAGGGTGCGGAATTCGCGTTCTCATTTCTCGATAATACAAAAATGGGGTTATTCGGTAGTTAAAAACGTTAGATAAGAGATCAATCTAGGTCGCAATCGCAATACAATAAAACATTTGGCGTGCAAATGGTGGGGACGGTTTACGAGGCAAGCGACAATGAAGCTGTTTTTGAGAAAGCCGTTTTTAGCGCGTGCAAATTAGATATTTTAGACCATGCATGTTTCGTCCCTTAGAGTATTCCGTTGCCGGACTCAATAGCAAATGCTAGTATCATAAACCGAGTTTCTATGGGCCCACAAAAGGCCACCACGTGCACCTCGCAGGCCCGGAGGAAAAATCCGTTACATCGTAAAGACCCCATAATCAGTTCCAGCATTCCCAAAAAAGCGCGCCTCGAACGCAAAAAATGGTGTGGGTGTACTAGACGATTATGGTACTCGGTTGGCAGCAATTGTAATCGGTTGCCCAATCAGGGTAGTTTCGAGAACAGGATCCGCCCTACGAAAATTACTCTATGGAGTCGCGGAAAGCGAAAAGGCTATGGAGCTCCAGAGACGTGTACTTGTGAACATCTCCTGACATCAAATAAAGATCATCCCTTCAACTTGTACTACATTTATTTAGAGTACACCCCAGCTTCTTCAAGTCCTAGTAATTTACATTATTCGGTAGCATGTAGCTGTCGCAGCCTTATGAAAATAGCTACACGCGCAGCTTTATGCTTCCGAATAATGCAAATTACTAGGACTTTTATAGGACTTTTGAGGGCGATTGCGACCTAGATTGATCTCTTATCTAACGTATTTGACTATCGAAAACCCCATTTTTGTATTACCGAGAAATGAGAACACGAATCACGCACCCTTGCGATCCTGGAAACAAGTCTACCGCCTTAATTCTTTTAATATCGGACCATACGATTGGAATTTTATTTTTTGCAAGTTAGAGCAACTAGTTTACTACAAGAAGTGAGAAAAATTTTTGTTAAATTAACCTTAAATTGACCTGAATTTTATTTTTTGACGAGTTAGAGTAATTAGTTTACTACAAGATGTAAGAAAATTTTTTGTTAAATTAAAATTGTTTGGAATTACCTGAATTGATAACTGAAATAAATCTAAGGATTCTTGCATCTTCCAATATCTGTGGTTTTTTGGCGAAATTAAATTGAAAGACATTACAATACTTTTTTCCCTGATAAACACACTTTCAGGGCAAAAATTGTTCGCAGAATCTGCTAGATGAAAATGTATGCTTAACCGAGACATATTCATCGCAATACTTCTTCCCAGAACAGATTTGCATAAAAATTGCTTAGAAATCGATAAAGAAGAAATTGTGCATCGACGTAGATCTCGATCCTCATTCCTATGCAAATTTAAAATGTTACTATCGCTTGTAGACGAATCGAATTCATGATAAAACTTCATTAAAATTCAATCGAATCTCCGTCGGACGGGTTTCTTCGACGAAAAAAATGAAATCTAGAACGTTTCATAACTGACTTGTTCAACAAGAATTCAACAAGAATAGTATAACACCAAGAGAATTTATTTAACGGTAAATTTAACGCAAATCGATAAGAAACTGGCAGCGAGCAGGTCAGTTGTGTTCGATCTGTTGCATCAGTTGACACTCGTTACTTTTCTCACGGGCCACTAACGAAATCGATCGTACAATTCAAGCTGTACAAAACCGATTTTCCGATGCGGTAAAGTGCAACGGGTCACGTTTCTGAGGATTCGCAACAACGCTATGACACGGACGAGTTAATTGAAATCCCGTTCGGTAATTACGACTAGATTGTTCACAACTAGGTGGATTAGATCATCAGATAATTAATGTTAAAATCGGTAATTTCGTAGCGTGTGTGCGGAGTTAATTTGTCGGGCGAGGTAACTTGACGCAACGTGTATTACGCACAGCATCACAACGGCGTGTATCGTATTTCTATGAATGCGTGATCGCCGATACGCTCTGTATACAGGATAATTTACCACCGGGCGCGCGCGTCGTGCTGCGAGCTCTGCCAAAATCAATTCTTATTGCAGGTCGTTCTCGCGAAAAACAATGGCCGTCCTCAAGTTTATACGCTGCCGAAATTGAACAAGAATCTCTGGCTCGTTAAAATTTTAAATCTGGACCACAGGGAACCAGAAATACCTTGTTCCAAACGGCAACCATTTTCGTTAAGCAATAATTATAACTTCTTTATTTTTATTTTTCTTCAAGAAGTTAAAATTTAATTTTCCTCTACGTGGTAACTTTAGCGAGGAAATAAATTGGGGCGTTATTTTTATAAATAAATTCAGACGGAGCAGCGCTAGATTTTATTTCCGCGGGAAATAACGACGGAAAATCGAAAATAACTCGAAAGTGTACTTAAATATTGAACGTTTTGTTTTATTGCTAACCGAGATCTTTTACGAGCTTCGACTGGAATAAAACTGGTCAATTTAGCGATCTCGCAAGAGACAATGTTTAGTCCTTTGTGCCGTTAAATCCTCCTTATTTATAATACGATTTAGCAGGTCCCTATTATTCTGGCAAAACACACAGAGGTAAACGGCAGAATTCGTATTATGAAGAAAATGTCCCGATTCTGGGATTCGAGCAGAGAATTATTACTCTCAGACCTCAAAGGAGCAACGAACAAAGCTGGAACGAGCTACTAAGCGTTACGCGATTGATCGTAAACAACGAAATGCGAAAATTATGGGGCATGACAGTACGGTAGCCGTGTATATTATGGAAACGGTTACAATGTATACCGCGTCTTCGTGTCCACGAATCGATTAAAAAATCGTAATGCTAGCAGGTTTAATGGGGCAGCAGTGGAACAGACCTAACGTCACGCGAGACACGGCTGTCTGGAATCATAAGCGAACCATCTAGCCAAGACGTAATATCGTCGCCGAGTGCGCATTATAGTTGGTATAAACTGCATGGGACTGGGCGTTGTTTCATCCCTCGTCTCGTGTTCTAGAAAATTGAAAAGCTCTCTCTCAAATCCGACGTGTGCGCAGAAAGCTCGGGCGAACAATTCGGAAAATTATGGAGAAAATATTGGGCTGGCTGCAACGTTCCCTTTCTACTTAATTTTATGATACCTCATTGATAAACTCTTCTACTCGACTGAATTTTTATCATCTTCTGCAAGCTTTGTTTCTTAATTTACTACGCAGCACATTCATGAAAAATTCGATTCGAAGAAATACTAAAACTGTACTGTGAAGAAGCGACGAGCGAAAGTAACGAGAGAGTATCGATGAATTTGAAAATAATGGTGAATCTGAAAATCCTTTCTTGCAATAACTGACTTTACGAAGAATATTTCAGTCAACTTGATATTTCGATATTGAGCAACAGTCTTGTGCGCTGTCAGGATTGATTTTATGAGAGTTCGAAATTGATATGCGAACACTTCCGGCCTGGATATATGAATCGCGATCCAATGGTGACAGAAATACACCTGCCAATGGAGTTTCTTATTTTAGGAGAATTTATGCAGTGGATGCTAGCTACAATGAAAATATATAAAGCAGGAGAATGTTCATGTTGCCGACCGAAACCGAAATACATTCTCAGCCACGGAAATTGTCAGTCATTCTTTTTAAGCTCCCTAAGAGGTTTAATTGTAATATAATAATCGCAATCTACCTCGGAAAAACAGTGTGACTAAAATAGGTTGCCAGGATAATATGACCGAGATCTTAACCGGATTATATCAATCACATATTCTTCCTCATCTCTTTTAATTGTATCATCAAACTGCACTGACATGCGAATTACGTTCCGAACGTTTACAGCCTCGCGCAAATGAAATTTCCCTGCTAATTGCATTTTATTTGAGTGCATACCGTTCAAAATAGTTTAAAGATCAAAGCAAACCCCTCTGACGTCAATGGTTCGAAAATAACCCGTTGAAAAATCTTTACAATATTGTCTCGGTTCTAGTCGCGTTCCGCCGCTCGTTATACACCAACTGCTTTCGCTATCAACTCGTGACAGCAGCCAACTATGTCTCTGAACGGAGCGAAAGTAGATTTCGGAACGTCAGAGTGGTGTCCATTACATAACTTTTGTAATCGTGTTATCAATTCTGGCGTTGTTCATAGCGTCTTGAGGTTCGTGTCGGGACAGGAACGAGAGGAAACAGACAAGACACTTATATCAAACTGATGTAACTGCATTCTCGAAATTTTTCATACTGTCATTACTTTTTTGGAACCGACGTTGGATCAAAACAAGATCTCCGGATGTTGCAATCGTACCCATAAATTGTTATAACCATGTTGCCAATGTTATGATAACCCTTTGCACTCGGAGCTATTTTAACTCGAAAATTAAACATTTTTTCCTACCTAGAATAATTCCATTCTATACCATTTGTTTTTTTCATTTTATGGATACGAGATTAATGTAACACCTACATGTTATATTAATACATGGTATATTTTGAATAATGTCACAGCAATTTTTAGTGGCGACTCTGAGGCGCCAGTCAAAATTGCCATATCACTATTTATATCAGTTTTTAAACGATTAAATTCTTCTGTATTCTAGAAATTGCTGGAAATTTAAATGTCGCGTGAGAAAATAGGTTTAATTTCATGCGAACGGTGCAAGCAAGATTATATACAATAAAAATCTTCTAGGTGGAAACGTATGTCTTGATTTCGAAACTAAAATTGCTTCGAGTCCAAAGGGTTAATATTATCTCGAGAGTAAGACGCGTCTGATCATGAACAACCAATTCTACTTATTCCGAGCTCGAATTCAATTTTCTCAAAAACGAAGCGTCAATCGCGAAAATGTTATTAACTTTCTTGAACTTGTTCCTCCAAACAGAATGCCTGCCTGCACCTTCACCCTAGCTGACCCTGTACACTTTTATATTTTCAGTAGAAAGAAGGATGTTCCGCGAAAGTTTCGCGTTGCCGTTATTCCACGAGGGGGTGTACAGGTCTAATTACACAATTCATAGCAAATGGCCCGTAACGGAAGCCGAAGTGTGAGCGGCGGGGGCGGGGGACGGGACCATAAGCCGTGGCGTCTAGTCAAAACATAACACTAACCAGCCGAAGTTCACGACCCCCCGTCCCCCCGTGTGTTCTATGGTGGTGGTGGGTCGCAGGGGGTGGTTTCCGCGAATGGAAGCCGGCCAAGTCGTGCTGGCAGAGTTATAGGTCTGGTGCGCGACGGGTGGATCAGGGGATCACTTACCGCACGATTTCGAAAGGATTTCGCGAGGGGTAGCAGCCCCTGTCGAGGGATCGTATGGAAAACTCAATGGCCCGTGGTATTCGGCCGTGTAACCGAGAACGGCTGCAAACACGGTGCCGAGGATTGATTCGAAATTTACTGGAACCGTCCCCGGTTACATTTTTATCCGATCGATCCGGATTAATTCGAAATAATTGAAGGCTGCCCCGACCAGGTGGTCCGCGGGGGTGGTGCCGGCGCGTTTGTTACCGGTATCGCGATTAATCGGCCGCCGGGACGTTAACATATTTGCTGCGTCATCGTTGGTCGCTTATCTACTCTGGTTATTTTATTAACGAAAATACGAGGCGCCGGGGTGGCTCTCGCGATACCGCTCGCTGTAATCTGAAGAATAAATAAACGTAATACGAACGACGAATAAATACCACTGATTAAAACCCTGCCCGCGTTTTATATAGCTTTTGCCACGGGGTTTCGCTATCCATTTACTAATCAGTTTTCTTTTTTTTCACTTGAATGTTGCACTTGATCCGAGTTGATTAATAGACCGCGGATTTTGTATGGGAAATTAAAATATATCCTTCCCTCTCTTCCGTCTTCATGCGACAAAGAGACTTACCTGAAAGAGATGTTTTAAGATGTCTTAATCGTAAAAAACACGTGCGAATCTACCGAACCAACGAAATGACGAACAGAATCTCATACAATAAATCACGCCATTGACGAACGAAGACAATACCAAGGAATTTCCTGACAATTTTCCACTCTCTTCAACGTAAAAGACTCGTCCCAATACACCCGCGTCCAATTACGAAACGATACACTTTCCCACCTAAATCCAAGAGCATCTAATCACGAAAAAAACAACAAAACTGACGATAGACAGGGCGCGACGAGACAGAAGCAGAACTAATCGAAAAGGCAGACGAACGAGACGGACTTTCCGAAACGAACGTATACATCGCGAACCAACTTCAATGTAAGATAGAGTAATAAAGTGTACAGAGTCAACAGTGTCGCATTTATTCTCTAACTTCAGAGGACAAAGTGACGCTATTGCAGGGGGCAAATATAATGGTAAAGAAAAAAAAATTTTAAGTCGTGTTATTTAATGAAATTTCAAGGTCACCGATGTTTTTTTAAATGGAATGGTATATTTTTTTTACGTTAGCATGGTAGACAATAAAAAACTGAATTTAGTGGATACCAACTTTTCTGATAGGACTATAAATACGAAAGATATTTAAGTGTTCCCGTTTATGCGGGACAGTTCATCGTTACCTTCGTATACACCCTCCTTCGAGCATTGTACACAGTTGAAGATAATGTATCTACGTCTTCATTGTTTTAAATTTCACCCTCTCTTTATCTATAAATGTATAAAATCCGCAGTCGAGTAATTGGCGAGAATGTTGCTCGACTGAACTGCTCGAACGGGTCGAAAAAGTTCAATTAGTTGGATTCAATTTTACAAAAGTTACTCTTTTCCAACGAATGTCTGACTACTGCTGACAGCATCTACTGTAGCTGTATAATTTAAAATGTTCTTCGAGTACTCGCTCTCATGGAACCAGTGTATGCGGCACGACGTTGATGGTTATTTCAGCTGTTCAAGAGCTTAGGATTGCTTGAGCCGAGATCAACGAATAATATCTATTTCAACGAGACGAATTCGCGAGTGGGAGTACGAGAGGCATCCACGGAACAAATAGGATTTATATTCCTCTGTGCCTATTGGTGGACGCGTTCGCCATCCATTATATCGAGTGGGTATTTATCGCGGCGCGTCCAGTATCCTCTCGGCAAGATAAAACCCAGAGCGGGGATGAGTTGGACAGGCCGGTTCGTCGGGCGCAGATATCAAACGTAACTTCCGGCCGCGTATCAGCCGCACCCCCGCCTCGTTCCCCTTCGGAAAGCCGCGATAAGATTTGCATTTTGCTCGCGGCCCGAGAAGCGGCTGTTGTCGCCGGCACGTGACTGTCATTGAACGGACGCGATCATCGTTCAAGACCTGCGCGAACTATCGTTAATACTTTATTATCCGGAAAACAAACCGAATCATCCACAGCGACGAGGGAAGAAAACTTTCGGAGGATAATTAGTCCGACGCGACACTGTCCCATAAAAACAGCAAACTAATCGCCGAGAGAGACACGGTTATTAGATAAATATCCATTTTGATTTGTATTGTTAGGTGCGTTTCGCCACTCGTTGTACACTAACTGTTATCGCTATCAACTCGTGACAGAAGCCAACTATGTCTGCGAACGGAGCGAAAGCAGATTTCAGAACGTCAGAGTGGTGTCTATTACATAACTTTTGTAATCGTGTTAGCAATTCTGGCGATGTTAATGGCGTCTTGAGGTTCACGTCGGGACAGAAACGAGAGCGACACTGTCCCATAAAAACGGCAAACTAATCGCCGAGAGAGACACGGTTATTAGATAAATATCCATTTTGATTTGTATTGTTAGGTGCGTTTTGCCACTCGTTATACACTAACTGTTATCGCTATCAACTCGTGACAGAAGCCAACTATGTCTGCGAACGGAGCGAAAGTAGATTTCAGAACGTCAGAGTGGTGCCCATTACATAACTTTTGTAATCGTGTTAGCAATTCTGGCGATGTTAATGGCGTCTTGAGGTTCATGTCGGGACAGAAACGAGAGCGACACTGTCCCATAAAAACAGGAAACTAATCACCGAGGGAGACACGGTTATTAGTTAAATATCCAATTTCGATTTGCAGCGTTAGGTGAAAATTGCAACGCGGGAAAACGGCCGGCTCGATTGTGTATTTTTTTTTTAGCGGTCTATTAAATTTGTGAAACGAACGGTGGGTATTGTTTTCGGAAGCGTTGTATTTTATTATTAATTACATTCTCGCCGGTGTATTTATAACTCGCGGAAAACTGGCAGGCATTATTCGTGCTCCACAATGATTCCAAATTGGTGTGATGTAGAGTAGAAAGGTCAATGAAAAACGGATTATATTACAGCTCGATTAAAATTTATTGTAAGCAGCGACATATCCGGTATCGGTCGGACGTGCTATACGTTCGAAAGCGTGTCCCATAAACTACGTAACTGGATTATCGCGAAAACGACGCGTCGCCGTGGGAAAAAGTTATTTTACATTATCGATTGGTTTTTCAGTGTAGAGACATCTTCTTTATGATCCTGGCCAGTGATTGCACTTTGTGACGTGACTATACTCGGTTCGAGGAAGAGAAAAAATAGAACACGATGTAGGTTACCATTTACCAGTGCGTTTGCATCGCTGCTTTCTGGTGAACGATGTGTTCCACCTCGGGATATTACGGAACAATGGAGAGATGCTATATTTAGGTCCTTACGTTTTATTTCGCAGGAGAAATCTAGCATTTCGAAAACTGCGTTCTCCGGGAGAACAGAAAAAATCGATTCTCGAAAGGCACACACTAGAGCAGCTCTTAAACGAGATAACATCGAGCGTATAGAGAGGGCGCGGCATCAATTCGCATTTCGCCGGGCGAGAGTGCCAAGTTTATTCTCGATCAAGGGGCCGATCAAATATTTTCCGACGCGGTGTTGCGAATGGTAGCGAGCGCCTCCCGATAAATTTCCTTTTTCCGTGATATTGTTTTTCGGAGTTTTTGCGGAGAAGAGGGGGGCTCGATCCTCGGCGGAAACGCCGCCGATATGTTTTTGATAGGAGCCGGAGTTATTTACCGAGGTCTCGAGGAGCCAGGAAATAAGTAAGTTTCGTGCGTTGTTACTTGGATCGTCGTCGTCGTCGCGATCGAGCGATCCCCGGTCCACCGAGGGTAAAAAAGTTTTTCTATGACTCCGTCGCCGTGGTATCAGACATCGAGACTACTCGGGTGTTCAGGTGGGAGCAACGCGACCGCAGGGAAGTATTGTCGTTCACCACTTCTACACTCCATCCACGTCTTCCGGTTCCCTTTTTATTGCCGGCATACGGCCGTACGATGCCGCCGCAAAAAGACACACGACCACAGCCGCATACTCAATAACAGACGCTACACAGCTGGTTTCGGTGTAGAACGAGAACGAAAGAGAGAGAGAGAGAGAGAGAGAGAGAGAGAGAGAGAGAGAGAGAGAGAGGCTGCCGCGCCAACCAATCGAATACCCTTCGATCACGTAGAAAGATCGAAGAGCTACCAAAGAAATACCGATTCATTGATACTTTCCGCGCTCCTTTTGTTTTATCTCGCGTGACATACTGCAGTTTCATGTTACCCCGATGCAAGTTCAACGGCATCCCCACCACGCGGCGACGAGAAACGCGGCTCCAGACTTCGAGAGTTTCGTAACCGTGCCAGCGCGCGACGCAGCCACGGTCAGAAAAGTTCAACAACTTCGAGTGCAACCGACTTCTTTGCCCCCCGCTACACCAACCACATGCATCCGTTCATAAGTATCCGGCCACTTATCGCAGGCACAATTGCAAAAGAAAAGAATTCTTACGGATCTTTGGTGCAACGGGAGAAATCATAAAATCTGGCATAAAGAAATATTGTGAAGGAACATCCTAGCGTGGTTTCTCAAAAAATTCTGTTCAAATCTGAATGTTCGCGTTAAACTTGGAATAAGCTCAACATGTAGGCGTGGCTTGGATACTAACTTGGGCGTGGTCTAAGACTAACTTGAACCTAACATGGGCGTGGTCAGTTCCTCGTACCTAAGATTAGTGTGCCACAATGAATAAGCCTAGTTTAGACCTAATTTGAGATACCACTCAAAACCTATTCTGA
>CM052187.1:3796047-3806612 GCA_028455805.1 Lasioglossum figueresi
GGCATGATTAGTGTCTCGTATCTAACATGAGTGTGCCACAATGAATATGTCTAGTTTAGACCTAATTTGAGATACCACTCAATACGTATGTTATTCTGAATATGCGTCCAGGACAGACCGCATAGTAAATTGGATCTAACTTGGGCGTGGCCTAACACGAACCCACCCTGGGCGTGGCCAGTGTTCATCCCACCGAATTCCAGCGACCAAAGGCGTGGTCCAAGAACGTGTACCTGATCTCCTCAACAAACTGAACCCAGTCGTAATTCGTTTACCGCAGAAATTGCTGTTATTGTCAGACCAGAAGCCCCGTCGTTTATTTCAGTGAACACCGTGTACAGGAAGAAATCGGGGCAGCTTTGTTCGGGAAGGAAGATCGAGGAAGGATCCGTGGGAAATTCCGATTCATTGATACTTCCCCCGTTTGCTCATCTCGGGCAATAAAGTACACTTTCTCGACGCCGGGTTCATGAAGACGTATACGGCAATTAAGCTGCGGGAAGTATCGCGAAATCCAAGAGGAAGCGAGAAATCGAAAACGAGAGAGAGAAGGCGGGATAGCAAGGATCGCGCGGTTCCTCGTAGATCTCCCGAAGAAATCCTTGCGGCGTATCCGATACGCGGGACGGAGGATCGTCCGCGCACATAAAACCGGCATAACGCACGGGCAATGCTCAGATACGCAAGGTGGCCCGCTCTCCTGGATGCTGCTTACTCGATTGTATTTACGATACCTCGTTTTACGGCAGTTCTTTTATGCCTTAACAGAGCATAAAGGAAGGGAAACGGTCGGCTCTGCCTTAATACCTAACGAGTTCCCGGGGAAATAAACGGGAAACGGGTGGATAGAAGTCGCCCGGAGAAAACGCGGGAGAGATGGCGGATTTTTTTTTTCTCTTTCGCCTCCTCGTCCCGCAATAATATTTAGAGCTTATTGCTCCGGAGACGGGAACCACGCTTCGGCCACGGAATTACTTCATCAGAAAACGAAGTTCCCAGTTATTATACTGGCCTTTGTGGGTTTTATGGCGTCGTGTATTACGGCAGCGGTCACCGTGTCATTAATCGATCGCCCGCTCGCGAGTAAAGTTACTTACTGCCATTAGCGCTAGAGAGCCGATCACTGTAAGCTGAAATGATTAACTCCCGGTCTTCCGTTTCACTCCGTGTCACCGTGCCATCATTGATTACACTGCTGTCCAGTCGCCAGCAAAATTACTTACCGCCATTAACATTCGAGAGACGATTACCGTAAGCTGAATGCCTGACTCTCGGGTCTTCTATGTTAGTGTGTCACGGTCCATCGTTACACTCTGCGCACAGGCTGCCGCCACTGTCCCTCTGCTGGTGAAACAAATGTTTCACTTACCCTGTCTTTTATGGAAGGATTCAGAAAAATGTGGGCTCGCAGGGGGATCCGCAGTTTATTAATTTTAAAGGAGGGACTCCGGGAACATCCTGATCCCGAGTCACCCCATAACGCATCGGGTCACGCTCGCGAGACGAAATGACGAGAAAAGTCGTTCCGGCACGCCGCGTCGCTGGCAACTAAACTCGCATCGTATTACCCTAACGAAATTGGCTTCATAACCGTCACACGGGCGAGGATGCCCGGATAAATCATCCGATCCAGCTACGTCTACGCGTGTAAGCACAGTGCAGCCCGGTTAGGTCCCGGTCGGTTGCGCGGCGCCGCCTTATGGGTTCCCATATTCTGCACGCGTGTCGCGCGACATCGTCCTCGAGCGGTACGTGTGCGCGAAACGTGGGTGATTTCTATTCATCGATCCGCGTTAGGAGCCGGTCGTGCTTGGCTTATATGGAAGTAACGGCGGTTTTATGGCGCGGCTCGATTCCACGTTGGCTCCCGTAATATTCTCTTTTTTATTCCGTTCCCCCCTCCCCGACGGGCCGACGGCCACCCCCATTTTACCCGGCATTCCTCGAGCCAGAAGGAAATCGGACCACGATCTATAGGGTAAGCGAAGTTCGAAGGCGAGACCTCGACAAACAATGCTAACACAAGATCGATCACTGCATTCATCGCTTCGCCATTAACTCCTTCAGGCTCAACGAACTTGCCGTCACGGTGATTTCTTCGGCTCAAGGTCTTTTGAAGGTCGCATAGTACATATGTGAATGTATTTTTTTCGTGAGCTTTGCTTATTATATGTAGCTACGTTGTTTGAAGGAAAAACATCGATTACCTTGATAACTAGAAGAAAAACAACATTCCAGAAAACAAGCTCGTGGAATACTGACCACATTGATACCGTTCAGTCTTTTGAAGGTCACGTCACGTAGTACATATTTGTATGTATTTTTTCGAGAGCTTCGGTTATTATACGTGGCTACGTTGATTGAAGAAAAAACATCGATTACAGATTAAATACAGGATACACGGAAACACTGTGTGGTTATTTAGCGAAACACCTTTATAATACTAACAAAGTATATACTGTATAAAGCGTAGTTTATAGAATAATATTAATTATGGCTCTCAAACTTTGTTGTAATTTATATTTGCGGAACTTATATCTGTTTCAACTAAACAATAAGACAAGTAACACTAGGTTTACGGAGCTCTAGAAATAACTATTTCGTTTTATTTTATAAACATAACAAGAATGGGTCTATCCACGTTTTTGGCCACTTTTCCAATAATATATACCCAAAGAAATAAATTTGGTAAATAATTCCTCAGGGAAGCATCTTACAATCTTAGTAATGGCAAATTAAGAATATTAGAACCCGTCATTTTGACGGGTCCCGCAAAGCTAGTGTTAAATAAATCAAGGAAGATCCAAACACATACAGGGTGGGGCAATAACTGTGACCACTTTAAATATTGCCGTTATTTGTAATAATATGAAAAAATGTTGTATACAAAACTTACACGGTACAGAGGGGGACATATTGTGACACAAACATTTTTTACGTGGGTGGAGGCATAGAGGAGATTTCAAGATCACCTTTAGTTTTTTAAATAGAAAGATCTACTTTCTGTATCATGAATCGATAGATTATCGAATTCTGAGTAAAAATGTATTGATCTCCATACGTAATAGTTAACGAGATATCATCGAAATAATTTTCATTCTTCTTTGGAAAAGGACAACCATGACCCTAATATAATAGTATGCGAACACAAAGAACCTGTTAATTTTGATATACACCTATAAAAATTAGTAAGCAAGCTTCACAGGTGTACGAAGCATAATGTCTGGCCGCTCCGCTGGTGAAACGAGCGAATTTTGATTGACATTAATTTCTATGATTTTTTAGCTGGATGTTGCAGGTGGAAAACTGAAGACACGTTTTATCAGGAAAATGATACGAATCAAGATGTCATTAAAACCATTGGAAAATTTTTTCGGGACTGAAATCATCATGAATTTAAGCATTAAAATTTGCCCTTTACAATGAAATCCTGAAAATTGATGAACGATTTTTTTAGGTCTTTTTATTGCGCGTTGAATGAGGGCTGTCACTAATGAAAATGTCCAGTAGAAAAGGACAATCACGGTCAGACCACTCCGATATAATAGTATGCGAACACAAAGAATCTGTTAATTTTGATGTACACCTATAAAAATTAGTAAGCAAGCTGCACAGGTGTACGAAGCATAATGTCTGGCCGCTCCGCTGGTGAAACGAGCGAATTTTGATTGATATTAATTTCTATGATTTTTTAGCTGGATGTTGCAGGTGGAAAACTGAAGACACGTTTCATCAGAAAAATGCTATGAATCAATATGTCTCTAAAACCATTGGAAAATTTTTTCAGGACTGAAATCACCATGGATTTAAGCACTGAAGCTTCTCCTTTACAATGACATCCTGAAAATTGATGTACGATTGTTTTAGGTCTTTTTATAGCGCTTTGAATGAGGGCTGTCGCTAATGAAAATGTCCAGTAGAAAAGGACAATCACGGTCAGACCACTCCGATATAATAGTATGCGAACACAAAGAATCATCGAAACAATTTTCATTCTTCTTTGGATAATATCTCGTTAACTATTAGGTTTAGGGCATATGAAGATCAATACATTTTTACTCAGAATCCGATAATCTATCGATTCATGTTCCAGAAAGTAGGTCTTCCGATTTAAAAAATCAAGGTGACCTTGAAATCTCCTCTATGCATCCACCCACGCAAAATTTGTTTATGTCACAATATGTTCTGCTCTGTACCGTGTAAGTTTTGTATACAATATTTTTTCATATTATTACAAATAACGGCAATATTTAAAGTGGTCATAGTTATTGCCCCACCCTGTATTAGAACCCGTTTAATTTACATTTTTCTTTCTCTGATGTCGAGTCACACACGACGAAGGAGTGCAAAGGGTTAAGGGGTAGACACGATAAGGGTTAGATAGTTTTTAGACCCGTTACTGTGAGCATACTCGTTCATACCCGGACAAGCACTAGGAGATTTACAGCCATCGTAGCACACACAACGCGTCATGTATCTACTGTTAGATACACAGCCCGTCGGCTCATTCAACAAACTCGGCAACGCAAACAGTCCGCGGGTCATTATTTCAATTTTGGCTGTTGCCGGTCATTAATGGTCTTTGCGCTCCGATCGAATCGTAGATCGCGCCACGGAGAAAAATCGCAAATATTTGCCGAACAAACCCGGACGCAACCCGGCGAATCGCGAGGCGTCGAGGCAGCACCGATACACTGTCCGTGAATTATGACCGGCACATAACGCACCAACTTTATCGGATATTTAACGTTCTACCGGCGATTTGTCGCCGCTAGATCGGCGCAAGTAGCTGCTCCGGACGCCCCCGTAGCATCAAGATTCCACGGAACTTCGCGGAATTCGGGATTAAGCTGCGAACCACCCCACGCTGCCTCGCTGAGAGCACCATGTTTCACTTGTTTCGGGGGTGAGAAGGTTCTAAAGAGACGCGCAGACCCGCTAAGCCCCTCCGCCGACACTTACGCGGCCAACTTTTACGACTCCCGGATTAAGTGACTTTATGGATCCTTGTGTTTTTTAGTGGCCAGTGATTTTGATATGCGGGGCCGACGCGCACGCACAGGTGGATATTATTAATCGGTTCTCTCGGTGACGCGCGGTAATATTTGGACACTCGTAAAAAGACTACAAGCTATTCTTAAGGTTGGGCCAAACTACTTGTTCTTCTTTTTTTGAGACGCAGGAAGTAGACTGGAGATTTTATGCATTTCTGATTGAAATGTGTAAGTTGTGAAAAGTTGTTTCTCATGAAAGCATTTGTGATAGCAAGAATTTATTTAGACTTGTTGAAATGTTGAAATTGATTTCACTTCTTTATAATTTCCATAGCTATAAGATAAAGAAGACTGTCTGGGGTTTGGTATTGATGTCGTAAAAATATATTCGCGAAGCTTGACAGCTGAATTGCGATGTTATGGTAAAGTCAGCGCTTATGGTAGAGGATGAGTATTTCATCAATGTGCCACGTAGTACCCTTCTGGTATAGACACCTCTCTAGATATATTATACATACGTAGTATATATCACCTTCATGGTCCTGGAATAGCCAATTAATCGTAATTACTTGTTATACCCTCTAAAACAGTACATGAAACTACCATCCTGGCGAACGTAATATCTGAAAAACCAATCAACCAAACAATTTGAAACTTGACTGGCATATTCACCTCCAATTATTCCATCAACTACAATAAATGCATTGTTCGCTAAATTTGCATTCTGCAACACGAGAAACTAACAGATTTTTCATATAGAAATGAATCATTCGTTTTGATTGGTGTTATTTTCTTTTAGTGTTGAATATATTTTATTCGTTTCAGTTTATGAGATCCATTCACACAGGCTACGAAACTTTTTACATGTTCTTTAATAAATAGATTGGTACCGCTTAAAAATATTTGGGCACACTCTTCGAATGTTAGCTAACAAACGGTGCCAATTTTCAGATCATAACACTCGACAGCTTCCCTTTAACAAATCACGAAATTGCCACGTGATCGTTAAGGTAAAAATATCCCTTAGATTTTCGAAATAAATTTTTGTTCGAAAAGCGCTTTACCGTCGCCACTAAAAATCCGGCGAGCTATTAATAAAAAAAAACTTGAAACTCCGTTTGGCGACCAACAATCCGTCGTGCGGCTCGCTGTCAGCCCGAACCGATTAATACCGGCAACGCAGAATTGTACAATTTTGTCGGTTCACCTGATGGCAAAGGGAGCCTCGAGCGAATTGTTTCATCACCGAAGTACATTTTACAAAAATTTCTGCCTCCCTTTTTTCCACCTCGGCGGAGGCCGCCCGCTAAAAAACACCCGAACAAATTCCACCATGCGTCCCTCGACGCCGTCATTCGCCATAGAATCGGCGAGGCTCGCGCTGCGCGCGGAAATTCGCACTTCATCGTTTCAGAACGCGCCGACAGGAAGCCCAGAGATTACCAGGCAGCGTTAAACAAAGTCCTGGCGTCTGGACGTCCACCATCGAAACTGGGAAGCCCCTTGTTCCCAGCCTCTCCGAGCTATCAAATGCTCTACGAAAGAGAGAGAGAGAGAGTTTGACTGCCGTCGAGGGACAGAGGTGGGATTCCGCTTGGCGACCGAGTTGACAAAACTTTCTGCCAAATGACGAATAAAATCTGAGTACCATATTCGCGGAATTTTTATACCATAGAACTTCCCGTGATAGGAAACACAATGGTTACAAAATGTACCGACTAGATCCTTGCAAAATTGTCAGTATTCGAACTGTCATGATTCCCTAAAAAAAAGTGGTAGAACAATGTGCCAGTACTCGTTTGAAAGCTTGAAGCCTCTACTTTCGTTGCCCATCAGTTTTATTTGCTACGATTTTTGAGCTGGATGGTGCAGGTGGAAAACTGAAGACACGTTTTATCAGGAAATTGCTATGAATCAAGATGTCTCTAAAACCATAGGAAAATTTTTTTGGGACTGAAACCACCATGAATTTAAGCACTGAAGCTTCCCCTTTACAACGACATCCTGAAAATTGATGTACTATTTTTTTAGGTCTTTTTATTGCGCTTTGAATGAGGGCTGTCGCTAAGAAAATGTCCAGTAGAAAAGGACAGTCATGGTCAGACCACTGTGATATAATAGTATGCGAACACAAAGAGTATGTTAATTTTGATGTAGACCTATAAAAATTAGTAAGCAAGCTTCACAGGTGTACGAAGCATTATGTTTGGCACCTCCGTTGGTAAAACGAGCGAATTTTAATTGACATTAATTTCTACGATTTTGAGATGGTTGTTGCAGTTGGAAAACTGAAGACACGTTTTATCAGGAAAATGCTATGAATCAAGATGTCTCAAATACCATTGGAAAATTTTTTCGGGACTAAAATCACCATGGATTTAAGCATTGAAGCTTCCCCTTTACAACGACATCCTGAAAATTGATGAACGATTTTTTTAGGTCTTTTTATTGCGCTTCGAATAAGGGCTGTCGCTATTGAAAATGTCCAGTAGAAAAGGACAGTCATGGTCAGACCACTGTGACATAATAGTATGCGAACACAAAGAGTCTGTTAATTTTGGTGTAGACCTATAAGAATTAGTAGGCAAGCTTCACAGGTGTACGAAGCATTATGTTTGGCACCTCCGTTGGTAAAACGAGCGAATTTTAATTGACATTAATTTCTACGATTTTGAGATGGTTGTTGCAGTTGGAAAACTGAAGACACGTTTTATCAGGAAAATGCTATGAATCAAGATGTCTCAAATACCATTGGAAAATTTTTTCGGGACTAAAATCACCATGGATTTAAGCACTGAAGCTTCCCCTTTACAACGACATCCTGAAAATTGATGTACGATTTTTTTAGGTCTTTTTATTGCGTTTTGAATGCGGGCTGTCGCTAAGAAAATGTCCAGTAGAAAAGGACAGTAATGGTCAGACCACTGTGACATAATAGTATGCGAACACAAAGATTCTGTTAATTTTAGTGTAAAAATATAAAAATTAGTTAGGAAGCTGCACAGGTGTTCGAAGCATAATGTCTGGCAGCTCTGCTGATGAAACGAGCGAATTTTAATTGACACAGACGTCGGTTATTCGCTCGCGGGTGCGCACTAGCTCTTTATACGAAGATTAGCCGAAAAATTGATTCGCGACCGTGTTCAAACAAATTTTCATTCGAATAACAGCGAGCTCTGGCTTGCGAGCACCGTTGAATGGCCAAGCACAAAGGGTGGGTGGTTTCGGGGGTGGCCGAGCCGTTCGACAGGGTTCAAGGGGATGGTTGCACCTCAACCCTCGATGTCGACTAGCTCCGATGGTAGCGATAGGCATCGGTCTCCGTTACATCGCGTTACAAAGAGCGCAACCCACCGGCAGAATCCTGTCAACGGTAACGAGGATTTCGTGGTGCGTTAAAATTCTGCCGCGGAAAACAATATTGTCCGAGCTGCTTTTTTGTGTTCCACGTCATCCGGCTGGGTGTATCGCGCTCTCCTCATCTACTGTTCGACAACCACCCCTTTCGCCATCCGTGATTCCCAGGGTAATTCGTTTTGTTTATTTTCATTATATTTTATTTACACTTGTTCGCGCCAGCCTCGCTGAAAAATATTCTCTCCCCCAAATTCGCCACCCCAGCCCCTCGAGCGGGCTGGTTCCGGGGATGAGATGTGTTTAATCGTCGAATTAAAGAGCAGGTATCGTTGCGCCGGCTACTGGATGTTAATTCATAAGCAATTCATTATTTTCCCTGGAGAATCTCAGGTGCAAAACTGTTCTATATGTAGAGTTCTGAATTGGTTGATTTGTTTCATTGGTTTATCGAACGTGGTGTTGAAGCATTTCGGTCGAAGTGGAGCCTCATCCTTTCCCTTCCTGAGATCCACAGCTTCCCTAAAGTCTCTCTTCCCTTCCTAAAAAAATTTCAAAATTAGACTTGTTTATCTCTAATTATCTCGTACATGTTCCCTTGTAAAAATGACAAGATTAATTTGATTTAGACTTTGTGTGGCTCCTACTGTACATACATGCTCTACTAAAGATATCTATAGAATAATTTCTTATGAAATCATTGTTATTACTTCAGTAATTGTAAAATAGAAAACTTGGAATCGGTCATTTTGACCGGTGGCCGTAGGTTTGGTGATATAATACAGTCAATTCTATTAAAAAATATGTAAAAAATTGTCCGACTTCCGAGGACTCGCATAAACGTTTAGTTAAAAAGCTTCGAAACGAAGCAGGGTGAAACAGGTGGCACCAAAGACGTCCACGGCAATTTCGCCGAACCGATTTCGACGGATTAAACGCCTAACAATGTTCAGAACCGCGGTGAGCTGGTCCAGGGACGAGGCAACCGGCGATCCCGAGAAACGCTGGCCACGTCGAGTGAAAAATAACCCACATATCCAATCGAATAATCGAAATGTTTCGGCGATCAGGTGGAATGCCGTGTCCGTGGGCGACGAGATGGGGAACGGCGGGTTGATCAAATTGAAATGCGATTACAGTTCATTAGCCGAAATGTTCGGTCTATCGAGAGATCCAATTACCAGGCAACGGACCAGAGAGGCCTGGAGGAAGGAGAAGGAGCCGAATACGGTGGAGGATAGAGAGAGAATCGGCTGGTTTCCTTCGGGATGCCAGGCAGAAGAAGAAACGGAGAAAAAACTGGGACGAGACTCGGTTGGAGATTGGCTTGGCAGGAGACAGGAAGCGCATACGTCGCCCGGTGACCCAAGTAATTCAACGATGCGGTGTACAATCGACGAAAACGGTAGAGCACGCTTGTAAAATAGACTCTGACAAGCCAGCCCTGTTGATGTCACACGACGCATAATGTGTCATAGCCGCAGCACGCCTAGGGAACCTATCCTCTTCATTCCACACGGCCATGGACCGGTTACATTGAAATTACCGACGCACGCCCCTCGCTCGACACCATTTTGACAAGAATTCACCGAAACCAGATTTTATTGACAGCAGAATTAATCGATAACAATATTGATCGACACTATTTTTCGAATACACGCTGTTCGTCGTACAACACTCGTTTTACAAAATATGTCACGTTCAAGCGATTACTAGATATGTGCATTTAAATCGTTCTTTAGCAAATGCACGCGCGATAAAATGCAACGCAAACAATATATTTTTGTGCACTTCGAAATCGGCTTGACATATGTTTTATTTAGAAGAAAGGAAATTAATTGTACACGCACACGTGGTTACGGGAATTATTTACTTCTTTTTACCATATCAATTTTGCATTGAAATCGTTCTTTAGCAAATGTACGCGCGATAAAGTCCAACGCGAACAATATATTTGTGTGCACTTCAAAATCGACTTGACACACGAGTATTATTTATTTAGAGAAAAGGAAATTAATTGTACACACTCGTGGTTATAGGAATTGTTATCTTCGTTTTACCATATCAATTTTGCATTGAAATTGTTATTTAGCAAATGCACGCGCGATAAAGTGCAACGCAAACAATATATTTTCGTGCACTTCAAAATAGAATGACATATGTTTTATTTAAAAAATAAGGAAATTAATTGTACACATATTCGTGGTTACAGGAATT
>CM052187.1:3815266-3832140 GCA_028455805.1 Lasioglossum figueresi
TAAAATCAGAAATGATGCAACCGATCCAAAACATGAAGATTCCAGGGAGAAGTAATATTCCAAGTTAGCCTTCTGCCTTATAAATTAATATAGAACGAAAATGTGAACGTGATATAAATTTTTGAATGAATAGGACAAAATCCACGATCCACTGGTAGTGAAATATCTCGATCAAGTTATGAATGAAAGTGAAATCAGAAATCATACAACCGATCAAAACCTTGAAGATAGCAGACACGTTCCAAATCATCCTTCTGCCTTCTAAATGAATATTGTAGAAAAATGTGAAGGCAATATTTTTTGAATAAATGGGTCGAGGCGCGAGCCACGAAGGTCCAAATATCTCGATCAGGTTTTTCAAGGAAACCCCAATCTCTTTCGGCCTCAAAAACGTGACTTCCTCCTTCAGCCATTAAACAAAGCTTTTGTCTCGATTTTCACGGTGAAACGCTATTCCGGTTTTTAGAGAATCGCGCTCACCTAGCGCCGCGGCCACCGTCGCTGAGTAAGCAGGGCCTTTCTCGCCCCTTCCGGTCGGATACTCGTCTTCCGCCGCCGGTAGAGGTGAAAAAAAATCATATCTTTGTGATTTACTGCTCGACCGACTTTCGTCGCGCGTAGATGTTGAAATTGCCCGGGTAAAAGCCTGACTCGCGCTCCTTCTGCCAAGACCTTTTTCATTCGGCGACGATGTCGAGATTCCACTGCTCACACTCCGTCGCATAAATACCCCGTGCGACTCGCGGACTGTCAATTACACTTAGACAATTAGTCCGATCGTCGGAAAAATTATAGAACCCCCAGATTCCGTATTGTCACTATTTTCAAATTGTCACAATTCCGTGAAAACGAATCCTACAAGAATAAACCTGAACTCGTTTTAAAGCCTGAAGGCTTTATTTTTGCAACCCGTCGTTCATTCCCTTTCTAAATATTTGCGTACGATGTCCCGAATGGGAACCTGAAGTCCCGTTTAATTCTCGAAATTGTCCTCAATCGAAACGTGTCCGAAAGCATCGAATTAATTGTTCATTTCTTCATCTGCTGTATCATGAAAGTATTATCACCGTGAAATGACTGACGGGTTACAAAAGTAGAAGCTTCAAGCTTTGAAACGAGTTCAGATTTATTGTTGCAGGATTCTTTTTCACGGGATTATAACAGCGTGAATGAAGCACTTTTGAAAATTTTTTCACAATCATACCGGATTTGTCCTGGCTCGAGTAGAATGGTTTTTCCGTTTTCAGAAAACGATAATCGCAGAGTAGAGGCTCCCATTTCAGCTTCCGAACCCTCAGGATCAGAAGCCGGGGGGTAGGTCGCGTCACTGAGCGAGATAACTCCCGTATAATTTTCCCATTAATACGTATTTGCGAAGGGTCCACTTAAAGCTAAAATAACCAAGAAAAAGTGAAGGTTACTAATCCTGCCGTCGGTGGACAGTTATAAAGATAAATTCCCGTCCTCAGAAAACGACATTAATAACGCTTTAAACGCGGCAGAAATCGAGTGTCCCGCGCAAGTGTCGTAAACTGCGCGTCTGACCACGCACCGGCTTTTTCCACTGGACTCCGGGCTCCGTGACCTCGGATCCCGTAATAACCCGCTGTAATTTGCGACGCGAGATAAATGCACATCCGTGGCAAAGAATATTTACAGTAAACCCCGTAGTCCGCTGTTTCATTGAAAATTCAAGAGGATATTGAATTTTAAGCACCGAATTTCCGTTCTCTGAACGGCCCGCCCCAGTATTTTCAGTTTGCAATCTGCGATCACTTTTTAAAACATTCACGAATTTTGTTCAGTTTGCAATTATTCAAATTATTTTACTATTTACACGGCTAATGTATTTCTGCTTCTTGGGATAGTAAACTAAAGGCGCAGCAAGTGCATTCATGGCTGAATGAGTGACTTCTAATTAAGTCGATTTCTGCTCCTTCTCTTGTTCGCTGCTTCAGCGCGGCTCGACGCCACCGCTTCGCTCAGTATTTTTCGTCGATAAGTCATTAGCCAGCCGACGACATTTTTGGAGCACCCTGTATATTTTCAAGTGATCGCCATCGTTACCGATCACAACGACATTATGCGTTTCGTAAGCACGCGTATGGTTCAATTGTTAGAAGTTGTTTTAGAAATGGAAGAACGAAGATGAATTTTTCATAAAACTTTGACCCGACCGGAAAATTGGAAAGACCATTTCCACATCTAATTACGCAGCGAGTGAACTATTCCGTGCGCCGGAAAATAGGAATGTAAATGCTCCGGGGGTGTTCTTTGTGGCAGTGAACAGCGACACGAAATATAAAGAGAGCACAGATTTTTCGCGGTGTTCATTTTTCGCTTTTAATATGCAGCTGAAGGGCCGAAAGTGTGATATTAAATTTCATTTGTAATAGTGAATCGCGCGACGGGACGCGGCCGCGAACGAGAGAGGATAAAAATAAAATGACATTCGACCGGATTTCCGGTTCTTTCGCTTAAACAGGAGCCCCAGTTTCAGACTCTCCGTCGGCAGTCTGGTTTCCAATTCGCAGCCTCCTCGCCTTTAATTCCATTCCCGGCGTTCCGTGACCGGTTTGCACGCACGAGCGGACAAACGATCGAGGACGTCGGCCATATGCTCGCGCCGCCGGATGAAAAGCATTATTTTCCTCGGTGTTCTAACGAGGCGGAAGCGGCTTTTTTCCTATCCGGAGCGAACGCTTTTTAGAAGTTCGTCGCATGCAGCGAGGATAATTCAATGTTTTTAGAACCTGTCTTCCAGCGCGCGAGCTTTTCTTCCGAACGCCCGGAAATCGAGACGGAAACGCGCACCACTGCCGTGCATACTCTCGCGAATTACCTATTTAGTTGGACGAAAGTCATGTTCGAGACGATCGTGCAAATCTCCTAATTTTTGTTACAACTTTCCCGAGGGCAAACCACTCAAAACCGAACTCGAAATTAATCTTGCAAAGCCTGACGAGCTTTATGCAAATTAAAAAGCTTGTGCATCATGTAGTGTGCGCGCTTTCCGTAATGCGCTACAGTTAAGCTCGCACGGTGATAAAAATTAGTGGACTGTATTGATTTGTTGGAACCTTGTTTATTTAAAACTTGACAGAGTGGAACGTGATGGTATAATATGCTTGGTTGCGAAATCGAAGTTGTTATGTTCTAATGCATGCTAGTCTGTGCTAGTCTGGTCGATATGTCTTGTCGCTATGTTCCTTGGTAGTCATAAGCGTGCTTGCCGAACACCGATATTTAAGGTGAGTTGTCAGTAGGGTGTGACTTGCACTGGACCAATGAGAACAGATAACCTTTTGGAGGCAGTGACAATTTTCTAACGATGACCACCGCCCACGCTGGTAAAAAGGCGGTGGAAAATTGGTGGTGGAAGGGAGAGACGGAACCTTCGGCCAGCCACGTTTTGGCGGAAAAATGAAGGGACTCGGGCCTGGTCGCAGGTAAGGCCCGTTCGGTAACGCGTGACAATAAAGCTAAGTGATTGTAAAAAAAGGACGAGACGGCAATGTCAGAGGTAAGAACCCGGGAGATGCACGTGTAAAACAGCTGTGGAGCTAATAAATAACTTCCCGAGTCCTAATCCTCGGAGCGAGGAGATTACATGTTCCCCGCTTGTAAAGTAATATACAAAATTCTGTTCTCGACACATTTGTTCGCCAAATGTGCGAAGCGGACACTTCGTTAAAAGGCTAATAAAATGACCTTCGAGGGTCACGCACAAACACTACGCGACACATCATTTGGAACATACAGTGCCGGACAAAATGATAGGACATTTGATGTATTTGTATATTTCATATAACTGTATATTAGATATGTCCTTCAAAGTATCCATATTCTTACCACAATCTTACCTGGTTTTTATAGTAATGAAGCCATGGAAGGTGCGACAAGATTCCGCCCCTAATGAGTATGACTTTTTACGATCTGAAATCGGTGTTTGGTGGATTGTGGGGCCGCGTAAAGCCGGGAACGAGCAGGGAAATCCCGATCGGAGATTAATCTCTTTTTCGAGGCGGTTTCATAATGTAATCGCGAGACGGACACAGGTGTCGCGGAAGGAAAGGTGATCATCGAGGGTGGATCGTCGGTTTGGTAAAAAATTACACGCCGTCCTCCGCAGGCCGACGACGGGAAATTGATTACACTTAAGACATCGAGGCATCGAGCGAATGGGGGTCGTAGCTACCGTCGCAGCGTCAAATTTCCGTGGGGTTATTAATCAAAGGTGCGCCGGAGGGGTTGTAGACCGAGAGGGAGGTGGTAAAGAGCGTTGTGCCGCGTTCTCCTTTGATGCGTAGCAAATTGTAGAGACGGTCGAGCGCGCCGATTGTTTCGAAAGTACCATTGTGGCGATCCGCATGATTCCGATCGAAAATAAAGCAATCAAAAATACGAACGGCTCCAATGAATCGGCCGGTGGCCATTAATGGAAGGATTAAACGATCTGTCAATTGGCTCGATCGGCCGTGACGATGAATTGTTTATACGCGTTTAGCTGCTGGCACTCCGGTCAATTGATATGCCCGAATTCTGCTTGGTAATTGTGATACGATTGGGACATCAGTTTCGGAGTTGTCCATGCGGCACGGCCAACGCCACGAAGAAATGTAATCGATGGTTATGGTACGCGATGCAGAAATTTGTCATTATCGCGACGCAAATAAGCCAGAAATGCACGGTCCGCTGCCCAAACAGTAAGATCAATTCATTCCTTCGCTGTGGCGCTTTCGGCGTTGCCTTAATGTTATTCTGTCCAGGACAACATTTTCGGAACAGCCTGAATATTTATGATTTACTTTTGGACAGCGTAAAGACATCTATGTTCAGAAATTTGAAGAATCAACACCATTCTGAACACACGAAGGAGCCCTGTCCGGGTTTTAGCACGCCCGACCATCTCGGCTGTCATTGTTAGTCATCGCCGTATCCTTTTTCTACAATTTCGACCACTTCAGGGTCTAAACCCTGCATAATTTCAAGTTTTACAATCGTCACTCCATAATTTCAAGGGTTTTCCCCATCATAAATTACGTCAGCGTTACCGTTAGCGTAACGTAACCACAGCTTTACCTCTCTTCTGATTTTCCCTTTCCCTAAAAAATAAACCGATTTCCCCACGCATTTTTATCCCTCAAGATTTTAGTTAGTTCAGCATCAAGTCAGATCTCTCTCGACCATCAAACTATCGCCATCTACTAGCTGTAACAACTCGTAGTGCTATATTAAACCAGAGTTATACTATTTAAGTACGCTACTATAAACTGTTTTAACCAACCACACCATCGCCAACAAACCACCAACTAGCCCTCACGAAATTAAGGATGTTCTGGAGGTATATAAAAACGCAATAAAATTTTTGAAAATTTGACAAGATATAATTCTTACTAAATTAATGCAATTACCAATGTTTGGGTTCGATTCACTGCACCGTTTAATATTTATAGCAACTTAAAGTTTGCACATTTTAACACGTCTTCTTATGGAGAATTCATAAAATTCCACTTCAAACCCTATTTAAACCTTGAAAAAACGCAACAAGAATCTCCATTTTTTTTATATATATATAATAAAAATTATGTAATTAATTATGTTCAAATTTTATTAGGATTCGCTAAACAGTTACAGAGCAAAAAATTATAAACTGTTACAAAACGTCAAATTTATCGTGTTGTCATCTCAATAGCATGGAAACGCGACAACAGTGTAGAGTGTAGACCACTGAATATAGCCACTAAAAATTTACTCTTTCGAAGTAAAATAAAAAGAATTAAATTAATTTCAATATTACTATTATTATTATTTTTTTTTTTATTATTATCACGATAATGTCCAAACGCACACAATACTACCAACTCTCAAATATAAAAATACAGCTGAGTTCAGTGCAGTACAGTGTTGTCACGTTTTTTTGTTATTATCAGAACATAATTTTATGCAAATTTTACGTTTATTTTCAATAATAACCATAAATATTGCTTTCCGAGGTATTTTTAATTTATTTAAATATTTATTTTTAACTTCCTATTGCGTAATTATATATATTGAATATCACAAATTTATTATCTTGAAGTTGAAATCAGGGGGTAGAATCATTCGCAAAAGTCAGTTACAATTTTCTATAATATGAAGACAATTTGATTAAAACATAAATATAACATGAAATTTACTAATTAAACGAAAGCTTTTTAAATTAATCTATTTTTTTAATGCAAAATATACTCATGAATGGCTGTCATTGCCAATGTATTGATGGATTTCGAATTTCTTGTACTTTTGTCTCCCATTGTACCTCCAGAACATCCTTAACTCTTCGTCGAGCGCGGCGGGATTCCGATTCAAACAAGAATCGACGCATTCCCGTACAAGCCCCTCTATGACGGAGCCACCAGTCCCAACGTCGCGCCTAAACTCAGGCAACGCGCTATAGTAACTTATAACTTCCGAACAACCCCACACAACTTCATCCGTTATTTATCCTAACGCACAAAACTTGCTCGAGCTCGAACACCAGCTACCTCGCACCTCGCGAAGACGACGCGCATCAATGACTCCTTTTGGACCGCGTCAGCCCTGTTCGCAGAGATTGCATACACGGGTCGAGTCTTTCATTGGGTTCACGGAAGAGGTCGAACGTTTAACGATAGGAAAGCCTGCCGGTAATATACGAGGAACGGCGTCGGTCAGCCGTGCATTTTCGGTGACGCGAACCCGTAGACGTGCGTCGTCGTCGCAGCTTGTTCGCTCTTCCTCTTTGGTGGATGCGTCAGTTGCGCGACGGGTTATGATCTTCCGCGAGGTCGACCGGAAAAATGAAAATTCCAGTATGTGCCAGGCTCTATTATGTTTGCCCCTGATGCCGTCTGGGTTCCGCAGGATACCGTTGACGTCCCGCCCGACTCTCCGGAGGCGAAGCTTTAAGGTCCTGGCTCCCCGTAGAAGGCGTATTCTTCGCCGCGGCGGTTTTATGTGCTTTTTACAGCGTCGTTCCTTCTGGACGGATCATGCAACGCGATATCTATCCCTCGGCATCTGCCTATCGCGGAACACGCAGGCCGATACCTTTACACAACGACGGAGAAACATTGAGGGGCTCGGGCTCGACAGGGGGCCGCAACTGTAAGCCGCATCAGCCGACCGAAATGTTTTCCTTTCCATTCGGGAACCATTATCGAGATTCCTCGATACGCTTCAAGATTGGACGGGGGATGCGCCAGAAGGGAGAGCATTGTTGATTTCTGCTGGGGATTGGGGAACTTATGTATGCAGAAAATCTTGTTCATAATCCCGGGAATGGAATCCCCGTGTCCTTCCCGACTTCGGGATTTTGCGCTCCGATAGTGCGCCGCGGGTTTCTTTCAGGCCGGCTTTGCGATTGCATTGCTCCCCGGCCCTGGCCGTCGGAACTAATGCGGAATCTAATTTCGTTCATTCGACGGAATCAACATTTTTGTGGAGTTCAAATTTATTCATTCGTTTTCCGAGAATTATTATTATCGTCTCTTGGAAGGGCACCGAGCCAGCGAGAAACGTATTCGTTCACGATTGTATGATTTCAAATGGGACATCATGAAGCAAAATTGGAAACATTGAACAAAAATGTATATCGAGATTGAACCGCTCGACTCAAAATATGGACCACCACAGGCGAACGGTTTCGACGGCAACGTCAGGCATCGAATAAGAGTTAAAGCGGCGTCGACGCACGCTTATCGTACGTAGTTCAGCGAGCGGACCCAATAACAGCAATTAACCCATAAATACGAGAACTCGGAGACTATTGGGCTGTGCGTTTAATCGCGACCCGGCCAACCCGTAATTTGGAGAGCCTTTGATGCTGCCGCTCATTACGGCATCGGGAGGTCACCGCGATTTTTCTGTAATTCCCTGGCAATCGGGTGTAAAGACCGATATCGGGTCGATGCAGCGATATTAAATTATTAATAAATGTGCGCCGCGACGTACGCTCGTTATTTAAAATAGGAACGTGTGTGTACGACGTCGATTTGAAGGTATTAGGGTGCATTCGGGTGGCGGAAGTGGCGTGCGCGGGGACGGATACGTCGTGAAATGGTGCGGCTCGAGCGCGTGAAACGGTTCGAAAAGTTCAAGTAGCAAATCAGCGCGAGACGCCGGCATTATAAGCATCCGTACGTAAATCTGGCCGCGATATGGCTGCTGGTAGCAATAACCGATATCCAACCGAAGATTGCGAGGCATAATAGTGAATGGAATTTTTATGGAACAGCATTTTTCGAACTGAATGTTTTATCGAGACTGCAGCCAGCAGTTGGTGAACCACTACCCCCGGCACCAATGCAACCTGTCTCACTCTCTCTCTCTCTCTTTGTGCAAAGGGAATCATGTCTGTGTGCAACAATCCGTGGCCGGTATCTTTCGATGTTTGTGGCCGTACGTGGCTGCTACTCTTCCTTGTGTTACCGTTCTACCCATTCGAGGAACCTACACCCCCGTTCCATAGGCCACTATCTCGGCTTGGCTCTATTCTATCTATCGCCTCCATTCTTCGTGAACCCGTTAAAAGCAATCCATACTTTATTCTCGCTCCGGCTGTCTCCGCGACCCTCTCTTTCATTATCCCAGGGAATTTCGACGGGTGGCGTGTGTACCCACTCTAAAGACGACCCCCGACCACCCACCATCGACCAACTGGGCTTTTCGTCGCATACCTAATGCTCCGAGTCGACTTCAGCCTCGAGCTTTTTTCCACGCGATCTTCGGAACAGAATTCTGATGAAGTGGCGACACCCCTTTGCCACAGCTCTCATGTATTATACCAATTTCGAGTTTAGACAACACTGTCCAACAAATTTCAACTTTTTTTATGTTTCGCTATAACTGTTGGGTGTACCTTATAGAGTTTTTTGCGCTGATTCCGAATCTGGCCTTAATTTTTCTCCTACACGTGCAGTTTTTGAGAAACATGGCCTTGAAAAGAAACCACGTTTTTCAACTTTAAACAAAAATTGTGATGTTATAATAAAAGATATTGAATTGTTCTTTGCAGCAAAAGATTCTGTACACTTTCCCGAGTAGAATGATATGCAATATTAATACGTTATGAATGTTTAAACATGTTTAAACAATCATTAAAGACGGAGAGACACCATTTTTGCACAGATTTTTGAGGATATTATTAAATTTATCGGAAAAGATAAGGGTCCAGCGTAAAATTGAACTATATCACGCGATAGAGCAGACTTTTATCTTGAGAAACCCTCCTTTGAAGTTTCCGACATCGATGTTTTTACCGAACCAGAGTGAAAAATATCTTCGCTCGACATGAGTTGCCGCCAGTGTTGCTCTTCCACGAGCGCGATCACTCGACGGGATGCGGCGCGGCGATCGCCCGTTCTGGTGGTGAGTGTCACTGGCGGCAACTCATGTCGGGCGACGATATTTTTCTTTCTGGTTCGAAAAAAAACATCGACGTTGAAAATTTGAAACGGTGGTTCAAACGGTGGAGAGCGTCCTAGATAACCTTTCATATCTTGGTTGAACCCTCTCGTTGGGACTGAGCTCTGGCTCTGATTTGATTGGAAGTGACAAAAAACTAGAGTTATTAGTCTGGCCCTAAGTGCCCTTAGATTATGAACAAAGCAGTTCATTCATTGCAGGGGTATATAAACCTTCTGATTTTTACTCTCGCGGAGCTGGTACTACAGTAGACACGTACAGCGTCACGTCGTGCTGCATCTCGACAGTTCAACTTCAAGTCGGATCGGGCTAAAGTTCCTTTCAAATCGAAGTGAACCATACAGATTCCACGTATTCGGCATAAAATCTGTAGGGATTATCTGAGTTGTTTCGAGTTCCCCGCATTGCCAGTGCGTCAAAATAGGTAACCACAGGTTTCTTTCTCTATATCATTTAATTCTATCGCGACGATTACACATGTAACACACTCTTTAATTGAATATATTTGCGTTACTTGATAATTTCGTGTAAACTCACAAAACCCTCAATTATTGTTCCTGTATCCTAATAGAGTAATTGAACGTTCCCACACGATACAACCTAACCGCTTGGGTTGTATCAATTAGATTACATCAGTTACGAGGCCTACTAACATTCCTAGCGACTCCCTGATTTCGCATCAGGTTCGTTCACGACATTCCTATTTTCCAAACAGAGATTTATTCCACCTGGTGGCTCCCCAATTTCGCATTGGGTTCGTCCACGAAAACTACATAATCCTAGCGGCTCCCTGATTTCGCATCAGGTTCGTCTGCGTTTGACTCCATTCCTAGAGGCTCTCTCAGGCCCGGATTAAGCTAGCACGGGGCCCGTAGCAAATGTTACCTGGGGGCCCTAGGTTTTGCATGATAATAAAACAAAACACAATGAAGGACCTTTTTTTAGCAGAAATAATAGTAGCCAGGGCTTTTTCTGCTGCAAGCGCGGGGCCCTTAGAAGAGCACCGGGCCCCCAGAAGAGCGCGGGGGCAGTAGCATTTGCTACTTCTGCTACTCGGCTTAATCCGGCTCTCGGCTCTCGGCTCTCTGACTTCGCGTCAGGTTCGTCCTCGCAATCTATAATCCTAGCAGCTCCCCAATTTCGCATAAGGTTCGTCCGCGCACCTTCAACTAACAAATTGATTCCTTATTCCTAGGGTAATAACCCTTCGCCAGCCACTCGCGTTGCTCGCGTCCCTGGCTCGTAACAGAATGTAAACCATTTTCGAGAAAAACTCAATCTTCGCTAAAAAGAGGAAGCATAAAATAAAGGCTTCTTATTTTAGAACAAGCGTAAGTTGATCGTCGTGCGATCATTTTTTGCGAAATTATCGCTGTTCGAATCTGGGTAATTTTCGAGAATCGGGTGTTTTCGGGTAGCGAACATTTTCCAGGCGGAGCAGTTCGAAAAACGAAAGCCCGAACTAGCCGCGCAGAGTACAATTCCGGCGAAAGCATTTCTTCATCATCAATCATTCAACGCGGTGCTGGAATTCCCGCGATAAACCCTAATTGTCAAACACTTCCGGCGAGCGACAGCAACAAAAGCGAAAAAGGAATAAACCGTGGAACGAGGCGCGCTGAGAGAGGCGAAACCTAATGCAGTCTAGCACGCAGACAGGCTCACCCTGCTGTGCGTACAAGGCCAGACACGGCGGCCGTAATTTCGGGATCCAACAGGGAGAGACCGAATGACTGGTACGAGCGATTTCCACCTTTTGAACCGAACGAGATCCTTTTGAACCCGCGCGCAGCGGCGAAAAAGATTTCATGAAATAAATCTGCTTCGACCCGTTGGAGCCCCGGGCGGTTCCCCGTCGATTCACCGATTCCGAGGGAATGATTCCCGCGATCCTGGAAAGAAGGAAAATCTCCAGGATGGAGGATCGTTTCGGTATCGCGTTACCAGCGTGCAGGCAACTTTTACCCACGATTTTGAGGACGAGACGCGACGGGAAACGCGTAACCGAGATCTCCGCGTCGCACGCACAAACTTCCACAATTCCCACATCCACTAGGAACGTTCACGCGAGGGGAATATGACCCCCAAAGTCGTTCCATTACCGGCGCGCGTCAAATCGTATCGATCCCTCGATCTCCGCAAGCCTCCGCGCATCACTCTCG
This sequence comes from Lasioglossum figueresi, assembly GCA_028455805.1. Lineage (NCBI taxonomy): Eukaryota > Metazoa > Arthropoda > Insecta > Hymenoptera > Halictidae > Lasioglossum > Lasioglossum figueresi. The sequence goes on from CM052187.1 coordinate 3,826,876, forward strand.
AAAATGGAAACGATATCACGGAGGGAACGAGAAGCAGTCTTATTTATTCATTTTATCCCGCGAAAGAAATTTGCGTTCAGTGGCAGCACTCCAATCGGACCAACAGAAAAACTTTAATTTCTATTCGCACGGTCTCAAAGAACATCGGTCTGTTCGCTTGAGTCTACAACCTCTAATTTGAGAGGAAGAAGAACACGAATGGACTATTTTTCCTTAATACCACAGGATCGTCGGAGTTTTGTCCGAGAAATTAGGAACCGTCGCGATGAAAAATAAAGTCGCCAGAACTGGAAGACTGCGCCATCGAATACGCAGACCAGCAGCGATCCAGGCACGCTCGGCGACCAAGCAAACAATACAGAATAATTCAGGCGACATGTGCAACGAAACGGCGGAAAGAATTCGCCGGGGCCGAGTTAAATAAGACAGTAAGCGGCTCGTGAAGAACGCTCAGATATTTAGACCGAGCTTATGAAACTGGAAAGTAAAGAAAGACAGGGAGGAGGAACCGGAACAAACAAAGGGGACAACGGGATAGACAAGAGAGGAGGGAGGGGAAAAATGTGGGATTATGAGTTTATGCTGGGTTCCCGCAGCCGGTACAAGGGTTTGTTCGAGTATTCGATTTTCAAGCGTTCCAACCCTCCCGCATAACCAACGTACTATCCGCATTGCTTCCCCCTCCCGGCTGATCATAGGTAGGTACTCATGAAAGTATATTGCACTTTCCACCACGGTTTACACGTTGCATTCTCTGATGATTGGATTGAAAATCGATCCCCGCCGATTGCGTTATTGGAAGGTGGCCGAACGGCCGCCTCTCTGCGTGGACAAAAAGGCGCGTTCCTATCCCGCCCCCGCGTCTTCTTCTCTTTCCAGATTCTCCTTCCCCTTTTCCCCCTGCCCCTCCGACCATTTTCTGCTCCTGGCAGCAATCCTTTCCCTTTCTGTATTTCTGTCTTTCGTTCCCGGAGCTTTTTTCAACGGCTGCCTCGGCCGACCTCAATCTCGAAGCCAAACACTCGTAAGTCCATCTATCTCGTTCGATCCGCCATGCCATCCCGGGAGGGAATAAACAAATGGGAACGCTTCACGAATCGGATTATGCGAGGACCCGTCCCGAGACGGGAAAGGTCTCGCCAGCCGGTCGATACGCGGCGGATCAGTTTCGAGATGATGAAGAGGAACGAACGCTTTCTATTTGTCTTTCTGGAGAACCGCGAGCTTCCACAACGGCTGCTCGACGATGATGTGGGAATTGATTGAAATTCGAGATAGGGAATAAAACAATTTAATAGAATTTAAACAATAAGTACACGTGTTAAATACGTGAGCACAACTCCGACTCGCTACAACTCGTACCGCTCAATGCGGAAAACAACTCTGCTCTCTCGCCCATCGGTATTTTTCCCGACGGCCCAAACGCTACCTCTTTATGGCCCACGCAGACCTCGCGTTCGGTTCCTAAAAATTACGCTTCCTGGGGATGATCGTAAATCGGCGACGATTGTGACGAATTTACGATGCTACACCCCGCGACAGAAAGATGGCACACCACGAAAATTCAATGTTTTCATCATTTGGACATAAGAAATCTAGTCTTTCTTGGTACTTATACATTTTTATTACAAAATAAATTACATTACAAACAATGAAATTAAAGAAAATGTCCGTTTGTTCGTGGGAACAAAAAGATAACATAAATCGGTACGACAAAATGATGGCACATATACAAAAAAAACGTAATTTACGTACATAAAATATATAACATTGTGTTTAATACTTTGCGTGGACTCCCTTATTTTCCAGAATAGCCAACATACGTTTCGTAAGTGACTTCAAGTTCAACTTCATGGTCGAATTACTGTTACCGTTGAAATCTGAAATGTCGCTGACACTAAGTTCTGCATTAATTAGGAAATTTTAGGAAATTTTTTCAAGGTCGTGCTATTAAACATGAATGAATGCACAATAATGTTTGCTATAACATACAACAACGAAAAATGTATGTATATATGTAAAAAAAACACGAGTGACCACGAAGAAACGATTAAAAAATTACAATTTATAAAAAACTATTCTTCCATCTGATTCGTCTTTCGAAACCATTTAGATTACGTTAGGAACATTTTTTGTATTATCAGAGATAAAGGAGATATTTAGGTGTCCTGTTTTAGACGAAACACCCTGTATACCTTAAGATAATCTACCTAAATCATGAATTTATACAATTAATCATGAAAACTACAGACACTCTCTACAGCGAAGTCTGCCGTTTTAAATTGACGGAAGACGTGTTTTAGGGCGGAGAAGCGACAGAGACTTTTCCTAATTAAAGTTCGTTTAAAATGGCAGGATTCGCTGTCCGACCTTGACAACATATTTCAAGATCAGCAAAATCGGTGAGAAGGAACATTTTCTAAATAATTACCTCAGAAAAAATTGTTTCAAGAGACTGGGACACGAATAAAATCCTGTGATAGTTCAGGAGTTGCTCCGAGGCGAATAGAACGACGATAATAGAAACTGGCGTGCACTATGTGAATAATGGCTGAGGCACAAAGATAATATCAACTGCATCTAAATCGGGCAGCGAGCGCGACCGCACGCAAGTTGACGAGGCCAGCGTAAATCCGCGTGTATCCGCGGGCATCCTGCACGCGAAACCGATCGTTTTGCATGCGAGATGCCACGTCGGATCGCGAATGATTATTAGAAGCGATCAGCCCGTACGTGCACGCTGTCCCTTCCAGCGCCTCGACATGAAATAATTGTATCGAGTTGCGGTGATCGAACTGAATTAATCAACTGAGTGGACGTGGCGGATTCAATCGCGTCGTTTGTCCATCTCCCTAGAGAGGTAGGGAGAGAGAGAAAGAGAGAAGCGGGGAGAAAGAGACGTCTCTTTTTCCGCGGTTCCATTACAATTGCTCGTTTCCCCGGTATCTGTATATTTATCTCTTTATCGGTTTTTGCGACCGGTAATTGCGACTTCTCCGCTTTCTGCATCCCCGTAAACCTTCATTGCGTTTCCTTGCATCCGACTAACTCCTTCTACAACGACACCGGACTTCTTTTACTCTACACCGTGTCCCAGCAGGCGACAGCAGGATAATCCGAAACAAGAAACATTATCGTTCGAACAAAGTTACGGAGGGAATTGTGTTTGACAATTTATCGTACGGCTGTTCGAATTTGCAAAAAGTTGGAAGAGTAAACGACGCACGATGCTCAATCCCATTCAAGAATAATGTAATCACTCGAAGCGTTTGCCATTGGCTCGACAAAGTTGCTCGACCATTTCGCTTCGATCGGATTTATTAATTCTACCAATATGGAAACTCAAATAACCGTTCCCCATTTTTCGCGGAAAAAAAGGCGAACGCCGGGTAAACAAGTAATCAAATATTTTTTAACGGCCGTGCGTGCACACACGCGTGCGGGCGCGCACGTTCGCCGACGGTCAAATTAAAAGAAAGGAAAATAATTATTTAAATACTGTGCAGAGAACGAATATTGATTTTTCGTTACATTATTTATATTTTCAATCACGCGGCGATGCTCGAACACGTTTTTCATCTTCGATTTATTCACTATAGTACTTGAACACGACTGTGTTTGAACGCAACGTTTACCGAATAATTCAACCTTTGCACTCGAAGACGCCACTGATAATTCTGATACCATTATTCAAAATATTTGTTGCACTATTAAATTTCTATTGAATATTTTCATAAACCGCTGAAAGTATTGTGCGAGGTATTATATCAGTTTTATATCGATAAAACTAAGGAAAATCATATAAAATGGAAATATTTTAGGCCAGAAGAAAGATTCGGTTTTCAAAAATTAGAATAGCACCGAGTGCAAAGGGTTAACAATATTGTCGAAGAGACGCTGGTTGAGGGATTATTTTATTAACGAGTTATTTGGAACTGGACAATGGCGATTGACTAGGTGTCTTTTAATTCGACTGAAATATTTCGGTTAGGTATTTCAGGTAGGTTCGAAATTGGCTGTGGTTCTGGTCCTTTCGAATTTCCCATTTTTTATTTTTCCTAATCCCCCGCAAATCGCATCGATTACTCTAATACCTCGGCCGGCAACGTGGATGTACCACATTTGACAATATTCCGGTTAATGACGAGGCGCCGTTATTTCGGCAACGTTTTAACCATCGCCGCGAGACCGCGTAATTTACAAGCTCCCTGGCTCGCCAATCCCCGACAACGTTAAGCTTTCCGGTCAAGAGTTTAATCGATGTATCCGGCAAATTTAGATATCCACGAAATATCCCATCGCGGTAATGATATGAATCCCGAGATCCCCTGTAACAGACAACCGTGACCGTCATCTGTGGCCCATCGATTGTATTAAATATAGAAATCAATTCCTTGCGATCAATCGTTCGTAAATTTTAAAAACACGTCTTTCACGAGACAGGATTTCCTTTCATCGTGAATTTGTACTGTTTCTACAATTCTAAATTGAGAAACATGTTTCACATCTTTCAAATGAGGTTATTACAGAAAAAATATTTTTTACACTTCAAAGTCTATGCGATAAAGACCTGTAAACAGACTCTTCATTTTTTCTCAATAATAGACAGCGGATTTTATGCGTTTATGGCGAAAATGAGTACAGCAATGCCGACATTACTGTCTTTAACTGTTTCTTTAATCTCGATCGACAACTTGTAAATAACTTAAACTGATGCTTTCGGCGCAAAGAATCGATCCTATATTACTCACTAAGGAATTTTACAAAAAACTATAACATTTTTTTCAACGTTTCGGTCTAGTTTAAGACCATTATCAAGAAAAAATATTGATATATAATTGGATCTGTAAAAATTAAAATACTGTAAATTATATAATTCAAATTATAATTACTGTCTTTTGTTTATATTACGTTCTAAGACCAGTGCCTTATCACTCCACTGGATTTTTTGGAAATGTTCAACTTTCTTAATTTTCATGATTTTTTTTATGAAATTTTACTATCGTATTTCTGGCATTTTTCTGATTAATATAAGACCAAACACTATATAATTCCAATTGTATTTAGTGGTTAAATCGACGATCCAAGTTTCGGTCGCAAGGAACGACAGCGTATTGGAAAGAAAGAGACACTCATTCTGTCCTTCTCTATGTTTGGCTTCTCCTTTGAATTTCATTCTGTCCTTCTCTATGTTCGGACTCTCCTTTGAATTTCATTCTGTCCTTCTCTATGTTCGGACTCTCCTTTGAATTTCATTCTGTCCTT